>JACEEU010000695.1:19930872-19960872 GCA_016630915.1 Callionymus lyra | reverse complement strand
AGTCGAGGCAGGACGCCCCGGTGTGAAGGTCACGCCGTGACATCATCGGAAACTTCCTGTTGATCTTTGGGCGTCGAAGTGTTTCTCAAATATTTATCGAACGTTTGTCTTCGACTCGTCCGACGAGTCGAGCGACTGTTTGTGTTCAGACTCGTCACTGATGATGTCATTATACTTGCAACTGCAGTACGTGTACTTGTTGTGTACTCAAAGTATATTAACTTGATACCTCTTCAGAAAAAAAAATGAAACCGCTTAAATACACAGAAGTATACTTTCAATAGTATACTACCAATGTACTAGGTATACACTCAGAGTATGTAGTTTAGTGTACAGAAGTATACTTTCAAGTATACTCATCTCAATATTACCAGTGTACAAGGTATACAATAATAGTATATCGTTTAGTGTACAGAAGTATACTTTCAAGTATACTCATCTCAATATTACCATTGTACAAGGTATACAGTAATAGTATATTGTTTAGTGTACAGAAGTATACTTTCAAGTATACTCATCTCAATATTACCAGTGTACTAGGTATACAATAATAGTATATAGTTCAGTGTACAGAAGTATACTTTCAAGTATACTCATCTCAATATTACCAGTGTACTAGGTATACACTAATAGTATATAGTTCAGTGTACAGAAGTTACTTTCAAGTATACCATCTCAATATTACAGTGACTAGACATAATAGTATATAGTTCAGTGTACAGAAGTATACTTTCAAGTATACTCATCTCAATATTACCAGTGTACTAGGTATACACTAATAGTATATAGTTTAGTGTACAGAAGTATACTTTCAAGTATACTCATCTCAATATTACCAGTGTACTAGGTATACACTAATAGTATATAGTTCAGTGTACAGAAGTATACTTTCAAGTATACTCGTCTCAATATTACCAGTGTACAAGGTATACAATAATAGTATATTGTTTAGTGTACAGAAGTATACTTTCAAGTATACTCATCTCAATATTACCAGTGTACTAGGTATACACTAATAGTATATTGTTTAGTGTACAGAAGTATACTTTCAAGTATACTCATCTCAATACTACACAGTGTACTAGGTATACTTAGTATATAGTTCAGTGTACAGAAGTATACTTTCAAGTATACTCATCTTAATACTACCAATGTACTAGGTATAAAATCAGAGTATAGAGTTGTGTTTAATTTCATTTCAAAAATCATCTCTTCAATGGTATAACTAATTGTAGTTTATAATACTTTCAAGTATAATCATCTCTATTTTACCAAAGTACTAGGTATACACTCAGAGTCTGTAGTTTAGTTCACAGAAGTATACTTTCAAGTATACTTATCGCTATACTACCAAGGTACTAGGTATAGACTCAGAGTATAGAGTTTTGTTAACAGAAGTATACTTTCAAGTATACTCATCTCAATACTAACAGTGTATTAGGTATACACTTAGAGTATAGAGTATAGTTTACAGAAGTATACTTTCAAGTATACTCATCTCAATACTACCAGTGTACTAGGTATACACTTAGAGTATAGAGGTTAGGTAGAACTTTATTGAACAAATAGTTTTTTTTCCAATCGAGTTTTGTTTACTGAAGTATATTTTCAAGTATACCTATCTATATGGTAACAAAGTACTATGTAAAATGCGCCACATTTGCCGGACTCGAACCAGCAACATTAAGTTTCTCAGGCTTATGTTGTGACCTTGAAGTCACAGTATGTGACCTTGAGAGTGTTTGGAAGTACGTCACATGTTTGTCACTGGTGTGTACACCAACTCCCATAATCCTTTGCAAAGTTTACTTCTGGATCATTACAATAAAAGCAGGAAACTGTACTTTAATGACATTGGATGAATTATAATTACAAGTAGATATACTTATTATTGCTAAGGGCTGTCAAAAGTAAACTATACTATGAAACAAGTACACTCAGAGTACACTAGTTCTATACCTGGTGTTGTCTTGATCTTTTAAGTATATATTTTATTGAGTATTGTTTCGATTGTTTAAGTGCTTCGTGACCCTGGTCTCGACAAATATTACTAACTTGTTTCTACTGAGTGTTCACTGGTGTTTGTTCGTGGATGAAAATGTGTACTTTTGCTCACAATACTCCATGAGTACACAGCGTGAACTCGACACTCGACAAAAGGTCTCGACTCCGGATCTGAAGTTTGAGGCTCGTGGTGTTTGTTTAAGCAACAAAAACCAGTCGGACCAGAGAGTCTCTTTACAGGGACCAGAGAGTCTCTTTACAGGGACCAGAGAGTTTTACAGGGACCAGAGAGTTTTACAGGGACCAGAGAGTCTCTTTACAGGGACCAGAGTCTCTTTACAGGGACCAGAGAGTTTTACAGGGACCAGAGAGTCTCTTTACAGGGACCAGAGAGTCTCTTTACAGGGACCAGAGAGTTTTACAGGGACCAGAGAGTCTCTTTACAGGGACCAGAGAGTTTTACAGGGACCAGAGAGTCTCTTTACAGGGACCAGAGAGAGTCTCTTTACAGGGACCAGAGAGTTTTACAGGGACCAGAGAGTTTTACAGGGACCAGAGAGTCTCTTTACAGGGACCAGAGAGTTTTACAGGGACCAGAGAGTCTCTTTACAGGGACCAGAGAGTCTCTTTACAGGGACCAGAGTCTCTTTACAGGGACCAGAGAGTCTCTTTACAGGGACCAGAGTCTCTTTACAGGGACCAGAGAGTCTCTTTACAGGGACCAGAACGTTTTACAGGGACCAGAGAGTCTCTTTAAGAGGGACCAGAGAGTTTTACAGGGACCAGAGAGTCTCTTTACAGGGACCAGAGAGTCTTTACAGGGACCAGAGAGTCTTTTACAGGGACCAGAGAGTTTTACAGGGACCAGAGAGTCTCTTTACAGGGACCAGAGAGTTTTACAGGGACCAGAGAGTTTTACAGGGACCAGAGAGTCTCTTTACAGGGACCAGAGAGTTTTACAGGGACCAGAGAGTCTCTTTACAGGGACCAGAGAGTCTCTTTACAGGGACCAGAGAGTTTTACAGGGACCAGAGAGTTTTACAGGGACCAGAGAGTCTCTTTACAGGGACCAGAGAGTTTTACAGGGACCAGAGAGTTTTACAGGGACCAGAGAGTTTTACAGGGACCAGAGAGTTTTACAGGGACCAGAGAGTCTTTACAGGGACCAGAGAGTCTCTTTACAGGGACCAGAGAGTCTCTTTACAGGGACCAGAGAGTCTCTTTACAGGGACCAGATGGAACCATGTTTTCAACCTTTGATCTCAGTCCTATTGAATAAGGATTACTTTGAAAAGGTTTTAAATAAATAAAAATGAACATAAAACTTCTTTGTATTGTGTCAGAAAAAAAACACCAAATATTACAAACATAATTATAAATAATCTTACTTTAATGATAACAAATGTCACCAGTTTAAACTCAATAACAGTTTAATTTAAAACGTTAAACATCACAAACATCCTTAAATAACGACCAGAGATGTTTTTGTATTTATTTTTATTTTTTTCTGAATAAATAAATTGTATATATTTTAACTACTTCTCAAACAAACTTCATCATCTATAAACATTATTTACGTATTTTTTAAAGAAAGTGCACATCGACAGGATAATATACATATTTGCGTCACGTGACCGCCATTTTGAGTTGAAGATTTGAACCACGTGACGAGATTAATTTAAAAATCAACTGTCAAATAAACTCTGATTTAAAGCGAATCAAACCAATATTATAGATTATAAAACTTGCTTTTAAAAAAAAGGGATAAACTTAAAACTCACTTCAATTGTAATTGTTTTGTAAATAAAGTTTTCAGTCGACGTTGTGCGTCATAAAGTGACGTCATGACGTTGTAATAAATAATCCAGAACCGCGGGATTAAGACCAGCAGGTGGTCTTCAGGTGTTCCTCAGGTGTTCTTCAGGGGTTCCTCAGGTGTTCCTCAGGTGGTCTTCAGGTGTTCCTCAGGTGTTCCTCAGGTGTTCTTCAGGTGTTCCTCAGGTGTTCTTCAGGTGTTCCTCAGGTGTTCTTCAGGTGTTCTTCAGGTGTTCCTCAGGTGTTCCTCAGGTGTTCCTCAGGTGGTCTTCAGGTGTGCACCTCGTCCGCGGGGGAGTCCAGGCTGGCGTCGTAGCCCTCGTTATGGAAGACCGTGGATCTGCCCCATGTCACCCTGCTGGCCTTCGCCGGTCTCTGCTCCTCGTCCGGGTCTGGACTCGGTCCCGGCTCCGCGGCTCCCAGGCGGCGGCTCAGCCTCTCCGTCAGCTTCCGGGCCAGCCGGGAGATGCTGGTGCTCCGGTCCGGACCCAGGTCCACGGACACGCGCAGGTTGCCCACGTACCACATGAGCCAGAGGAAGAGCGTGAGGAAGAGGACCAGGGCCCCGCTGTAGATCAAGAAGTCCCCGTAGAAGCGGCCCGAGACGCGCAGGTCCGCGAAGATGCCCACCAGGAGCACGACCAGGCCCAGCAGGTCCAGCACGATGGCGAGCACGAAGACCGGCAGGCAGGTCCCGATGCGAGACCTCACGTCCATCCTGGGAACATGTTCTCGCGCCTCTAACGGAGCGAGGATGCTGCAGGTGAGGAGGCGCACCTGAGGGAGGACACGCCCCGCCCGCGCCCGCAGGAGGGCGGAACACGCACGCGCACACGCGCACTCTGTAAACACGGACCTGACGCTCGTCAGCAGATGGAAATCCTGCTGGACTCACGACTCATGTTTAACATCAGCTTTGACTGGCAAATCCAAGGCGTCAGCACCACGTGGGAACTGGACGAACCCGCCCAAATGAGAAGAAGAAACAAACCTCGAACGATCAGAGGATTCGATAAATGTTGGTTCAATTGTGAAATAATGATGTGTATTGACAAAAATATCTTCACGTTTTTTCTAAAAGTCACTTTATTATTGATTTTATTTCATAATTATCATCAGAATCTTTGTTTGAATCACTACAGCTTTAAAAAAATAAAATTACAACGTTTCGATCAATAAAAATACTAATTTTAAGGTAAAATTCTGTTTGTTTTGTTAATTATTAAATAATAAATAAATCACGTTTTGAATAATATGTTGCTTTTTTTTTCATTATTATTTTTTATATAATTATTTTAGTTTTTATAAAAACAACACAGCTTTGTTAAACTATTATAAAGTCAGTTGTGTTACCAGGATGTTTGTTTGAATCTCTAAATATGTACAAACTTCTAAATGTAATTTTTTAAATGAAAATTATTTTTGATGTAAATAAAATACAAATTCAAATCAGGGAAATAATATTTTATTAATAAAAAAATCAATTGAGAATATATACATTGATTACATGTTGCCATCATTTAAAATGTTATTTGTTATTATTACTATTTTTTCTTAATAAAATATAAACTAGATTCAAAACAACATCGTCGAACCAACTATATATCATTATTTATAAAATGTAATTTAATGATTCTTCAAAACTATTAACAGCAAGTAATTTTCATATTTTAATCTTTAATACTCACTTTATCAATGATTATACTTCATTATTAGGATCCAAACTGTTATTAAAAATTATCTAAAACTTAAGTTAAGTTGTGAGAAAGGAGCTCAAGTTTTTTATATTCTACTTGTTTTTAAAAAAATATATAATTTAATGAATAAAAACATCTGATAAAACAAAAAAAGCTGCTTTTTCTGTTAGCATGTTAGCATTGCGCTAAAGGTAAGGTAAGGTAAAACTTTATTTGAAATAGTTTTTTCCAATAGCCAATACATACAGCATTTTTTATAAAAAATAAATAAAATAAAATAAAATCATAAAATAATAAAAAAATAAATAAAATAAATAAAATAAATAAAATAAATAAAATAAATAAAATAAATAAAATAAATAAATAAATAAAGTTAGTATAATAGTTAGCATTATTGCTATAGTTTTGTCGCAAATGGATCTGTTTTAAATAAAGTTTTTTATTATTCCCGACATCTTGACGATACATGTTCGTGTGAACTGGATAATCTGAGGATTACGTGTAAAACTCGTCTTCAATTATTAATGTTTTTTAATAACATTCACGTGATATTGAGACGATTATCTTTAAAAGTGTATTTCAGAGAAGACAACATCGTCAGGAGTGTTACCATGACGACCAGCGGGTCCTCCCCGGGGCCTCCTCCTCCGCCACAGGAAGTGACTCGCGGACACGGGAGCGTCTCACACGACGATGCAAATGTTTGAAAAAGCAAATGCGCTGAGACGAGAACATTTGAATGAGTCGACCGTAAAAGCAGGTTTTACGAGACGTCGCTGGTAAATATTTAATGACTGTTAATGGATGAGGTCGCTCGCGCCGCGAAGCACAGCCGTGTCAATGGTTGACAGGAAATGGATGCTAACCATAGCATGATGCTAACGACCACGTGCTAACGCCAGCGACGCCGTAGACGATGACAAAAGACGTAAATAAAGAATAATAGGCCAGAACCTGGAGTGTAACACAATAAACATAACACAATAAATAGAATTTAATCTGTTGTTTTGACTTTCATTTTAATTTAATGAATAGAGACACAACAAGTTATTTGTTAACTTCGTATTAGGTTATATTATTAGTGGAAAACTTACGTAAAAACATAATTAAATGTGTCTTCAAAACTTTATTGACAAAAATATGTTCACATCTTTCTCAGTATATATAATATATATAAATAATAGACTGACTACTATCAGAATATACTTCATTATTAGCATCAGCATTTTCGTTTTAAATCTCTAAGATTTAAACAAAATTTATGATTTATTTTTTAAATATAAAATTAAACATTTTAATCAAAGCAAAGTTTTAACACGGTTTTATTAGTTGAACGAATAGAAACAGATTCAATGAAAAACAACAGAGTTGTCTCTGTTAGCTTAGCGTGTTAGCATCGTACTAGATTTTACTGTTATTTATTTATTATTAGTGGTAAAACTTCAACATAATCGAACGTGTCTTCAAAACTTTATTGACAAAAACATGTTCACATCTTTATCTTACCGTATAACTGATTATACTTGATTAACATCGACCTTATTTTTGTTTAAAGCGATAAAAACTGGATTTTTGGTGAAATGTCAACAAAATTAAATGCGCCTTCAAAACTTTATTGACAAAAATATGTTCACGCTGTTCTCTCTGAAACTCACTGAAGGACTTTACTTATTATTTTAATCTTTGTTTAAATCTCTAAAACCAGACTAAATGTATAGTTAATATATGTTGTTTATTTTATTGATAACGTAAATGTATATTTATACGTATATTTAAAATACATATTCTTAACTGCTTTTTTAATTTACCGAATTTAAACAGACCCGATAAAACAACAATAGCAGTGTTTCTGTTAGCATGTTAGCATGGGGCTAGTTAGCATCATAGCTAACGCCATAGTCCTGTCCATGGATGTGTTTTAAATAAAATTTCTGGGTTATTCCCGACATCTTAACGATACATTTTTGTGTAAACTGGATAATCTGAGTTTATGAGTGTCACGTGGATTCATTAAAATTTCCCGCCAAAAGTCGGAATAAAGTTTAAAACGCGTTATTTAAAAAAATATTGAGGTTTTTTGTATGTTTTTGATAACGTAAATGTATATTTATACGTATATTTAAAATACATATTCTTAACTGCTTTTTTTTTATTTACCGAATTTAAACAGACCCGATAAAACAACAATAGCAGTGTTTCTGTTAGCATGTTAGCATGGGGCTAGTTAGCATAATAGCTAACGCCATAGTCTTGTCCATGGATGTGTTTTAAATAAAGTTTTTGGGTTATTCCCGACATCTTAACGATATTTTTTTGTGTAAACTGGATAATCTGAGTTTATGAGTGTCACGTGGATTCATTTAAATTTCCCGCCAAAAATCGGAATAAAGTTTAAAACGCGTTATTTAAAAAAATATTGTTTTTTTTTGCATTCATGAGTCTTTTGAATGAGTCTTAGAGCCGTGAGTCGTGAGTCTTCATCACAGGAAGTCTTTATTGACCCCGTCAACACCCCCCCGAGTCAAAGGTTAAACTGAGGTTGCCGGTAGTAGGCGAAGGGCTTCTTCATGCTGGACCTCTGGTTGTTCTCCTTGGTGATGGGGATCAGGACCACGCCCACCACCAGGACCATCAGCCCCACGGACAGCAGGGCGGGTCCCAGGAAGTTGGTGAGCTTCCTGCAGTGGCCGGCGAAGTAGAGGCCGCTGATGATGGCGCCGCACAGCAGGAAGACGGTCCCGGTGGACATGAACTGGATGGGGTACCAGTAGACCTGGGACCTCTTGGGGGGGGCGGCCTCGGAGGTCCAGAGGGACTCGCTCCGGGACAGCGAGAAGACGGTGCTGGCGGTCTGGCTGGGGGGCGTCAGCTGGTCCCGGGACTGGGACAGAGTGCACTCGCCCAGAGGGATGTTCTCCGGCATGACTCTGGACACACAGGGCGGGTCACGGCGCCGCTTGATGATGTCATCACCGCTGGCCGCCGAGGTTTCGTGAAACAGGGTCGATACCAGAGCTCAGTAGGTGGCGCCGTCGCTTCGAGAACCAGGCGGTTCTTCAAAGGCAAGTAAAGCAGAGAGCGCCCTCTGGTGGACTGAGAGACTAAGAACCTGTTTCACGAAACCTCGTCAGCCAATCAGATTCAGTCGTGTATCAATATTTAAATATCGTTAATAAAACTACGTTTGTGTGTTTATTTTTACATTTGTGAGAAAGTGTGTGTTGATTACTGTGTGTCCGTGACAGTACGTGTGTGTTTGGACATTTAATGAGTGTGTGCGCTGAAAAGTGTGTATGAGAGTGTGTGTCCGTGACAGTAGGTGTGTGTTTGGACATTTAACGAGTGTGTGCGCTGAAAAGTGTGTGTCCGTGACAGTAGGTGTGTGTTTGGACATTTAATGAGTGTGTGCGCTGAAAAGTGTGTATAAAGGTGTCCGTGTAGGTGTTTTTGATGAGAGTGTGTGTCCGTGACAGTAGGTGTGTGTTTGGACATTTAATGAGTGTGTGCGCTGAAAAGTGTGTATGAGAGTGTGTGTCCGTGACAGTAGGTGTGTGTTTGGACATTTAACGAGTGTGTGCGCTGAAAAGTGTGTATGAGAGTGTGTGTCCGTGACAGTAGGTGTGTGTTTGGACATTTAACGAGTGTGTGCGCTGAAAAGTGTGTGTCCGTGACAGTAGGTGTGTGTTTGGACATTTAACGAGTGTGTGCGCTGAAAAGTGTGTATGAGAGTGTGTGTCCGTGACAGTAGGTGTGTGTTTGGACATTTAATGGGTGTGTGCGCTGAAAAGTGTGTATGAGAGTGTGTGTCCGTGACAGTAGGTGTGTGTTTGGACATTTAATGAGTGTGTGCGCTGAAAAGTGTGTATGAGAGTGTGTGTCCGTGACAGTAGGTGTGTGTTTGGACATTTAATGAGTGTGTGCGCTGAAAAGTGTGTATGAGAGTGTGTGTCCGTGACAGTAGGTGTGTGTTTGGACATTTAATGAGTGTGTGCGCTGAAAAGTGTGTATGAGAGTGTGTGTCCGTGACAGTAGGTGTGTGTTTGGACATTTAATGAGTGTGTGCGCTGAAAAGTGTGTATGAGAGTGTGTGTCTGTGACAGTAGGTGTGTGTCTGCCTTTGTGTGTTTGGACATGTGTAGGTGTCTTAACTTTTGTGAGGGTTTGTGTGTGTGTATGTGTGTGTTGACAAGTGTCTGTGTCGGTGTGTGTGTGTGTGTCTGTGACAGTAGGTGTGTGTTTGGACATTTAACGAGTGTGTGCGCTGAAAAGTGTGTATGAGAGTGTGTGTCTGTGACAGTAGGTGTGTGTCTGCCTTCATTTGTCTGGACATGTATAAGTGTGTCCTTACTTTTGTGAGGGTTTGTGTGTGTGCATGTGTGTGTTGACAAGTGTCTGTGTTGGTGTGTGTGTTGATGACTGTAGGTGTGTGTCAGTGTGCATGTGTGTATCTTTACATCTCTGAGTGATTGTGTGAGCAGATGAGTGTTCATTAGTGTGTGTCCACAATTGGTGTGTATCTTCCTGTTTGTGTGCAAATGTGTGTCTTTACTTCTGTGGGTCTGCGTTAATGAGTGTGTGTCAGTGTGTGTACATGATTGGTGTGTGTCTGCCTGTGGTTATGCACATGTGTGTGTGTCTCCCTGTGTGGGAACATGTGTGTGAACAGATGTGTGTTGATGTTGAATGTGTGTTTGAGTTGTTGACAGTAGGTGTGTGTCTCCCTGTGTGTGGGTCAGTGAGTGTAGACGTGTCTATTGTAACATTCGTAAGTGTTTGTGTGTGAAAGTGTGTTGTTGAATGTGTGTTTGTGTTGTTGTCAGTAGGTGTGTGTCTCCCTGTGTGTGTGGGTCAGTGAGTGTAGACGTGTCTATTGTAACATTCGTGAGTGTTTGTGTGTGAAAGTGTGTTGTTGAATGTGTGTTTGTGTTGTTGACAGTAGGTGTGTGTCTCCCTGTGTGTGGGTCAGTGAGTGTAGACGTGTCTATTGTAACATTCGTAAGTGTTTGTGTGTGAAAGTGTGTTGTTGAATGTGTACACCTTCAAATCGTCTTGTGTTTGTATGTCAACATGTGTGTTTGAGTGAGTCTGGGTGTGTCTGTGTTGTTGTGTTGTCATTGGTATCATTAGTGTGTGTATGTGTGTGTATCAGAGTGTGTATTTGTGAGATAATTTTGATAGTATGTGTATAAAAAAGTGTACGTATACATTTATTGAAAATAAAAATATTTATTGACAAAAAACTCACATAAATTAAAGGCAACTAATCCAAATGACACACAACTGATACACAACAAACACTAACATTGTTTTATTAGTGTGTACATTAGTAAAAGTGTATTTATTTGTGAGGTTGTTGTGAGGTCGTGTGTGTATAAAAAATTGTGTGTTTACATTTAGTCCAAATGAAAACGGTTATTGACAGAAAACTAACACACAATTCATGCAAGTAGCGTACAACTGACACACAATTGACACAGAAAACACATAACGGACACACACTCAACATACAGTGTGTGTATCTGTGAGACAATTTTGATTGTGTATGTGTATAAAAAAGTGTATGTTTACATTTAGGTGAACTACAAATGTGACAAAAAACGGACACACAACTAACTCAACTGAAACGCAACTAATGCACAATAATGCCAGTGACACACAACTGAGACACTACACTTTTTATAAGTGTGTGTGTACGTCAGTAAAAGTATCAGTGTTTGTGTATCATTGTGATAATGTGTGTGTAGAAAAAGTCCATGTTTACGTTTATTTAAAATATAAATGTGTATTGATGAACAACTACACAAGTCACACACAACCAATGCTGCATGACTAGCACAACCGACACACAACAGACAAAAAAAAGACATGACTGACACACAACCTCGTTGTTATTATGTGTGTGTTTAAAAAAGTGTGTGTGTAGAGCTATTGACGGAAAAAACGGACACACAACACATGTAAATATGAGTGCGTGTCAGTAAGTGAGTGTGTGTCTGTGAGCTCATTGTGATCGTGTGCATAAAAAAGTGTGTGTTTACGTTAAGTGAAGTGAACAATGTGTGTCGAAGGTGTGTGCGTTTGTCGAGCGACACGTGACGACTACTATGACAAAAAACAACAAGCTGTCAATCAAGTCGTACCTCAGACCTGGATCAGGATCAGGATCAGGATCAGGATCAGGATCAGGATCAGGATCAGGACCAGGATCAGGATCAGGATCAGGATCTTCCCGTCATGGAGGAAACGCTGCAGTCGTCCCGAGCTCCAGACTCCTCTGACCCTCCTGCCGTCCCTCCAGCCGCCCCTCCAGCCGCCCCCCCTCCACCGGCCCGGCTCCCCCGGGACCCTCCGCACCAGAACCACTCAGGCCTCGTCTGCTCGCTCGCACAGCACGCCTCGACCACAACACATTCTTCTTCTGCGCCGCGATCAGAGTTTCCAACATGGCCGCCCGTCGGCACCGTATCGACCGGCGCGACCGACGAGGCTTTCGAGTCCATCAGTGAAGTCATTAAACCAGAAGAAGCAGGAAGTCGTTGCTTTTTGGGCAGAAAAGTCCATGAAACGTGAGTCGAGTTGAGACGACTTTTTTCAAAGTCCTCACGAGACAACTAACAAAACAGACTCACAACTAACAAAACTGACTCACAACTAACAAAACAGACTAACAACTAACAAAACAGACTCACAACTAACAAAACTGACCACAACAACAAAACAGACAACACTAACAAAACAACCACAACTAACAAAACAGACTCACAACTAACAAAACAGACTCACAACTAACAAAACAGACTAACAACTAACAAAACAGACTCACAACTAACAAAACAGACTAACAACTAACAAAACTGACTAACAACTAACAAAACTGACTCACAACTAACAAAACTGACTCACAACTAACAAAACAGACTCACAACTAACAAAACAGACTCACAACTAACACAACTGACTCACAACTAACAAAACAGACTAACAACTAACAAAACTGACTAACAACTAACAAAACTGACTCACAACTAACAAAACTGACTCACAACTAACAAAACAGACTAACAACTAACAAAACTGACTCACAACTAACAAAACTGACTAACAACTAACAAAACAGACTCACAACTAACAAAACTGACTCACAACTAACAAAACTGACTCACAACTAACAAAACTGACTCACAACTAACAAAACAGACTCACAACTAACAAAACAGACTCACAACTAACAAAACTGACTCACAACTAACAAAACTGACTCACAACTAACAAAACAGACACACAAAACTGACTCACAACTAACAAAACAGACTAACAACTAACAAAACTGACTCACAACTAACAAAACAGACTCACAACTAACAAAACAGACTAACAACTAACAAAACTGACTCACAACTAACAAAACTGACTCAAAACTAACAAAACTGACTCACAACTAACAAAACAGACTAACAACTAACAAAACTGACTCACAACTAACAAAACAGACTCACAACTAACAAAACAGACTAACAACTAACAAAACTGACTCACAACTAACAAAACAGACTCACAACTAACAAAACTGACTCACAACTAACAAAACAGACTAACAACTAACACAACTGTCTCAAAACTAACAAAACAGACTCACAACTAACAAAACAGACTAACAACTAACAAAACTGACTCACAACTAACAAAACAGACTCACAACTAACAAAACTGACTCACAACTAACAAAACAGACTCACAACT
This sequence comes from Callionymus lyra, assembly GCA_016630915.1. NCBI lineage: Eukaryota > Metazoa > Chordata > Actinopteri > Syngnathiformes > Callionymidae > Callionymus > Callionymus lyra. The sequence goes on along the minus strand of JACEEU010000695.1, from coordinate 19,947,616 downwards.
AACAAAACAGACTCACAACTAACAAAACTGACTAACAACTAACACAACTGTCTCACAACTAACAAAATTGACTCACAACTAACAAATCAGACTAACAGCTAACAAAACTGACTAACAACTAACAAAACTGACTCACAACTAACACAACTGACTAACAACTAACAAAACTGACTCACAACTAACAAAACTGACTAACAACTAACAAAACAGACTAACAACTAACAAAACTGCCTCACAACTAACAAAACTGACTAACAACTAACAAAACTGACTCACAACTAACAAAACTGACTCACAACTAACAAAACTGACTCACAACTAACAAAACTGACTAAAAACTAACAAAACAGACTCACAACTAACAAAACAGACTAACAACTAACAAAACTGACTCACAACTAACAAAACTGACTAACAACTAACAAAACTGACTAACAACTAACAAAACAGACTCACAACTAACAAAACTGACTCACAACTAACAAAACAGACTCACAACTAACAAAACTGACTAACAACTAACACAACTGTCTCACAACTAACAAAACAGACTCACAACTAACAAAACAGACTAACAACTAACAAAACTGACTCACAACTAACAAAACAGACTCACAACTAACAAAACTGACTCACAACTAACAAAACAGACTCACAACTAACAAAACAGACTCACAACTAACAAAACTGACTAACAACTAACACAACTGTCTCACAACTAACAAAATTGACTCACAACTAACAAATCAGACTAACAGCTAACAAAACTGACTAACAACTAACAAAACTGACTCACAACTAACACAACTGACTAACAACTAACAAAACTGACTCACAACTAACAAAACTGACTAACAACTAACAAAACAGACTAACAACTAACAAAACTGCCTCACAACTAACAAAACTGACTAACAACTAACAAAACTGTCTCCAACTAACAAAACTGCCCCACAACTACAAAACTGACTCACAACTAACAAAACTGACTCACAACTAACACAACTGTCTCACAACTAACAAAACAGACTAACAACTAACAAAACTGACTAACAACTAACAAAACTGACTCACAACTAACAAAACTGACTCACAACTAACAAAACAGACTCACAACTAAAAAAAACAGACTCACAACTAACAAAACAGACTCACAACTAACAAAACAGACTCACAACTAACAAAACAGACTCACAACTAACAAAACTGACTAACAACTAACAAAACTGACTCACAACTAACAAAACTGACTCACAACTAACAAAACTGACTCACAACTAACAAAACTGACTAACAACTAACACAACTGTCTCACAACTAACAAAATTGACTCACAACTAACAAAACTGACTAACAGCTAACAAAAACTGACTCACAACTAACAAAACTGACTCACAACTAACAAAACTGACTAACAACTAACAAAACTGACTCACAACTAACAAAACTGACTAACAACTAACAAAACAGACTCACAACTAAAAAAACAGACTCACAACTAACAAAACAGACTCACAACTAACAAAACAGACTCACAACTAACAAAACAGACTCACAACTAACAAAACTGACTAACAACTAACAAAACTGACTCACAACTAACAAAACTGACTAACAACTAACAAAACAGACTCACAACTAAAAAAACAGACTCACAACTAACAAAACAGACTCACAACTAACAAAACAGACTCACAACTAACAAAACAGACTCACAACTAACAAAACTGACTAACAACTAACAAAACTGACTCACAACTAACAAAACTGACTCACAACTAACAAAACTGACTCACAACTAACAAAACTGACTAACAACTAACACAACTGTCTCACAACTAACAAAATTGACTCACAACTAACAAAACTGACTAACAGCTAACAAAACTGACTCACAACTAACAAAACTGACTCACAACTAACAAAACTGACTAACAACTAACAAAACTGACTCACAACTAACAAAACTGACTACTGACACAACTAACAAAACAGACTAACAACTAACAAAACAGACTAACAACTAACAAAACAGACTCACAACAACAACACCACCTAACAAAACTGACTCACAACTAACAAAACTGACTAACAACTAACAAAACTGACTCACAACTAACAAAACAGACTAACAACTAACAAAACAGACTCACAACTAACAAAACAGACTAACAACTAACAAAACAGACTCACAACTAACAAAACAGACTAACAACTAACAAAACAGACTCACAACTAACACAACTGACTAACAACTAACAAAACAGACTCACAACTAACAAAACAGACTAACAACTAACAAAACAGACTCACAACTAACAAAACTGACTAACAACTAACAAAACAGACTCACAACTAACAAAACAGACTAACAACTAACAAAACTGACTCACAACTAACAAAACTGACTAACAACTAACAAAACAGACTCACAACTAACAAAACAGACTCACAACTAACAAAACTGACTAACAACTAACAAAACTGACTCACAAATAACAAAACTGACTAACAACTAACAAAACAGACTCACAACTAACAAAACTGACTCACAACTAACAAAACTGACTCACAACTAACAAAACTGACTAACAACTAACACAACTGCTCACAACTACATTACCCACAACTAACAAAACTGACTAACAGCTAACAAAACTGACTCACAACTAACAAAACTGACTCACAACTAACAAAACTGACTAACAACTAACAAAACTGACTCACAACTAACAAAACTGACTAACAACTAACAAAACTGACTCACAACTAACAAAACAGACTAACAACTAACAAAACGACTACACTAACAAAGACTCACAACTAACAAAACTGACTAACAACTAACAAAACTGACTCACAACTAACAAAACTGACTAACAACAACAAGCACAACTAACAAAACAGACTAACAACTAACAAAACAGACTCACAACTAACAAAACAGACTAACAACTAACAAAACAGACTCACAACTAACAAAACAACTAACAACTAACAAAACAACTCACAACTAACACAACTGACTAACAACTAACAAAACAGACTCACAACTAACAAAACAGACTAACAACTAACAAAACAGACTCACAACTAACAAAACTGACTAACAACTAACAAAACAGACTCACAACTAACAAAACAGACTAACAACTAACAAAACTGACTCACAACTAACAAAACTGACTAACAACTAACAAAACAGACTCACAACTAACAAAACAGACTCACAACTAACAAAACTGACTAACAACTAACAAAACTGACTCACAACTAACAAAACTGACTAACAACTAACAAAACAGACTCACAACTAACAAAACTGACTAACAACTAACAAAACTGACTCACAACTAACAAAACTGACTAACAACTAACAAAACAGACTCACAACTAACAAAACTGACTCACAACTAACAAAACTGACTAACAACTAACAAAACTGACTCACAACTAACAAAACTGACTAACAACTAACAAAACTGACTCACAACTAACAAAACTGACTCACAACTAACAAAACTGACTCACAACTAACAAAACTGACTCACAACTAACAAAACTGACTCACAACTAACAAAACTGACTAACAACTAACAAAACTGACTCACAACTAACAAAACTGACTAACAACTAACAAAACTGACTCACAACTAACAAAACAACTAACAAAACAACTAACAAACTGACTCACAACTAACAAAACTGACTCACAACTAACAAAACAACTACAACTAACAAAACTCCAAACAAACAGACTACCAACAAAACAGACCACTAACACAACTAACAAAACTGACTAACAACTAACAAAACTGACTCACAACTAACAAAACAGACTAACAACTAACAAAACAGACTCACAACTAACAAAACAGACTAACAACTAACAAAACAGACTCACAACTAACAAAACTGACTCACAACTAACAAAACAGACCAACAACTAACAAAACAGACTAACAACTAACAAAACTGACTCACAACTAACAAAACTGACTAACAACTAACAAAACTGACTCACAACTAACAAAACTGACTCAAAACTGACTAACAACTAACAAAACTGACTAACAACTAACAAAACTGACTAACAACTAACAAAACAGACTCACAACTAACAAAACTGACTAACAACTAACAAAACTGACTCACAACTAACAAAAACGACTCACAACTAACAAAACTGACTCACAACTAACAAAACAGACTAACAACTAACAAAACTGACTCACAACTAACAAAACACTGACTCACAACTAACAAAACAGACTCACAACTAACAAAACTGACTCACAACTAACAAAACTGACTAACAACTAACAAAACTGACTCACAACTAACAAAACTGACTAACAACTAACAAAACAGACTAACAACTAACAAAACTGACTCACAACTAACAAAACTGACTAACAACTAACAAAACTGACTAACAACTAACAAAACTGACTAACAACTAACAAAACTGACTCACAACTAACAAAACAGACTAACAACTAACAAAACAGACTAACAACTAACAAAACTGACTCACAACTAACAAAACTGACTAACAACTAACAAAACTGACTCACAACTAACAAACAACAACAAAACTGACTCACAACTAACAAAACAGACTAACAACTAACAAAACAGACTCACAACTAACAAAACAGACTAACAACTAACAAAACAGACTCACAACTAACAAAACAGACTAACAACTAACAAAACAGACTCACAACTAACAAAACTGACTAACAACTAACAAAACAGACTCACAACTAACAAAATGACTAACTAAACTGACTAACAACTAACAAAACAGACTCACAACTAACAAAACTGACTAACAACTAACAAAACTGACTCACAACTAACAAAACTGACTAACAACAAAAACAGACTCACAACTAACAAAACAGACTCACAACTAACAAAACTGACTAACAACTAACAAAACTGACTCACAACTAACAAAACTGACTAACAACTAACAAAACAGACTCACAACTAACAAAACTGACTCACAACTAACAAAACTGACTCACAACTAACAAAACTGACTCACAACTAACAAAACTGACTCACAACTAACAAAACAGACTAACAACTAACAAAACAGACTCACAACTAACAAAACAGACTAACAACTAACAAAACAGACTCACAACTAACACAACTGACTAACAACTAACAAAACTGACCCACAACTAACAAAACAGACTCACAACTGACTCACAACTAATGCAAATGACTAACAAAACTAACTCACAACTGACATGCAACTAACTCAACTGACACAGAAGTAACACAGTTGACACCCAACTAATTAACTGACACACAATTAATGTTACTGACAAACAACCAACGCGACTGACACGCAACTAAAGCGACTGACACACAACTAACAAAACTGACTCACTACTAATACAACAAACACAAGTTAACTGACACAGAAGTAACGCAACTGACATGCAACTAACAGAACTGACTCAAAACTAACACTAGTTACAGACAACTAACGCAACTGACACAGAAGAAACACAACTGTCACACAATCAACGCAAATGACACACAATGATCCACGATGGATTGGTTCTCACTGGTTGCTCCTGAATATTTGTGTACATTAAAGTTTTCTACAAATATACATTACTAACTGACATTGAATTATTTAACACATTGAATGAGTTTATGATTTTAAAATGATGTTCAAACTCAATCCATGGAGTCCAGAGTTTCTCGAGTCATGGAAGCTTCACGTGTTTGTGTCAAAACCTGCTCCGTCACGGAGACGCTGGTTAAACAGCTCGAGACGCTTCGGGAGGATCCGGCCGTTGATGCAGATGAAACCTGAGCCTCGGCTGCTGAGGAGGGAAAACGAATTATCAGCACTGAGGGTCAGTTTTACCAGACGGGTCTCTGTTGTTGATCTTCCGTTGATCGTGAGAGTTTCAACACTGACGCACAACTGACACTCACTCAACTTTTGCAACTGACACACAACTATAGTAACTGACTCACAACTGACCAGTCCAAACTTTTGCAACTGACACACAACTATATTAACTGACTCACAACTGACCACTACAGTTGCTGACACACAACTGACCACTCCAAACGTTTGCAACTGACACACAACTATATTAACCTGACTCACAACTGACCACTACAGTTGCTGACTCACAACTGACCAGTCCAAACGTTTGCAACTGACACACAACTATAGTAACTGACTCACAACTGACCACTACAGTTGCTGACGCACAACTGACCAGTCCAAACTTTTGCAACTGACACACAACTATATTAACTGACTCACAACTGACCACTACAGTTGCTGACACACAACTGACCACTCCAAACGTTTGCAACTGACACACAACTATATTAACTGACTCACAACTGACCACTACAGTTGCTGACGCACAACTGACCACTCCAAACTTTTGCAACTGACACACAACTATAGTAACTGACTCACAACTGACCACTACAGTTGCTGACGCACAACTGACCACTCCAAACGTTTGCTGCTGACACACAACTATATTAACTGACTCACAACTGACCACTACAGTTGCTGACGCACAACTGACCACTCCAAACTTTTGCAACTGACACACAACTATAGTAACTGACTCACAACTGACCACTACAGTTGCTGACGCACAACTGACCACTCCAAACTTTTGCAACTGACACACAACTATAGTAACTGACTCACAACTGACCACTACAGTCTGCTGACGCACAACTGACCACTCCAAACGTTTGCAACTGACACACAACTATATTAACTGACTCACAACTGACCACTACAGTTGCTGACGCACAACAGACCACTCCAAACGTTTGCAACTGACACACAACTATATTAACTGACTCACAACTGACCACTACAGTTGCTGACGCACAACTGACCACTCCAAACGTTTGCAACTGACACACAACTATATTAACTGACTCACAACTGACCACTACAGTTGCTGACGCACAACTGACCACTCCAAACTTTTGCAACTGACACACAACTAAAGTAAGTGACTCACAACTGACCACTACAGTTGCTGACGCACAACTGACCACTCCAAACTTTTGCAACTGACACACAACTAAAGTAACTGACTCACAACTGACCACTACAGTTAATGAAGCACAACTGACCAGTCCAAACTTTCGCAACTGACACACAACTATAGTAACTGACTCACAACTGACGACTACAGTTGCTGACGTACAACTGACCAGTCCAAACTTTTGCAACTGACACACAACTATAGTAACTGACTCACAACTGACTTACAAGTGACACACCACTAATGCAACTGACACACAACTGACATGAACTGATGTTACCTATGTACAACTGACACACAACTGCTGATATGATTATGAACACAGGGCAAATGACTCAAGCCAGGTAAACAACTGACATATGACTTACACAACTGAAAAACAGCTTACACATAGCTAAACAGAATGACACACTACTGACCAAACTAAAATACAACTGACATAATTAATGCAGCAGATTTTCAACCGACTCACAACTGAAGCCCAGCTGACATATGACAAACATAACTGACCCACAACTGACATATGACTAAACACAACTGACGCACGACTGACATATGACTAACACAACTGACGCACAACTGACATATGACTAACATAACTGACGAACGACTGACATATGACTAACACAACTGACCCACAACTGACATATGACTAACACAGCTGATGTACAACTGATTCTGACACACCCCACAACTGACATATGACTAACATAACTGACCCACAACTGACATATGACTAACACAACTGACCCACAACTGACATATGACTAACACAGCTGATGTACAACTGATTTCTGACTTACAGGACTGACCCACAACTGACATATGACTAACATAACTGACCCACAACTGACATATGACTAACACAACTGACCCACAACTGACATATGACTAACACAGCTGACCCACAACTGACATATGACTAACACAACTGACGCACGACTGACATATGACTAACACTGGTGACCCACAACTGACATATGACTAACATAACTGACGCACGACTGACATATGACTAACATTACTGACGAACGACTGACATATGACTAACAAAACTGACCCACGACTGACATATGACTAACACAACTGACCCACAACTGACATATGACTAACACAACTGACCCCAACTGACATATGACTAACACAACTGACCCACACGACAACACATATGACTAACAAAACTGATGCACGACTGACATATGACTAACACAACTGACCCACAACTGACATATGACTAACACAACTGACCCACAACTGACATATGACTAACACAGCTGACCCACACTGACCACACAACTGACATATGACTAACACAACTGACCCACAACTGACATATGACTAACACAACTGACCCACAACTGACATATGACTAAAGCAACTGACCCACAACTGACATATGACTAACAAAACTGACCCACAACTGACATATGACTAACACAGCTGACCCACAACTGACATATGACTAACACAACTGACGCACGACTGACATATGACTAACACTGGTGACCCACAACTGACATATGACTAACACAACTGACCCACAACTGACATATGACTAACACAACTGACGCACGACTGACATATGACTAACACTGGTGACCCACAACTGACATATGACTAACATAACTGACGCACGACTGACATATGACTAACATTACTGACGAACGACTGACATATGACTAACATAACTGACGCACGACTGACATATGACTAACATTACTGACGAACAACTGACATATGACTAACCCCCAACCACGACCCACGAACCGACATGTGACTAACAAAACTGATGCACGACTGACATATGACTAACACAACCGACCCACGACCGAACTGACATATGACTAACACAGCTGACCCACAACTGACATATGACTAACACAACTGACGCACGACTGACATATGACTAACACTGGTGACCCACAACTGACATATGACTAACACAACTGACCCACAACTGACATATGACTAACACAACTGACGCACGACTGACATATGACTAACACTGGTGACCCACAACTGACATATGACTAACATAACTGACGCACGACTGACATATGACTAACATTACTGACGAACGACTGACATATGACTAACATAACTGACGCACGACTGACATATGACTAACATTACTGACGAACAACTGACATATGACTAACACAACCGACCCACGACCGACATGTGACTAACAAAACTGATGCACGACTGACATATGACTAACACAACTGACCCACAACTGACATATGACTAACACAACTGACCCACAACTGACATATGACTAACACAGCTGACCCACAACTGACATATGACTAACACAACTGACGCACGACTGACATATGACAAACACAACTGACCCACGACCGACATATGACTAACAAAACTGATGCACGACTGACATATGACTAACACAACTGACCCACAACTGACATATGGCTAACACAACTGACACACAACTATAGTAACTGACTCACAACTGACCACTACAGTTGCTGACGCACAACTGACCACTCCAAACGTTTGCAACTGACACACAACTATATTAACTGACTCACAACTGACCACTACAAGTTGCTGACGCACAACAGACCACTCCAAACGTTTGCAACTGACACACAACTATATTAACTGACTCACAACTGACCACTACAGTTGCTGACGCACAACTGACCACTCCAAACGTTTGCAACTGACACACAACTATATTAACTGACTCACAACTGACCACTACAGTTGCTGACGCACAACAGACCACTCCAAACGTTTGCAACTGACACACAACTATATTAACTGACTCACAACTGACCACTACAGTTGCTGACGCACAACTGACACCACTCAAACGTTTGCAACTGACACACAACTATATTAACTGACTCACAACTGACCACTACAGTTGCTAACGACACTACCACTCCAAACTTTTGCAACTGACACACAACTAAAGTAACTGACTCACAACTGACCACTACAGTTGCTGACGCACAACTGACCAGTCCAAACTTTTGCAACTGACACACAACTAAAGTAACTGACTCACAACTGACCACTACAGTTACTGAAGCACAACTGACCAGTCCAAACTTTCGCAACTGACACACAACTATAGTAACTGACTCACAACTGACCACTACAGTTACTGACGCACAACTGACCAGTCCAAACTTTTGCAACTGACACACAACTATAGTAACTGACTCACAACTGACTTACAAGTGACACACCACTAATGCAACTGACACACAACTGACATGAACTGATGTTACCTATGTACAACTGACACACAACTGCTGATATGATTATGAACACAGGGCAAATGACTCAAGCCAGGTAAACAACTGACATATGACTTACACAACTGAAAAACAGCTTACACATAGCTAAACAGAATGACACACTACTGACCAAACTAAAATACAACTGACATAATTAATGCAGCAGATTTTCAACCGACTCACAACTGAAGCCCAGCTGACATATGACAAACATAACTGACCCACAACTGACATATGACACACACTAAACCGACTCACGACTGACATATGACTAACACAACTGACGCACAACTGACATATGACTAACATAACTGACGAACGACTGACATATGACTAACACAACTGACCCACAACTGACATATGACTAACACAGCTGATGTACAACTGATGTATGAGTAACAGAACTGACCCACAACTGACATATGACTAACACAACTGACCCACAACTGACATATGACTAACACAGCTGATGTACAACTGATTTCTGACTTACAGGACTGACCCACAACTGACATATGACTAACATAACTGACCCACAACTGACATATGACTAACACAACTGACCCACAACTGACATATGACTAACACAGCTGACCCACAACTGACATATGACTAACACAACTGACGCACGACTGACATATGACTAACACTGGTGACCCACAACTGACATATGACTAACATAACCTGCACAACGACTGCCATATGACTAACATTACTGACGAACGACTGACATAGGACTAACACAACTGACCCACGACCGACATATGACTAACAAAACTGATGCACGACTGACATATGACTAACACAACTGACCCACAACTGACATATGACTAACACAACTGACCCACAACTGACATATGACTAAACATCTTGACCCACAACTGACATATGACTAACAACTGACCCACAACTGACATATGACTAACACAACTGACCCACAACTGACATATGACTAACACAACTGACCCACAACTGACATATGACTAACACAACTGACCCACAACTGACACAACTGACTGACTAACACAACTGACCAACTAATAACTGACCCACGACTGACCACTCACTGACTAACACACAACTGACTACTTCTGACACAACTGACATATGACTAACACAACTGACGCACGACTGACATATGACTAACACTAGTGACCCACAACTGACATAACTGACTAACCCTGACAAACTTACATAGACACACAACTGACCCTACGACTAACACAACTGACTACATCTACGACTGACATATGACTAACTTAACTGACATATCACCAACACAACTGACTGACCCACAACTGACATATGACTAACACAACTGACCCACAACTGACATATGACTAACACAACTGAACAACTGACATATGACTAACACAACTGACCCACAACTGACATAACTGACTAACTCAACTATGCACTGACTGACATATGACTAACACAACTGACACACAACTGACATATGACTCAACTTAACTGACCCACAACTGACTAACACAACTGACCCACAACTGACATATGACTAACACACAACTGACCCTACGACATGACAACTATGACCAATACACAACTGACCCACGACCACATATGACTAACAAAACTGATGCACGACTGACATATGACTAACACAACTGACCCACAACTGACATATGGCTAACACAACTGACGCATGACTGACATATGACAAACAAAACTGACGAACGACTGACATATGATTAACACAGCAAACTCACAACTGACATATGACTAACATAACTGACCGACAACTGACATATGATCTTAACAGACACACAACTGACTCATCTTAACTGACATACAACTGACTAATATTAACTGACAAACAACTGACTAATCTTAACTGACTGATCTTAACTGACACACAACTGACTCATCTTAACTGACACACAACTGACTCATCTTAACTGACACACAACTGACTAATCTTAACTGACACACAACTTACTCACCTTAACTGACACACAACTTACTCACCTTAACTGACACACAACTGACTCATCTTAACTGACACACAACTGACTAATCTTAACTGACACACAACTGACTCATCTTAACTGACACACAACTGACTCATCTTAACTGACACACAACTGACTAATCTTAACTGACACACAACTGACTCACCTTAACTGACACACAACTGACTCACCTTAACTGACACACACCTGAATAATCTTAACTGACACACAACTGACTCACCTTAACTAACACACAACTGACTCATCTTAACTAACACACAACTGACTAATCTTAACTGACACACAACTGACTCATCTTAACTGACACACAACTGACTCACCTTAACTAACACACAACTGACTAATCTTAACTAACACACAACTGACTAATCTTAACTGACTGACACACTGACACACAACTGACTCATCTTAACTGACACACAACTGACTAATCTTAACTGACACACAACTTACTCACCTTAACTGACACACAACTGACTCATCTTAACTGACACACAACTGACTAATCTTAACTGACACACAACTGACTCATCTTAACTGACACACAACTGACTCATCTTAACTGACACACAACTGACTCATCTTAACTGACACACAACTGACTAATCTTAACTGACACACAACTGACTCACCTTAACTGACACACAACTGACTAATCTTAACTGACACACAACTGACTCATCTTAACTAACACACAACTGACTCATCTTAACTGACACACAACTGACTAATCTTAACTGACACACAACTGACTCATCTTAACTGACACACAACTGACTCACCTTAACTAACACACAACTGACTCATCTTAACTAACACACAACTGACTAATCTTAACTGACACACAACTGACTCATCTTAACTGACACACAACTGACTCTTCTTAACTGACACACAACTGAATCATCTTAACTAACACACAACTGACTAATCTTAACTGACACACAACTGACTCATCTTAACTGACACACAACTGACTCATCTTAACTGAAACACAACTGACTAATCTTAACTGAAACTCATCTTAACTGACACACAACTGACTCATCTTAACTGACACACAACTGACTCACCTTAACTAACACACAACTGACTCACCTTAACTGACACACAACTGACTCACCTTAACTGACACACAACTGAATAATCTTAACTGACACACAACTGACTCACCTTAACTGACACACAACTGACTCATCTTAACTAACACACAACTGAATAATCTTAACTGACAAACAACTGACTCACCTTAACTGACACACAACTGACTAATCTTAACTGACACACAACTGACTAATCTTAACTGACACACAACTGAATAATCTTAACTGACTCACAACTGACTCACCTTAACTGACACACAACTGATAATCTTAACTACACACAACTGAATAATCTTAACTGACACACAACTGACTCACCTTAACTGACACACAACTGACTAATCTTAAACTGACACACAACTGACTAATCTTAACTGACACACAACTGAATAATCTTAACTGACACACAACTGACTCACCTTAACTGACACACAACTGAATAATCTTAACTGACACACAACTGACTCACCTTAACTAACACACAACTGACTAATCTTAACTGACACACAACTGACTAATCTTAACTGACACACAACTGAATAATCTTAACTGACACACAACTGACTCACCTTAACTGACACACAACTGACTCACCTTAACTAACCACAACTGACTCATCTTAACTAACACACAACTGACTAATCTTAACTGACACACAACTGACTCATCTTAACTGACACACAACTGACTCACCTTAACTAACACACAACTGACTCATCTTAACTAACACACAACTGACTAATCTTAACTGACACACAACTGACTCATCTTAACTGACACACAACTGACTCTTCTTAACTGACACACAACTGAATCATCTTAACTAACACACAACTGACTAATCTTAACTGACACACAACTGACTCATCTTAACTGACACACAACTGACTCATCTTAACTGACACACAACTGACTCATCTTAACTGACACACAACTGACTAATCTTAACTGACACACAACTGACTCATCTTAACTGACACACAACTGACTCATCTTAACTGACACACAACTGACTCATCTTAACTAACACACAACTGACTCATCTTAACTGACACACAACTGACTCATCTTAACTGACACACAACTGACTCATCTTAACTGACCTAACACACAACTGACTCATCTTAACTGACACACAACTGACTCATCTTAACTGACACACAACTGACTCATCTTAACTGACACACAACTGACTCATCTTAACTAACACACAACTGAACTCATCTTAACTGACACACAACTGACTAATCTTAACTGACACACAACTGACTCATCTTAACTGACACACAACTGACTCATCTTAACTGACACACAACTGACTCACTTAACTTAACTGACACACAACTGACTCACCTTAACTGACACACAACTGACTCATCTTAACTGACACACAACTGACTCATCTTAACTGACACACAACTGACTCATCTTAACTGACACACAACTGACTAATCTTAACTGACACACAACTGACTAATCTTAACTGACACACAACTGACTAATCTTAACTGACACACAACTGACTCACCTTAACTGACACACAACTGACTCATCTTAACTGACACACAACTGACTAACCTTAACTAACTGACACAACTGACACACAACTGACTCATCTTAACTGACACACAACTGACTTCTGACACACTATAATCTTAACTGACACACAACTGACTAATCTTAACTGACACACAACTGAATAATCTTAACTGACACACAACTGACTAATCTTAACTGACACACAACTGACTCACCTCTTAACTGACACACAACTGACTAATCTTAACTGACACACAACTGACTAATCTTAACTGACACACAACTGAATAATCTTAACTGACACACAACTGACTAACACAACTGACTAATCTTAACTGACACACAACTGACTCACCTTAACTGACACACAACTGACTAATCTTAACTGACACACAACTGACTAATCTTAACTGACACACAACTGAATAATCTTAACTGACACACAACTGACTCACCTTAACTGACACACAACTGACTCATCTTAACTAACACACAACTGACTAATCTTAACTGACAAACAACTGACTCCACAACTGATCTTAACTACTGACACACAACTGACTAATCTTAACTGACACACAACTGACTCATCTTAACTGACACACAACTGACTAATCTTAACTGACACACAACTGACTCATCTTAACTGACACACAACTCTTAACTGACACACAACTGACTCTTCTTAACTGACACACAACTGAATCATCTTAACTAACACACAACTGACTAATCTTAACTGACACACAACTGACTCATCTTAACTGACAGACAACTGACTCATCTTAACTGACACACAACTGACTCATCTTAACTGAAACACAACTGACTAATCTTAACTGACACACAACTTACTCACCTTAACTGACACACAACTGACTCATCTTAACTGACACACAACTGACTCATCTTAACTAACACACAACTGACTCATCTTAACTGACACACAACTGACTAATCTTAACTGACACACAACTGACTCATCTTAACTGACACACAACTGACTCACCTTAAGTAACACACAACTGACTCATCTTAACTAACACACAACTGACTAATCTTAACTGACACACAACTGACTCATCTTAACTGACACACAACTGACTCTTCTTAACTGACACACAACTGAATCATCTTAACTAACACACAACTGACTAATCTTAACTGACACACAACTGACTCATCTTAACTGACACACAACTGACTCACCTTAACTAACACACAACTGACTCACCTTAACTGACACACAACTGACTCACCTTAACTGACACACAACTGAATAATCTTAACTGACACACAACTGACTCACCTTAACTGACACACAACTGACTCATCTTAACTAACACACAACTGAATAATCTTAACTGACAAACAACTGACTCACCTTAACTGACACACAACTGACTAATCTTAACTGACACACAACTGACTAATCTTAACTGACACACAACTGAATAATCTTAACTGACTCACAACTGACTCACCTTAACTGACACACAACTGACACACAACTGAATAATCTTAACTGACACACAACTGACTCACCTTAACTAACACACAACTGACTAATCTTAACTGACACACAACTGACTAATCTTAACTGACACACAACTGAATAATCTTAACTGACACACAACTGACTCACCTTAACTGACACACAACTGAATAATCTTAACTGACACACAACTGACTCACCTTAACTAACACACAACTGACTAATCTTAACTGACACACAACTGACTCATCTTAACTGACACACAACTGACTCA
>JACEEU010000695.1:19860872-19928372 GCA_016630915.1 Callionymus lyra | reverse complement strand
CATTTTCTTTCTTGTAATTTTCTTTTTTCAGTTTCAAAAAGTTTCTTTTATAAAGTAGCAAAAATATTCCCAACAGGAAGTAGTTAAATCTGCTGAACATTAACTCATAACTTTTACCAGGTATTTTTCTATGACATTTTTTTTTACACACATCATTTTGTGTAAAATAATAATTTAAAACATTACATTTTTAAATTAAAAAACAATATTTTTTTATATAAAGTAGCAAAAATAATAAAAACAGGAAGTAGTTAGTGGGTTATTATTTACTGAACATTAAGTTAAAATTTTAAGTTTCAAAATTGTATTCTGGTTTCTAAAATAATTAACGTTTTTGTGTAATTTCAATCTGGTTTAAAACGTTTTTGTTTTTCTTTTTTCCGGATTCAAAACATTGTTTTTTTCTGAACTAAAGTTTTCTAATACATTGATTGCAGATGAAAAAATTTCCATCAAAAAAAAGTTTTCTTTGCCTTTTTCAAATGTACTTTTATGTTGGAAATGACTTTGGTTCTCAACAGGAAGTAGTAGTTTTGTTGTTAAAAAAAATAAATATTTTGCTACATTTTGTTTTCTCTGTGAGTCTACGACAGTCGCGCCTTGATGATGTCATCGAGTGCGGGAGAAGGTAGGTTTGTGTTGAACCGTCAGATTTTCACGACTTTCCGATTTTCACGCTCAGAACCTGCTGGAGCTTCGGACGCCGACGGTATCTGCGACGCCGACGCTCCACTGGAGCCACTTCCCGAGATAAGAGGAAATCCTTTTAATGGGACGGGTCCGTCCGGCCGAGGTCAGCGCCTCTGGTGGAGCGTCTGAGGGGCGTCGTTGAGATTCATGGTGACACTCGCCGCAGACACTGGCAGGAAACACTCATGAATAATTCACGCCGCCTCGGCAAACACTTCCTTATAATCAACTGTGAGCCGCGGAAAATGGAGCTGCCAGCGCCGACGCTGACGGCGCCGGACGAGAGCGCCGGGGTCCGGGGCCCGAGGCGGGGGGAACACAATCAGGACGCCACTTTGCATGATAAAGATCTTCGGCGGCCGTTATGACCTGCTCACCGAATAAACCATTGCTTTGACGGGGAAGAAGATTCTTCGGTCCCTCAGCAGACGCCGGCCTTGAACCCATAAACAGTCTTGACCCGAGTCCGACACAGAACCACGAGGCCTTGATCAGGACATTGAAGGAATTAAGGCTCCCAGATATCGGAGTCCCGGACTCCAACACCTTGTAAGTCCTTCTCTCTGGTGCCGGCGCCTTTCGTTGCCTTGGGATACGTCGTTGCAGTTGAGACGCCCGATTCTTGCCCAAACAGGAAGTAGCCCAGTCTCGCCCCAAACGGCATACAATCGACTACAAGCTGAACTGTGAGTTAACGTGAAACGCCCGATAACAAATTAGCAGGAAGTCGCCGTAACACCAAGTCGCCAAATGTCGTCGTAACAGGAAGTTGCCGAATGTCATCGTAACAGGAAGAAGTAGAGACTCCCCCGCTACACAGGTAGCGCTGTTTTCAGCTGGACTTCACCGGAACAGTTAGGAGTGGATAGTCGCCCACACAGGGACTGGTTTGTGCGCTGTAACTGGAGGTAGCCCTGTGACGCCCGATAGAATATAACCAAATACCACCCAAACAGGAAGTTAACTTAAAACGGCCGATAAGGAAGTAGCAGTATGTTGCCGGAACACGAAGTCGGTGAATGTCACAGGAACAAGAAGAAGTCGAGAGTCTCCAGAACAGGAAGTACTCATATTTGGCCATTACAGGGAGTAGCCTTGTGCGCCCAAAAAGAATTTAACCAATTATTTCCCAAACATGTAATGCCTGTAAACTAAGTAGTAGAAGAAGCTGAATGTCACCAGAACAGGAAGTAGCCCAGTCTCGCCCCAAACAGAATATAATCAAATGAACAGGAAGTTAATGCACTTACTGTAACGTAAAGAAGTCGAGAGTCGCCCAAACAGGAAGTACCTGTTTGTCACCATAACAGGAAGATGCCTTGTGATGCCCAAAAATGATTTAACCAATTAACGCTGAAAACAGTAAGTGAACATGTGGACGATGAACCATCACAATTACACTGCAACAAGAAGTAGTGGAATGTTGCCGGAACAGGAAGTAGGGGAAGGTTGAATGAACAGGAAGTAGGGGAAGGTTGAATGAACAGGAAGTAGTGGAAGGTTGAATGAACAGGAAGTAGTGGAAGGTTGAATGAACAGGAAGTAGTGGAAGGTTGAATGAACAGGAAGTAGTTGAAGGCTGAATGAACAGGAAGTAGTGGAAGGTTGAATGAACAGGAAGTAGTGGAAGGTTGAATGAACAGGAAGTAGTGGAAGGTTGAATGAACAGGAAGTAGTGGAAGGTTGAATGAACAGGAAGTAGTGGAAGGTTGAATGAACAGGAAGTAGTGGAAGGTTGAATGAACAGGAAGTAGTGGAAGGTTGAATGAACAGGAAGTAGTGGAAGGTTGAATGAACAGGAAGTAGTGGAAGGTTGAATGAACAGGAAGTAGTGGAAGGTTGAATGAACAGGAAGTAGTGGAAGGTTGAATGAACAGGAAGTAGTGGAAGGTTGAATGAACAGGAAGTAGTTGAAGGCTGAATGAACAGGAAGTAGTGGAAGGTTGAATGAACAGGAAGTAGTGGAAGGTTGAATGAACAGGAAGTAGTGGAAGGCTGAATGAACAGGAAGTAGTGGAAGGTTGAAGAAACAGGAAGTAGTGGAAGGCTGAATGAACAGGAAGTAGTGGAAGGTTGAATGAACAGGAAGTAGTTGAAGGCTGAATGAACAGGAAGTAGTGGAAGTTGAAGGAAGTGGAAGTAACAGGAAGTAGTGGAAGGTTGAATGAACAGGAAGTAGTGGAAGGCTGAATGAACAGGAAGTAGTGGAAGGTTGAAGATGAACAGGAAGTAGTGGAAGGTGAATGGAAGGTTGAATGAACAGGAAGTAGTGGAAGGTTGAATGAACAGGAAGTAGTGGAAGGCTGAATGAACAGGAAGTAGTGGAAGGTTGAAGAAACAGGAAGTAGTGGAAGGCTGAATGAACAGGAAGTAGTGGAAGGTTGAATGAACAGGAAGTAGTGGAAGGTTGAATGAACAGGAAGTAGTGGAAGGCTGAATGAACAGGAAGTAGTGGAAGGTTGAATGAACAGGAAGTAGTTGAAGGCTGAATGAACAGGAAGTAGTGGAAGGTTGAATGAACAGGAAGTAGTGGAAGGTTGAATGAACAGGAAGTAGTGGAAGGTTGAATGAACAGGAAGTAGTGGAAGGTTGAATGAACAGGAAGTAGTGGAAGGTTGAATGAACAGGAAGTAGTGGAAGGTTGAATGAACAGGAAGTAGTGGAAGGTTGAATGAACAGGATATGACAGGAAGTAGTGGAAGGTTGAATGAACAGGAAGTAGTGGAAGGTTGAATGAACAGGAAGTAGTGGAAGGTTGAATGAACAGGAAGTAGTGGAAGGTTGAATGAACAGGAAGTAGTGGAAGGTTGAATGAACAGGAAGTAGTGGAAGGTTGAATGAACAGGAAGTAGTGGAAGGCTGAATGAACAGGAAGTAGTGGAAGGTTGAATAACCAGGAAGTAATGGAAGGTTGAATGAACAGGAAGTAGTGGAAGGTTGAATGAAAAGGAAGTAGTTTAAGGTTGAAATGAACAGGAAGTAATGGAAGGTTGGATGAACAGGAAGTAGTGGAAGGTTGAATGAACAGGAAGTAGTGAAGGGTTGAATGAACAGGAAGTAGTGGAAGGTTGAATGAAAAGGAAGTAGTTTAAGGTTGAAATGAACAGGAAGTAGACAAAAAAAGGGGCAAATTAAAAGAAATAAAGAAAGTTTAACAACTAAAATACATTTTCAATGAGAAATACTTTGACATCACGTCAGCGGTGATCGTTGAATCTTCCTGGTCTTGCGTGTCATCGAGCCGACGATGGTCTGAAGGTCATGTTGCGTCTCGTTGATGTCGCTGCTGTCCAGAGGTTTAGATCCGACTCCAGAACAAACTCTCTGCTTGAACAACTTCTGCTATCGACTCGCCAGGTCTGATGGTGGCGAAGCAGAGAGTCTGGGTCGATAGTGAAGCCCTGCTGGTGTGTGTGTGTGTGTGTGTGTGTGTGTGTACGTGTGTGTGTGTGTGTGCGTGTGTGTGTGTGCGTGTGTGTAGAGTCTCTTATCTGTGCATGATCTTGTATGCATGTTTTGTTTGTGTGTGTCATGTGTGTGTAATCTCTTATCACTGTGTGATCTTGTAGGCATGTTGTGTGTGTGTATGTGTGCGTGTGTATGTGTGTATGTGTGTGTGTGTGTAAAGTCTATTATCACTGTGTGATCTTGTGTGTGTGTGTGTGTGTGTGTGTGTGTGTGTGTGTGTAAAGTCTCTTATCCATGTGTGATCTTGTGTGCATGTTGTGTGTGTGTATGTGAGTGCGTGTGTGTGTAAAGTCTCGTATCTGTTTGTGATTTTGTGTGTGTGTTGTGTAGCATTGATCATTTGTTTGTATGTTAAGTTGTGTTTGTGTGCGTTATTCATGCATATTTGTGTGTATAAGCATGTGTGTGTGTCCGCATTTACATGTGCATGAGTGTGCATTGTGTGTGTGGAAACATAAAATGTTTAATTGTGTTTGATCATATTTGTGTGTACACGTGTGTGTTTCTAGTTCATTTTGTATGTGTGTGTGCGACTCACTTCTGGGACTTGTGTTAATGATGAATAAGATTGTGTTTCCGTGTCCAGGTCATGAGTGTGTGTTTGTGTGTAGAATCTTTTATCCGTGCGTGACCTTGCGTTCACGTTGTCCATGTGTTGTGTAGCATTGATGATTTGTGTGCGTCAGTAAATGTTGAGTTGTGCACCTGAAGTTTGTGTGTGTGAGTCATAGTGCATATGTGTTTGTTTAAAGAAAATTGTGTGTGTCTGCATTTACATGTGTGAGAGTGAAAACACACAAAGTAAGCAGTTGTGTTTGATCAACATTTGTGTGTGTATCTACAGCATCTTTAGTTTGTGCGACTGTCTTCAGGGATGAGTGTTAATGATGAATGAGTGTGTGTGTGTGTTTGTGTTGTCGGCCTATTAGCGGCGCCGCGAGCCCCTCGTGCTCCGGACCCACCATTAACTCACAGGAAGTGGCTTCGCTCCCGGAGGCGAAGAATCTTCGCCGGCGACGATAAATTACACACAACGTTCAATTTCTGCCGCCGTCGGCTCGGATCACGGCGCCGGTTTGTCGGTCAGCACAACATTTATTCGTTTCTTCTTCTTCTTCTTTGAAAACTCTTCACCTGCGACTCGGCGGCGGCGCCGGCTCGCCCGCACAGCACAGCGTGAATAATGCACGAGGCAATCTCCGGCTTTATTTAAAGCCTAAACGAGCGGCGCCGGCGTTTCATAAACTCTGAACACAAACCCGGTTTGTTGTGTGTCGATGACGAACGACCTTCACGGGTCAGTGACCTCCGAGAGAATCATAAACCAACCGTTTAATAGAATTTTTGTTTTCGTTTACGCTCAAGGTCGCTCGACCAGCAGGAGGAGACTTGAGGAGAAAGTGCAGTTGCTGTGTCTCTAAGTGCACTTCTTTACAGTACACTGTACGACAGTGCAACTACTTGTGTAGTACTCAAATGTGGACAGTGTAGTACTGTGTCAAATCAAACTCTGCTGCTACACACTTACAGGAAATGACTCGACAACTTCTTCTTCTACTACTTTTTAACACTGATTGTAACCTTTTGTTGGAACCTTGTCGCTAACGCTTGTCGCTAACGCTTGTCGCTACCACTTGTCGCTAACACTTGACGCTAACACTTGTGGCTAACACTTGACGCTAACACTTGTCGCTAACATTTGACGCTCACACTTGTCGCTAACATTTGACGCTAACACTTGTCACTAACGCTGGACGCTAACGCTGGACGCTAACGCTGGACGCTAACACTTGTCGCTAACACTTGTCGCTACCACTTGTCGCTAACACTTGACGCTAACACTTGTGGCTAACACTTGACGCTAACACTTGTCGCTAACACTTGTCGCTAACATTTGACGCTCACACTTGTCGCTAACATTTGACGCTAACACTTGTCACTAACACTTGACGCTAACACTTGACGCTAACACTTGTCGCTAACACTTGTCGCTAACACTTGTCGCTAACACTTGTCGCTAACACTTGTCGCTAACACTTGTCGCTAACACTTGTCGCTAACACTTGTCGCTAACACTT
This sequence comes from Callionymus lyra, assembly GCA_016630915.1. Lineage (NCBI taxonomy): Eukaryota > Metazoa > Chordata > Actinopteri > Syngnathiformes > Callionymidae > Callionymus > Callionymus lyra. Next base: position 19,922,136 of record JACEEU010000695.1, on the reverse strand, counting down.
GTCGCTAACACTTGTCGCTAACACTTGTCGCTAACACTTGTCGCTAACACTTGACGCTAACACTTGTCGCTAACACTTGTCGCTACCACTTGTCGCTAACACTGGTCGCTAACACTTGTCGCTAACACTTGTCGCTACCACTTGTCGCTAACACTTGTCGCTAACACTTGACGCTAACACTTGACGCTAACACTTGTCGCTAACACTTGACGCTAACACGTGTCACTAGCACGTGTCGCTAACACTTGCCGCTAACACTTGTCGCTAACACTTGTCGTTAACACTTGTCGCTAACACTTGTCGCTAACACTTGACGCTAACACTTGACGCTAACACGTGTCGCTAGCACGTGTCGCTAACACTTGTCGCTAACACGTGTCGCTAACACTTGTCGCTAACACTTGACGCTAACACTTGACGCTAACACTTGTCGCTAACACTTGACGCTAACACTTGCCGCCAACACTTGTCGCCAACACTTGACGCCAACACTTGACGCTAACACTTGACTCTAACACTTGACGTTAACACTTTTCGCTAACACTTGTCGCTAACACGTGTCGCTAACACTTGTCGCTAACACTTGACGCTAACACGTGTCGCTAACATGTGTCGCTAACACGTGTCGCTAACACGTGTCGCTAACACTTGTCGCTAACACTTGTCGCTAACACTTGACGCTAACACTTGTCGCTAACACTTGACGCTAACACTTGCCGCCAACACTTGTCGCCAACACTTGTCGCTAACACTTGACGCTAACACTTGTCGCTAACACTTGTCGCTAACACTTGTTGCTAACACTTGACGCTAACACGTGTCGCTAGCACGTGTCGCTAACACTTGTCGCTAACACTTGTTGCTAACACTTGACGCTAACACGTGTCGCTAGCACGTGTCGCTAACACTTGTCACTAACACTTGTTGCTAACACTTGACGCTAACACGTGTCGCTAGCACGTGTCGCTAGCACGTGTCGCTAACACTTGTCGCTAACACTTGTCGCTAACACTTGACGCTAACACTTGTCGCTAACACTTGACGCTAACACGTGTCGCTAGCACGTGTCGCTAACACTTGTCGCTAACACTTGTCGCTAACACTTGTCGCTAACACTTGACGCTAACACTTGACGCTAACACTTGTCGCTAACACTTGACGCTAACACTTGCCGCCAACACTTGTCGCCAACACTTGACGCTAACACTTGACGCTAACACTTGACTCTAACACTTGACGTTAACACTTTTCGCTAACACTTGTCGCTAACACTTGTCGCTAACACTTGTCACTAACACTTGTTGCTAACACTTGACGCTAACACGTGTCGCTAACATGTGTCGCTAACACGTGTCGCTAACACGTGTCGCTAACACTTGTCGCTAACACTTGTCGCTAACACTTGACGCTAACACTTGTCGCTAACACTTGTCGCTAACACTTGACGCTAACACTTGCCGCCAACACTTGTCGCCAACACTTGTCGCTAACACTTGACGCTAACACTTGTCGCTAACACTTGTCGCCAACACTTGTCGCCAACACTTGTCGCTAACACTTGACGCTAACACTTGTCGCTAACACTTGACGCTAACACTTGCCGCCAACACTTGCCGCCAACACTTGTCGCCAACACTTGTCGCCAACACTTGTCGCTAACACTTGTCGCTAACACTTGACAACAATTTTTACCAATCCAAACAAGTTATTAAGTTGTGTCTCATTGTGTTATTACTGTTGTTGTGTTGTTTTGTGGTAAAATTAGTGTTTTCTCGAGACATTTAAGTCGGTATCTGCTCCGAAGTTTCAGTTTAGCTTCATCTACGTCACTAAGATGGCGGCCGTCGAGGCTGCTCGTTGTCAACACTGACTTGCTAATGCTAATGTTGAAGCTAAGCTAAGGCGACGAAAGACATCAGAAGTTACAAGAAAACTTACAAAAACGGGGTAAACATTTATGATCGTTTCAAGATATTTACGCTAAATTTAGCTCCTACGAACTAGAACTACGTCTAAAGGTTACTCACGTTTCCTGTTAAGGTTATAAACGTTTAGTATTTTTCGTTAGTATTAGCTAAAGTATTAAGAGATCAGCAGAAGGTTTTGGTCCTTTTGTACACAATTAAAACAAAATATGTTTGGAATAAAATTAAAAAAATAAAAAACGTTTCATAACCAGAACATTTGATTTATCTTGTCTTTTGCGCAAATATTGAGTTGTGTTTGTGTAGTGTTGTGTAAATTAAGTTTGTGTGTGTTATTCATGCATATAAATGTGTATGTTTGCATTTACATGTGCGAAACTTAGTTTTTGTGTGTACAATTGTGTGTTTGTAGATTATCTTATGTGTGTGCAAGTGTCAGGAAGTGTTGAGTTGTGTGCCTCATGTTTGTGTGATGTTGTGTACCATTAAGTTTGTGTGTGTTATTCATGCATATAAATGTGTATGTTTGCATTTACATGTGCGAAACTTAGTTTTTGTGTGTACAATGTGTGTTTGTAGATTATCTTGTGTGTGTGCAAGTGTCAGTAAGTGTTGAGTTGTGTGCCTCATGTTTGTGTGATGTTGTGTACCATTAAGTTTGTGTGTGTTATTCATGCATATAAATGTGTATGTTTGCATTTACATGTGCGAAACTTAGTTTTTTGTGTGTACAATGTGTGTTTGTAGATTATCTTGTGTGTGTGCAAGTGTCAGTAAGTGTTGAGTTGTGTGCCTCATGTTTGTGTGATGTTGTGTACCATTAAGTTTGTGTTTGTTATTCGTGTAAATTTGTGCACACCAGAGTGTGTTGAAACACGTAAAGTACTTAATTGTGTTTGATCAACATGTTTGTGTGTACACATGTGTGCATGTTGTGTGTGTGTGTGTGTGAAGTCTGTTATCTGTGTGTGATTTTGTTTCTTTGTTGTGTATCATTGATCATTTCTTTGTATGTTGAAGTTTGTGCGTTATTCATGCATATTTGTGTGTTTATGCTTGTGTGTGCGTCTGCATTTACATGTGCATGAGTGTGCGTATGCATTGTGTGTGCCGAAACATATAAAATGTGTAATTGTGTTTGATCAACATTTGTGTGTACACACGTGTGTATCTAGTTAATTTTGTGTGTGTCTGTGCAGAGTGACTCACTTCAGGGACGTGTGTTAATGATGAATAAGATTGCGTTTCCGTGTCCAGGTCATGAGTGTGTGTGTGTGTTTGTGTGTAAAATCTTTTACCTGTGCGTGATCTTGTGTTCATGTTGTCCGTGTGTCGTGCAGCATTGATGATTTGTGTGCGTCACTAAATATGTTGAGTTGTGTGCCTTTACAGTATGTGTATGTACATGTGAGTATCTACTTTATCTATAGTGTGTGTGACAGTCTTCAGGAATGTGTGTTATTGCAGGAGTGTGTAGATGTGTGTGTTTGTATAACAAAAATAAAACAACATGAATTGTCTACATTAACAACACAATCGTGATAATATCCACAGAATAATGAACTTGTAAGAATAAATAAAGTAAATACACAATAGTTCTTAATACAAACACGTTTCTTGACTCACACCAGGAAACACGCATGAAGTGCTTTAATACACAAACAGAAAGTGCAGTTTTCATGAGTACAAACCTTGTTTCTATCGTCCAAACAACAATCAGTGAGAGAAACACAAATATTGCACGAGGGGGGGTCGGGGGGGGTGGTCTCCTGTTGATGACATCATCAGAAACACAACTGTCGCTTCCTGCACGATCGTACGGAAAAAAAAGAGAAGATTTCGGAGAAAAAGGCTTTTTTTTTTCTCGTTGACATCATCAAACGCAGACGGACGGTGAACCCGAGGGTTTAGAAACCTGTTGTTTGGGTCGCCATGGCAACAGTGGAGCGAGACCCCCCGCTGATCGTGGAAAACATCTGGAGTCCATCCCGGGATCAGGGACTGGGATGAACTCCAGAAGGTCCTCAGATCCCGTCAGACCCGCCGGGAGATCCTAAGTCTCCCGATGGACCTGATCCTGGATCTGATGGACCTGATCCTGGACCTGATCCTGGATCCACCATCAAAGGTCTGATCTTCTCGGAGATGAAAGCGTGTTTTGTTTTTCTTCTTCTCGTGGCTTCATCTGATCTGGAGCCGGAAACGTCTTCGATCCGCAGACGCACTGAAAAGTTAATCACAGCCGCCGGCGCTTCCGAGTCGATCCAGCATCAAAAAAAAACCATCTTTTCCCGGAGACGTCCAGGGACGACCCTGAAGACCAGGAGCGGATCAAAGGAGCCGGAGCCGGGATGTGGGTCATCGACGGGTGGGTTTGAAAGATGAACCGAAGCCGAGAGACTTGGATTCTCTTCTGTGATTGTCTTCAAACGTCATCAGAGCTCATGACCTGATGAACGGATCGAGTTCACGGCTTTAAAAAACATCTTGTTTAGAAAACACAGAATCTTTTGCTCAGTTTTTTAAAAAATCGATTCAAGGACATTTCCGTGGTTTTCAAAAACAAGCTTTTCGGTCCCTTGAGGACAAAAGTTCAGCTTTTTTTCTTCTCTTTCAATGATTTTTCCTTCAAATGTTTAGTGACGTGTTTGAATCTTCCTTCACCTTCACTACGTCATCAGCAAACATCAGAGTCCTCCAGATCCTCCTGAACTCACTCATTACTTTGTGTGTATCTACTTCATCTCGTGTGCGACTCTCTTCAGGGATTGTGTTAATGCTGAATAAGATTGTGTTTGTCTTTTCAGGTCCTGGTGTGTGTGTGTGTGTTTGTGGTCCATTACCTGTGTGTTATCTTTTGATCATGTTATCCGTTTGTTGTGTAGCATTGATTATTTGTGTTAAGTAGTGTGCCTCGTATGCATTTGTGTAGTGTTGTGTACCTGAACATTTTTAATGAACTTAGAGTAGCTGACTTTTATTGAAAAATCAACATTTTTGTGTGTACACTTGTGTGTATCTACTTCACCTTGTGTGTGTGCGACTCTCTTCAGGGTTTGTGTTAATGCTGAATAAGATTGTGGTTCTCTTTTCAGGTCCTGGTGTGTGTGTGTGTTTTTGTGGTCTCTAATCTGCGTGTTATCTTGTGTGAATGTTGTCCGTGTGTTGTGTAGCATTGATTATTTGTGTGTGTCGGTAAATGTTAAGTAGTGTGCCTCATATGCGTTTGTGTAGTGTTGTGTACCTGAAAATTGTAATGAATATCAACATTTTTGTGTGTACACTTGTGTGTATCTACTTCACCTTGTGTGTGTGCGACTCTCTTCAGGGATTGTGTTAATGCTGAATAAGATTGTGTTTCTCTTTTCAGGTCCTGGTGTGTGTATTTGTGGTCTCCTATCTGCGTGTGATCTTGTGAGCATGTTGTCCGTGTGTTGTGTAGCATTGATGATTTGTGTGTGTGTCAGTAAATGTTAAGTACTGTGCCTCGTATGCGTTTGTGTAGTGTTGTGTACCTGAAGTTTTTTATATTTAACGTAGCTGACTTTGATTCACTTTTGTGTGTACACTTAACCATAACATTGTGTTTCTCTATTCAGGTCCTGGTGTGTGTGTGTGTGCGTGTGTGAGCGTGTGTGTGTATGTGTGGTCTCCTATCTGCGTGTGATCTTGTGTGAATGTTACCCATGTGTTGTGTAGCATTGATGATTTGTTTGTGTGTGTGTGTCAGTAAATGTTGAGTAGTGTGCGTTTGTGTAGTGTTGTGTGCCTGAAGTTTGTGTGCGTTATTCGTACACGTGTGTTTGTTTAAAGGCATGTGTGTGTGTTCATTTACACGTGTGCACTAGAGTGTGTTGAAACACGATTCCTTTGCTCGTCTTCATTCTTCCTTCTAGCAAAAAAACAACCAAACACTACGTCATCAACAAACATCATAGTCACCCAAAGCTTCTCCTGAACCTCAACTGTAAGTCTCTCCATTATTTTGTGTGTACACTTGTGTGTATCTACTTCATCTCGTGTGTGCGACTCTCTGCAGGGATTGTGTTAATGGTGAATAAGATTGTGTTTCTCTTTTCAGGTTCTAGTGTGTGTGTGTGTGTTTGTGTGTGTGTTTGTAGTCTCTTATCTGCGTGTGATCTTGTGTGCATGTTATATATGTGTTGTGTAGCAATGATGATTTGTGTGTGTGTGTGTGTCAGTAAATGTTGAGTAGTGTGCGTTTGTGTATGTGTGGTCTCCTAACTGTGTGTAATCTTGTGTGCATGTTATATATGTGTTGTGTAGCATTGATGATTTGTGTGTGTGTGTGTGTCAGGAAATGTTGAGTAGTGTGCGTTTGTGTATGTGTGGTCTCCTAACTGCGTGTGATCTTGTGTGTATGTTATATATGTGTTGTGTAGCATTGATGATTTGTGTGTGTGTGTGTCAGTAAATGTTGAGTAGTGTGCGTTTGTGTATGTGTGGTCTCCTAACTGTGTGTAATCTTGTGTGCATGTTATATATGTGTTGTGTAGCATTGATGATTTGTGTGTGTGTGTGTCAGTAAATGTTGAGTAGTGTGCGTTTGTGTATGTGTGGTCTCCTAACTGCATGTGATCTTGTGTGCATGTTATATATGTGTTGTGTAGCATTGATGATTTGTTTGTAAGTGTGTGTCAGTAAATGTTGAGTAGTGTGCGTTTGTGTATGTGTGGTCTCCTAACTGTGTGTGATCTTGTGTGTATGTTATATATGTGTTGTGTAGCATTGATGATTTGTTTGTGTGTGTGTGTCAGTAAATGTTGGGTAGTGTGCGTTTGTGTAGTGTTGTGTGCCTGAAGTTTGTGTGCGTTATTCGTACACGTGTGTCTGTTTAAAGGCATGTGTGTTCATTTACACGTGTGCACTAGAGTGTGTTGAAACACGATTCCTTCGCTCGTCTTCATTCTTCCTTCTAGCAAAAAAACCACCAAACACTACGTCATCAACAAACATCATAGTCACCCAAAGCTTCTCCTGAACCAGTAAGTCATTACTTTTAGTGAATTTAACGAATCACAATATTTCTTACTATTTCTCTCAGAAAATACTTGATCTAAGAAGTACAACTTTGGGTGTTTTGTGTGTTTTGTGTCGTCGACATCGACTCGGACTCGTCGGCGTTGAACCCGCAACTCTGTTTCCCCGACGACCCAAACCAGGACACCCGAAAAGGCGCGTCTCCCGTTTTAAAAATCGAATAACGTCGGCGATTGAATGATCGTTGGCACAAAGACGGGGTCACCTGACGCCCCGAAGCGTGGAGGGGTCGTCAGGGGTCGTCAGGGGTCGTCAGGGGTCGTCAGGGGTCGTCAGGGGTCGTCACTATAAGGCATCGCGTCCGTGGCAACAAAAAAGTTCACAGTTTTCGTCACAAACGTGATGGTTTCCTTCAAAAACATCTTCCACCTGAACGTTCCTACTTCGTGACGCGACCGAAGGTCAAAACCGGAGGAAAATCGTTAAAAAATCGTTTTTGCTAAAGTAGCTTATTTACAATCATCTCCTGTAGCAACTCAAAAAAAAACGTGTGCGACCAAAATATTCCAAAAACAACCAAAAAAGGGACAGGATTCTACGTTTGTGCTTTTAAAACCCACGAAAACCCCTTCATCGCTGAAATGGGTTCAATTTAAGAGGCACTCGTCGAAGTGCTTACATAAGAATCTCTAAAGCTAGAACGAGGACCGAAGGTACAAATAGTAAATATAGTATATTTATGTCGGTATTTATAAACGTACAATTTTCAGTTCCATTTTTTCTCGTGTTTAAAAAAGAATCGACCTCCCTTTGTGTCGCTGCACAAAGCCCTTAAAGTTGTGTTGACGCTCGTCGGGGGAAAGCTTTTCGTTGCGTCTAAAAAGCGTTGATGTTTTTTTTCGAGGGGAGACCGAAGTCCCGCGGCTCCTAAACCGTCACCTCGTTCTTACTGGCGGTGCGGTACTGGTGGTGGTGGCCCGGGATGTACTGCAGGTGGTCCACGGTGTGAGTCCGTCGGGAGGCGAAGGCCTGTCTCTTGGAAGTGCTGACCGGGTGGTTGACCATGAGCGTGTTGTAGTCGTTGGAGGCGCTGGGTTGCGAGTGCATCTTGGTCACCTTGTGCCGGTCCATGACCGGCGTGGTGGGCATCAGCATGTCGGCGTGCGACATCGCCCGCGCCATCGCCTTCTCCCGGAACTTGTCGCGACGCATGGCCGGGGACAGGAGCAAGGGTTCCTGGGAGTGGAGGCGGTCCGCCGAGAGGAGCTGCTCCTCCGAGAGGTGCCGGCTGCTGCCGTACGCCGCCGCCGACATGACGCCGTACGACGACAGGCCGTAGTCGCCGCGCCGAGGCGTCCTAGGAGGCGACAGGACGTGGTCCTGAGACATGGCTCGCTGCACACGGCGAGGACGCTGGCGCTGCTGCTGCTGCGACTCCGCGGTCAGCTTCATCATGTGGGTCGGCCCGCGGCCCCCGAAGTCCTGGTGGTGATGCTTGCGAGGGTAGTAGTCGTCGACGTCTTTGTCGGCTGAGGAGGGAAGCGAAACGTCGGGTCAGTATCGGATCATTAGCGACTCCTTTTGAGCCTTAACGATGACTCGGATGGTTCTTTGACTGAAGGAACTGCTTTTTATCGTACAAATGCGATAATTAATGTAGAAACGTGATAACTATCATACGAATACGAAAATCATTGTACGATTTATAACACATTTGTAAAATATTTATCGTACAAATGCGATAATTAACGTAGAAATGTGATAACTATCATATGAATAAGAAAATCATTGTACGATTTATAACACATTTGTACAATATTTATCGTACGAATGCGATAATTAACGTAGAAATGTGATAACTATCATACGAATAAGAAAATCATTGTACGATTTATAACACATTTGTAAAATATTTATCGTACCAATGCGATAATTAACGTAGAAATGTGATAACTATCATATGAATACGAAAATCATTGTACGATTTATAACACATTTGTAAAATATTTATCGTACAAATGCGATAATTAACGTAGAAATGTGATAACTATCATATGAATATGAAAATCATTGTACGATTTATAACACATTTGTACAATATTTATCGTACGAATGCGATAATTAACGTAGAAATGTGATAACTATCATATGAATACGAAAATCATTGTACTTTTTATAACACATTTGTAAAATATTTATCGTACAAATGCGATAATTAATGTAGAAACATGATAGCTATCATACGAATACGAAAATCATTGTACTTTTTATAACACATTTGTAAAATACTTATCGTACAAATGCGATAATAATGTCGAAATGTGATAACTATCATACGAATAGGAAAATCATTGTACGATTTATCGCACATTTGTAAAATATTTATCGTACAAATGCGATAATTAATGTCGAAATGTGATAACTATCATACGCATACTAAATCATTGTACGATTTATAACACATTTGTAAAATACAACAGATTCCAATGAAATATTCAGGACGTGTTCATGACATTCTGAAATACCATCTGGATCCAGAAACCTGTAGCAGTAATAGTCACACTGATGGGAAAAAGCTTCCAAACAAAATTGTGTGTGTGAGTCACAACCTTCTCGACTCTTTAACTCTCCCTGATCCTGAGTCAAGAAACCCGGACCAGGTCCAGTTGAAGTCTTCGGGTCACGGTCACCTAGACGAACGGGAACCTAAACAACTCCCTGATCCTGGACACGGTTCCTGTCACAGTCTTCTTGTAAAGAGTAAATAAATCACTGCAGGTTCTCCACATTAAACATCCTTCGGGAGGAATAAAAGATTCATGAATATCAATCAAGCGCTTGTTGTCATTTTCAGGCTGATTGAATACAGTAGTAGCAGTGTGTGTGTGTGTGTGTGTGTGTGTGTGTGTGTGTGTGTGTGTGTGTGTCTGTGTTTGACATTTCCAAGTGTCAACTGAAACTGAATAATCAACTCTCGGGATGAACACGCTGAGTTGTTAAGTTGCGACGCTTCTGATTAGCTGTTTGTTATTCTGGGAGGACGGGTCGACGGCGGCTCTCGGCGCCAAATCGTTGGATCGAAGAAGAAAACATTCCGACCAGCGCCGTCCTTCAGATGCGGAGGCACTTTTTTTCTAAACACCGGGGCCAGGAGCCACCGAGCGCTAATTCCGAAGTCATTACCAGCGAGCGTTATCTACCTGGTCTCCCGGCGCGTCCGCGGACGGTCGCGGCGATCGATGGGGTCGTTGCCTCGTTAATTATCGTCCGCTACCATTTGTGCGGAATCGGCGAAGGGGAATTGTTGGTCCGGATCTCGTTGGGAGTGATGTCACGCCTGGACGCAGAAGGTCACTTTCCCCTCGTCCCCCCACCGTCCCGCTGTGCGGGGGCCCTCGTCCGCGGCGCCGGTGGAATCCATAACGAGGTGGACACGGCGTGGCCCCCCCGGGGGGGCGATGTGCTGCCCTGTGTTACCCCCCGCGGGGTTTGTTTAGATGTGACATTACGATGAGAAAATATCAGCGGATCTGGACCCGAGGCGAGGGAGATGTGGTCGGGCGACGTCCCGTGGACCGTTAAAGGACACGTCGTCGGGCTGGAGAGCGGCGGCGCCGCGGCGCGAGTCAGACGCTAGCAAACAAACTTGTGGTGATTCAGCGAAGGTTTGTCATTAAACCGGAGACACTCGTCCTCCTCGAGTGACTCGACTTCCCTCCCAAATCGTCGCTCGGCATCTTTTTTTTTCCGAAAAGGCATGGAGGAGCGACCGGGATGATTTAAGTGCCACGTGTCGCTCAACGGCGAGGATAACGGCGCCACTCGACAATTAGCATGATTGCGAGAGTCCCGAGCGTGAAGTGGCGCTAGAGACGCCGGTGAGTCGCTAACGGCGGATAATTAAAGCCCGAAATCCCACTCGGGCGGATTACACTCGACGACGTCCTGACGTCTTCACGCGGATTTCAAACGGCGGTGAATCGCGGCGCGGCAATTTGGTGGAGTAATGTAGTCGCACTCCAGCGTCACGAGTGACTTCAGATCGTCGTCCATGTTATTAAACCTTCTATCAACCAGGACCGAGTTTTCCGACAAATGTAAGACAAGAACGTCACTTGAAACATCGCCGGGTAGTTACGAACTTGTTGAAGTGAATGACCGACTCCAGTCCGAACTATTTAACGAAAAACGTATTTGACATCGGAACAGATTCCGTCAGGGTTTCACGACGAGCTGCGTTCAAATACAACCATAAGTTCATAAAGTGTTAAGATTATCATACATTGTGCTTATAAGATTATTATCGTGAAATACGATAGTTATTGTACGTATACGAGCATTTCCATATTCATACAAATTGGATACTATACCATTAATCATCGTACAATATTTAACATATTTGAACCATAATTATAGTATAAATGTAAATATTATCATGAAAATTTGATAACTATCATTCAAATGCGAATATTATCATATTTTTATCGGAAAAATGCGATTATTCATGAAGAAATGTGATAACTATCATACAAATAAGGGAAATATACTACGGTATTTAGAATAATTGTACAATAACGATCGTAAACATAATCATGCAAATGTGATAATTATCAGATGATATTTTACATATTTGTACAATAATTATCGTAGAAATTTGATGATACATCGTACAGATGCGATAAATCCGTCTAAATTTGACAATCTTTACTTTACGAAATGATAACTATCATACAGACGTGATAATAATTGTACAATACAATTATTATCAAAGAAATGTGATAAATATCACATGATATTTTCTGTATTTTTAGAATAATTATCGTAAAAATGTAACGGTACCTCGTACAAATACGATAAATGTCTACTTACTTTACGATAACAGAACCGGTGATAATTAAACAACATATTATTTTTGTACTATGCTTATCGCACACATGCGATAGTTACTATCGTAAAGGCAGCAACACTGAAGTGAACCAACACAGAAGTCTCCTGTCGACCGTCCACCTTGAGGTCCTCTTTGAGGGTAGTTACCCGTCAGAACGCAAGACTGACTTTGTTTCTTCGTTGAAGGGCGTCGCCATTAACCAAATGAAAACTAATGGGCTCCAGTTTGGCTCCTAATCCCTCCAGATGGTTCCGAACACCAGCCAATCACATCCCTCTCTCGGTCTGAACCAGAACCAGAACGCCGTGGACCAGGAAGGAAACCTTGTTTCTCCGACAAACGTAAGGACGTGCTTTGGTCCGGGAACCCTGGAAAGCCTCTCGTGTAGCGACGCACAATCCCGTGATTGTGTGAACACGCTCCTGATAACAGCCGGGCCTCGATAAGGAAGACGGATGCGAAGCGCCGTGATTGTGCCCACGCCGGGTGTTTTTTTTCTATGGCACACTGGGAAAACTAATGAAACATTTAAAAAGCACTTCTCTCCGTCCGACCCTCTTAAGTGACTCATGCATTCATTCATAAGAACCACTCGGGAGGATTTGTAGGAGTGTAAACAAGCCAGAGGACGAGCGAGATAAAGAAGTGCTGAGTTACTGGTGTGTTGTGGCGCCGGTTCTGCAGGTCCAGCTTTTTCTCCTCAGATAAAATAAACTAGTTGGAAAACAGAGCGAGATACCAGAAGAAGCTTCGGAGGCGAGAGGCCATGTTGTTGTTCTTCTCTTCAAGACGCACTAACTTCTCATCATGACCATGTTTTACACTCATTACTTTATAAAGTTGCTCTGAAATCTGGACAAACAAGAGGTTACGAGAGCTCATTATAATAATGGCTTCACTCCTCCTCCATCTGTAATCCCACCCGCTTTGTTTATACAACGAGTCCCTTGGAGGTGGAGACTTCCGGGATTGATCATTCACGGTGACAAACCTCAGTGCTTGACCAATCACAGCAGAGTGGGTGTGGTTATGGTCAACAAGATTTCATCTCCCGAAAAGTGTTTTCACTGGGCGGAGCTTAAGATCATTTTCTAATGCGAAAATTATCATATGATTTTTATCATATTTGTGCAATATTTATTTTACAAATGTGATAATTATATTATTAAAATGTGATACTATCATACAAATGCGATTTTCCACTTATATGTATGATATTTAGCATACAAATGCGAAAATTGTCATAAAAATGTGACAACTATCATACAAATGCTGAAATTATCATATGATTTTTTACATATTTGAAAAATATTTATTGTACAAATGCGATAGTGATCATAAAAATGTGAAAACTATCATACAAATGCGAAAATTATCATACAATTTTTAACATATTTGTACAATATTTATCGTAAAAATGCGATAATTATTATAAAAATGTGATAACTTTCATACAGATGCGATAATTGTCCAAAAAAATGCATACAATGCATACAAATATGAAAAGTATCATATGATTTTCAACATATTTGTACAATATGATCGTAAAAATGCGACAATTATCATAAAAACTATCATATGATTTTCAACTTATATGTATGATATTTATCGTACAAATGCGATAGTTATAAAAATGTGACAACTATCATACAAATGCGAAAAGTATCATACAATTTTTAACATATTTGTACAATATTTATCGTACAAATGCGACAATTATCATAAAAACTATCATATATATGCGAAAATTATCACATGATTTTCAACTTATATGTACGATATTTATCGTACAAATGCGACAATTATCATAAAAACTATCATATGATTTTCAACTTATATGTACAATATTTATCGTACAAATGCGACAATTATCATAAAAACTATCATACATATGTGAAAATGATCATATGACTTTCAACTTATATGTACGATATTCATCGTACAAATGCGATAGTTATAAAAACGTTACAACCATCACACGAATGCGAAGACGATCCCACGTCTTTTGAGCGCACCTGACAGGTGAAGGGTGGAGCCGTACTGACTCAGGTCGGGCTTGAGGGCGAGCTCGTAGGAGGGCGGCAGGTGGCTCAGGTTCTGGAAGGACCGGGACAGCGACAGGTCGTAGGGCTCGGTGGCCGAGGTCAGTATGTTGTTGGACCTCTGAGGACGCTCTGCGGGACACAAGAGAGGGTCGGGGGTCAGAGCGCCGGGGGGTCCAGTTTCCATTCATCCTACTCTTAACACCATTCGTTGCATCACGATCACCAGAGAAACACCACGACAGACACACAAAGGTCACTCACCGTGTCTGACCTGTCTGTGCGCTGACCAGGTGAGAGAAGAAGGGTCAATGACAGGCATCAGCACAGAACCACTCAACGCCACCAGGGGGCGCCCTCGGTCTGAATTAGAGCCGAAGGCGCCTCTAGTGGATCATATGTGAACTGCAGCACGAAGTGTCATGAATATTTGTCACGATTAAAGTTCATGAATAGAGTTTTTTTTGTCCTTTAGTCAAAATAACGTTGTTTATAAAACTTCTAAAACGTTTAACTTTTAACTTACTAATATATTTATTGATAATACAATTTTGCTTTGCACAATTTAAAACAACTTATATTATATAAAACGTTATATGAGAATGTTTGTTTACTTTATAATAACACATTTATTCAATTGATATTTAACTTGTTTTTATTTTACTTAATATATATATAATTTTTTATTGATAATACAATCATGTTTCTTTTTTAAACTTTTTTTCTTCTATTAAACAACATTAAATACAACAAAATGTAAGAAACAATATAAAAAATAAGGATAGATATAATTTTTGTTTATTTTGTAATAATATATTTATTTATATATATTTTTTAATTTTGCATTATATTCAACATGTTTATTGGACAGTAATATTACTTTTTTTATTTTAAACAAACAAACGGCTGATATTTAATCCAACAAAAGTTATGCAAAAATAATGTTTTAGCTTTAGCTTAATGTATATTAATATTTTTATTTATCAATTGTTCAAACTATTTATATTTTACTTAATATTCAATATTATGTGTATGGATAATACAATCATGTTTCGTACAATCACTTTTCTTTATTTAATTCATATTATTTCATTGTTTTATTCTGTATTGACACCACAAATAAACTGGCAATAAAAGTTCTGATAATAATAATAATAAAAAATAAAAGAAAATAAAAAACCCTGAAGTGAAGTCATTAAATAAAAAGTAAAATGTAAAAAGGTAAGATTTGACACTTTAAATAAAACGGAATTAAATACAAATAATGTATATAATTCAAAAGTTCAAATATATATATACATGAATAAGAAATGTAAAGTAATTAATCTTTTAAAAGTATTTTGTCGATCGCTTTAATGAACTTCTGTTTCTTTCCAGACGATGAAGTGAAATACATTTGACTTCTCATCATGGGATTGACCTTGTCTGACCTCTGGAGTTCACGAGCTATTATGGATCCTCGCGTCGGATCTGCTCGTCTCGACCGAACCCGGTGACGGCATCTGTTGAATTATGCAGGCGGTCGCGCTGCTCGTGGAAAGTGCCGCTCGAAGGCTTTCATTCGGCAGCTGAAGCGCCTCGTGAAGCGTCCGGCGCCTGATCGAGAGCAGCTCCGCTCCATTAGCGCCGCGAGTTAGCGTAGTTAGCGACTCTTAGCTCCGGGAAAAACATCGTCTCCGCAGCCTCTCGGGAAAACTAACTAATGTTGGAGCTTTTTTTTATAGATGGAGAGGGTCGAGGGGGCAGCAGCTGCGACGAAGACGTCCATCGATCGCAGGCTCAGTGCGTCATAATCCTCTATCAAACATTATTGTTTGATGTGTCGATCATACACACCTTTAGAATGACGTTTATATTGGTAGCCGCGCAATATTAGCTAGCTTAGCTTGCTAATACAAGAGTGTAGAAATTAAAATACTTGTTGTGTACTGCTATTTACTTTTTTAATGTGTTCTCCTTTTGTTATTAAATGGATATTGCTAAACTTTCACTTTCATTCACTTTCGTTTTTGTGCAAACCTTACAGTCAACTTCCCTAGCGCCCGATGCTAACGGCGTGCTAGCATGTTCGCGGCGTTACTCACCGAGTTTGGGCGTGAGCGCGGTCAGGTCCAGGTGGCTGTGCTGGTAGTCGTGGTGATGGTTTCCTATTGCGGTAAAAAAAAAAGCAGAACCCAGACGTCAAGAAGAGAAACCGAACATCGTCGAGACGGTTAAACCCGGCGAATCGTCGGAGCGACTCGTATCCGGGGGACGCGCTAACTGGACGTACGTCAAAGGCGTCTTCGCTGATTCTAAAACAAGCTCCTCGACAACGAGACTCACACAGGTTTGTGTGTCCATGAGTGGCTAAAAACGTACTCAAAACCCAAATGTCCGACTCGACACGACATGACGCTAAATACAATGATGCTGATGCTAACAGCTACAGAAGCTAACATCTTATTCACTCTGACAAAAGAACATCAAGACGGTCATTTTTTTTTAACCCATTTAAACTCACAATGAGACACTTTGTTCTGCCAGAATTATCGATTACTGACCCCTGCTGAGATGCTGCTTGGCTGCTTCACGCTACGACCGACAGGCATCTTAGCGCGCAGGTTTGTTCTAATCAGCTAAAGATGCTACACAGATGCAGTTTTTGTTGTTTTTATAACACACAATTTAGCTATTTAATGGCGACAATACTTCTTTTGAGGAAGTAAAACTTTAGCGACAACCGGCACCAGATGCTAATGCTAACAACCTTGCTAATTTAAAATGATAGTTGACTAATACTGTCACCCATTTTCTACTCTTGTTGACCAAGGGTTAGGTTTCTTTGTGTAGCTAACTTTGAAAGTTTTGTTTTTGTGTGCGTTCTTTGATTTATAATGTTGTTACGCTACAATGCTTATATTGCTAACATTAGCGGCTAATGATAGCTTTAGCTCAGATAAAGATTGTATTAAAGATCAGTTTAAGTGAATGTAGCTTTAGTTTTTTATAATTGTTGTGATTTATTAGCATGGTTAGCAACAACGTCCGTCACAAGTGTTTGTTTGCGCTCGTCGATCGGTTCCGTGGACCAGCGTCCGAGTGAGCGGTTCCAGGTCCGCGGGCTTCGCTCTGACAGGACCGCGACGCTCGGCTGCTCCGAGCCGCACTGATGGATTGTGGGAAAGTGGAGAGACGTCAGGCGTTGATGGGATTGTTGTCGCTAATATCTGATGATTGTTTTCGTACAATTACGCCGCGGAACAAGCGGACGTCGCGGCTTATTTGCATTTAAATGTGTTCATCGATCATCAGGAGCTGCAGCTGTGGAGCCTCAGAGGACCAGAGACTTCTGTGACGGATGTGCTTCCACTCTGATCGAGTCTCAGGAGACGCTGATGCTTCAGCAGTTCAGTGTTACACATCCATCCTTTCATCCAACCATGCTTTCATCCTTTCATCCAACCATCCTTTCATCCAACCATCCTTTCATCCAACCATCCTTTCAGCCATTCATCCAACTGTACATTCATCTTTTTGTTGAGCAACAATCCATCAATTATTTTATCCATCCATCCCTTTCTTCACACTCATTGATCTGCTCATCCATCCATCCATCCATCCATCCATCCATCCATCCATCCATCCATCCATCCATCCATCCATCCATCCATCCATCCATCCATCCATCCATCCATCCATCCATCCATCCATCCGATGAACATCCATCCATTCATCCATCCAACTGTACATTCATCCATCCGATGTACATCCATCCATCCATTCATCCAACTGTACATTCATCCATCCGATGTACATAAATCCATCCATTCATCCAATTTTACATTTATCCATCCGATGTACATCCATCCATCCATTCATCCTATTTTACATTCATCCATCCGATGTACATCCATCCATCCATTCATCCTATTTTACATTCATCCATCCGATGTACATCCATCCATCCATTCATCCAACTGTACATTCATCCATCCGATGTACATCCATCCATCCATTCATCCTATTTTACATTCATCCATCCGATGTACATCCATCCATCCATTCATCCAATTTTACATTTATCCATCCGATGTCCATCCATCCATCCATCCATGCATGCATCCATCCATCCATCCATCCATCCATCCATCCATCCATCCATCCATCCATCCATCCATCCATCCATCCATCCATCCATCCATCCATCCATCCATCCATCCATCCATCCATCCATCCATCCATCCATCCATCCATCCATCCATCATCATCTTCTTGTTATCAGTAATAAGGTCATCAAATAAAGACAAACTTCTCTGGTTACAATGACATAAAAAACAACCTAGAAACTACAACATTTTTTGCACCAAATGAAGTTGAGAAACAAACTCTCTCTCTCTCTCTCTCTCTCTCTCTCTCTCTCTCTCTCTCTCTCTCTCTCTCTCCCTCTCTCTCTCCCTCTCTCTCTCTCTCTCTCTCTGTTGATCATTCCCAGCTCAGTTTGACCTTCGACCTCCACTGACGCACACCGACTCAAGGTCAGGACAGACACCTGCACACGCCGGCGGTCTAATGACATGGCAGGATCCCCGGCCCCTGGGCGTCGGCCCCCCTGAGCCTCCGTTTTTAGAAATGGAAGTGGGTCACAGTGGGTTCCTCGCTCGTCCCTCTCGCTCCATTTCTCGCCCCGAGCTGATCCATCATGTAGTGCGTCCTTCTTTGTGTGTCCATCCGTCAGGTTGTGCGTCGGCTGTCATCGCCGCTCGAGTGCTTTGACATTTGACGAGAGGTCGACACGTTTGTTGACTTTTCTCGAACCCGCTTCACGCCGGCGTCCGACCTCGATACCTCGATACCTCGACACCTCGACACCTCGATACCTCTGGTGACGTGGCCTCCATCTTGAGCCCCGGGAGTCTGTGTTTTACTCACGAGGACAAGCACAGATTTATCTGATGTCTTCATCCATATGACAGAAGTAACATCACACAAAGCTGCCGTTATCCTCGCCGTGTGTCGGGGACTCCCGGGTGGGGGGCCCGAGGACGCAGGAGGACGCCGAAAAAAAGGCTAACAGCTAAAGAAGCTAACAGCTAAAGATGCTAACAGCTAAAGAAGCTAACAGCTAAAGAAGCTAACAGCGAAAGAAGCTAACAGTGAATGAAGCTAACAGCTAAAGACGCTATCAGCTAAAGACGCTAACAGCTAAAGGAGCTAACAGCCAAAGAAGCTAACAGCAAAAGAAGCTAACAGCTAAAGAAGCTAACAGCTAAAGGATCTAACAGCGAAAGGAGTTAACAGCGAAAGAAGCTAACAGCGAAAGAAGCTAACAGCTAAAGAAGATAACAGCTAAAGGAGCTAACAGCTAAATGAGCTAACAGCTAAAGGAGCTAACAGCCAAAGAAGCTAACAGCGAAAGAAGCTAACAGCGAAAGAAGCTAACAGCTAAAGAAGCTAACAGCGAAAGGAGTTAACAGCGAAAGAAGCTAACAGCGAAAGAAGCTAACAGCTAAAGACGCTAACAGCTAAAGGAGCTAACAGCTAAAGAAGCTTACAGCTAAAGACGCTAACAGCTAAAGAAGCTAACAGCTAAAGAAGCTAACAGCTACAGGCGCTATTATCATCACGATGGTCATTTTTTAAAACACGCTCCAACTCGCGATCGGACGCTTTAGCCGGCAGAACGTATCGATCCTCAACCCCTGCTGAGAGGCTGCTTGGCTGCTTCACCGTACGCCATTTCTGTTTGTACGTACACATATTCGATTGAAATAATGACAACAATACTACTTTTAAGAACGTATGGATGTCTCTCTATATATCTCTAGACTTTATATACATTAATTATTATATGCAATATTCATAGTGTTATTTATTTATTCTGTTTACACTCTATTGCACAATTTTTTAACGTATTAATATTTGTACTTTTTTAATATATACATCTCTCTGCTGTGTTTTTTTAACGGTTGCCAAGCAACAAAATTTGGTTGCCAGTGTCACTGCTGTGTTTTCTGTGCAATGACAATAAAAGATAGCACCAGATGCTAATGCTAACTGATATCACACTCGCTAACTCAAAAGTCAGTTAAATTCTCTCCATAAAAGTGGTTTCTTGTCAATTTTATTGAGTTTGAAAAGCAGAGAAAGTGTCAAAACTGATCTGAGATCCGAGACACGGAGACGAAAGACGTTTCAAATAATCGCATCAATTAAAGCGACTCGCGTCACTCACTATTTTCCCGGATCCCGGCTCCTGGATGATGAGCGCGACGAGGCGTTCAGGCTCCTGACTCACAGACCAGAGCCTCAGTTTCCCTGGTGATGACTAACCACGGGCCCCCCGAGACCCCGGATCTCCATTTCTTGTTATTGATTCGGGCTCCGGTGTCGAGCCGCTGAGCACATCTTCAGCTCCGAACATGACTTCAGCCTCCAGTCGGGAAGAGAAACCCTTGTTTTTGTTCCCAACGTCGTGACCTTCTCAGGTCCGGGCGGAAAAACTCCGGAGCGCCCGGATTAGCGGCGGGAAACTTTACACCTGGGATGAATCCCTGATAAAATGAAGATAATCTGAGATGTTTCCTCCTGAATATTTCATTTTATTTCAGAGATATTTACTGATGGATTCAATCTGGGAAACTACGACGAAGTCACATAAACCGGGTTAGCATTAGTGTTAGCATAACTATTAGCATAACCGTTAGCATAACTGCTAGCGTCACATTAGCTTGTTAACCAACCAACAACTTGAGCAACACAAACTTCTTCAACGTTACATCCGACAAACTTTAAAGTCTTAAACTTTTATTTCACCTAAAAGGTTTCACAGAATCATTATTATTGTTTATATTAAATTATGTTGCAGCTAAAGCTAATCTGCACTTTGTTAGTTTAGCATCAATTTTGTACATTCATCCCTTTGTTCATCCATCCATTCATTTATTCATCCATCTGTAATTTCATTCACCTGTCCCTCCCTTTGTTCATCCATCAATCTCTCTGTTCATCCATCCCTCCCTTTGTTCATCCATCAATCTCTCTGTTCATCCATCCATCCCTTTGTTCATCCATCAATCTCTCTGTTCATCCATCCATCCCTTTGTTCATCCATCCATCTCTCTGTCCATCCATCCATCCCTTTGTTCATCCATCAATCTCTCTGTTCATCCATCCATCCCTTTGTTCATCCATCCATCTCTTCTGTTCATACATCCATCCCTTTTTTTGATCCATCCATCCCTTTTGTTCATCCATCCATCCCTTTTGTTCATCTATCCATTCCTTTTTTTCATCCATCCATCCCTTTTTTGATCCATCCATCCCTTTTGTTCATCCATCAATCTCTCTGTTCATCCATCCATCCCTTTGTTCATCCATCCATCTCTCTGTTCATCCATCCATCCATCCCTTTTGTTCATCCATCCACCCCTTTTGTTCATCCTTCAATCCCCTTTGTTCATCCATCATCCCTTTTGTTCATCCATCCATCCCTTTTGTTCATCCATCCATCCCTTTGTTCATCTATCCATTCCTTTTTTTCATCCATCCATCCCTTTCTTCATCCATTCATCCCTTTGTTCATCTATCCATTCCTTTTTTTCATCCATCCATCCCTTTCTTCATCCATTCATCCCTTTTGTTCATCCATCCATCTTTTTGTTCATCCATCCATCCCTTTGTTTATCCATTCATCCCTTTGTTAATCCATCCATTCGTTTGTTCATCCATCCATCCCTTTTGTTCATCCATTCATCCTTCTGTTCATCCATCCATCTTTTTGTTCATCCATTCATCCCTTTGTTAATCCATCCATTCGTTTGTTCATCTCCTCTTTTCTCCTTTTTTGTACTGTCTCTTCTCCTCCTTATTCCTTCATGTTTTACAAACATTTTTTCAAAAATTGGATTTAGATGAGATTAGTTTTATCTTCATCTTCATACACCTGCTCCTCCCTGTCACCCTTGCTAGCTGCCTACTGCTCCATGACGTGTGACAGAACCTCTATGACTCAGAGCCTCGACTCCGTCGCTTCTACAGGAACGTGAATGAAAGATGAACCCGATCAGGATCTGACATTCATGCTGTCAGTGGAGTCCAGACCATAAAACCATCACGACCACGAAGTGAACAATCAGCAGCTGATTGATGCCGGCGGCCATTTTTATGAATCACGTCGTTGCTCTGAGTCGTGATGATTAAACCGTCTTTTGAACCTTTGAATTCTCTTGAAAATTGCCATGAAAAAACATGTTTTCAATCAAAAATTGTAGCAAGAAAGGTTTTATACACTATTTTCTTTTAAATATATTCAATTTTTACTTTTTTATTTTTCAGTTTCTATTAAATGTGAGTGAATACTTTGTTATATTCCTTTTTTTTTTGGTATAAGATGTTGGTTTTTATCCCCAAAAATAGAAAAATATAAAGTTTTTATCCATTGTAAATATTTTTGCATTCGTTTTTTTATTCGGAATATTTATTTTTAATTGACTAAATTATTCGTTTTTTCTTCGCCAAAGTTTGTCATAAATTCCGAGGAAGAATCTTTTCCGAGTCTTTTTTTTTAAGATTCTCTTCCGGCGTCGGCCAGATGTGCGACGTATTCCCGAGACAAAACTCCCAACATCCCGTCCCTTAATTCCTTAATCGGGCTCGTGTCGGTTCCAGCCTGCAGCTGATTAAATCTTCATCAGCGCCGGCGGCGCCGACATTTGCTCGCCGCGTGCGTCCTCGTGTCAAACATGGCCGACAGGTACCAGCGGCTCCTGCTTATTAGCGCCGGCGCCTGGATGCGGCGGCGCTGATAAGACGCCCGCGGGCCGCCGGAGGGGGAGCTAGCGGCGCCGCGGATGTTGGTTCAGCTGGTCATCGACAGGTGGCGGGGCGTCTGCCGGGGGAAGTCGGGTCTGTTGTCGGCGGCGGGACCGACCGCCGCTACCAATTTGTACCACAGTCGGACTCTGGGAGAAACCAATAAAGCGGCTCGATGCGCTCGGCGGGACTCGTGCCCGTCGGCCCTCGGCTCCGGATCCGGTCCAGATCTCAATCTAACCTGCCGTGTTGGATTAACGACGGCTCGGAGACACGGAGAGCTTTGTTCGCCACGAGTTTAATTTCGTCTTTGTGGCTATGTTTTAGTTTTTTTTTTTGTAGTTTTTTGAAAACAAATCAAACTTTATTTCTGTAAAACTCTATCATTATTATATTTGTTATTTTCCTGACCTCGATTTCTTTCTTGTCTTCTGATCAATACTAACCTAAAAACTTGATCTAAATGGGGTTTTAAAAGTTTTGAGTCATTTTGTCGACTGCAGACTAGACGTATATGCAGACGACGTCTTAATCTCCTTGGTATAAAGTAAATAATGCATCTTAATATAGTGTAATTGATAAAAAACTTTATCTAAATGGTTTTTAACAGTTTTGAGTCATTTTGTCGACTGGCAAAATAGACGTTTATGCAGACGACGTCTTAATCTCCTTGGTGTATGTAAATAATGCATCTTAATATAGTGTAATTGATAAAAACTTTATCTAAATAACAATGGTATATTTAGGAGTTTCATTATGATTTTTTTTTTTTTCAATTGCAGATGTTATCTACATTTTCTATAATAACAAACATATTTTGAGGTAAGAGAAATTAATCAAAATTATAAAAATACTTTAACCTAAGTTATAAGAAATTTGGTAGGTTAGCATTTTAGCTATCCGCTAACAATGGTATATTTAGGAGTTTCATTATGATTTTTTTTTTTTTCAATTGTAGATGTTATCTACATTTTTTATAATAACAAACATATTTTGAGGTAAGAGAAATTGCTAGTAAAAACATTAACCTAAGTTATAAGAAATTGTATAGGTTAGCATTTTAGCTATCCACTAACAATGTGATATTTAGGAGTTTCATCACTGTTATAGATGAACAGATCTGAGTTTCATTTGTACACGACAAATCCTTCAAAACATTCCTAGATCCAGATGGAACTCTTGATCACCAGCAAAATGTAAGCAAACCTCCTTGGCAGAGGTATTGAATCTACACAAGAGAACACGAGTGAAGAAACAGACTCAGTCGTCGCCCTCGACCACAGTAACGATCTGAGGAAGCGTTTCCGTGGGCGGAGCCGCGGCGTAGCATGTGTGGCGGGATAATGGCGC
The DNA here is from genome assembly GCA_016630915.1 of Callionymus lyra. Taxonomy (NCBI): domain Eukaryota; kingdom Metazoa; phylum Chordata; class Actinopteri; order Syngnathiformes; family Callionymidae; genus Callionymus; species Callionymus lyra. Next base: position 19,898,137 of record JACEEU010000695.1, on the reverse strand, counting down.
GTGTCGGCGGCGCGAAGCTACGACGCTTCGCTAATTGACTGTTTTCACAGCACGGCGGCTTTTTGTTCTCGCCGTGACGCCGCGATTGTTGATCTTCTCCTGGAGCGCCGGACGGCGGGAGCGGCGACTAATTACACGACCAGGGACGACCATTACTGCGCTCATGTTTCTTCCCCCACGATTCAGACCAAAGCAATCGCTCTTCGGCGAAATATGTGGTCGAGCTTAAATAAGTGGGTGAATAAAAACAAAATATTAAAGATTCGTCAAGACGTTTTAAATGTACACAGTTTTTTTAATTATATTTTTTGCTTTCTTGTGGTTAAATATCACATTGTTAGCGGCTAGCTAAAATGCTAACCTACCAAATGTCCTCCTATTATACCGAACTAAAGCCTTTTTCCAATTTTGAATAATTTGTTTTACCTGAAAATGTGTTTTTTATTATGAAAAAAAGAATGAATATCTGCAATTTTTGAAAAAATATTCATTATAAAACTCTTATATATCACATTGTTAGCGGCTAGCTAAAATGCTAACCTGACAAATGTCCTTCTATAATACCGAACTAAAGCCTTTTTATAATTTTGAATAATTTATTAAGAAATCATAATTAAACTCTTAAATATACCATTGTTAGCGGATAGCTAAAAGGCTAACCTACCAAATGTCTTGCTAAAATAGATTTTTCTAATTTTTAATAATTTATTTTACCTGAAAATAGGTTTTCCATCATAACAAATTAGAAGGAATATCTACTTCTTTTTTTTTATAATTCAAAATGAAACTCTTAAATATCACATTGTTAGCGGATAGTTAAAATGCTAACCTATACAATTTCTTATAACTAAGGTTAAAGTATTTTTATAGTTTTGATTAATATCTCTTACCTCAAAATATGTTTTTTATTTTAAAAAATGAGGATAACATCTGCAATTTAAAAAAAAAAGAAGAAAACATAATGAAATTCTTAAATATCGCATTGTTAGCGGATAGCTAAAATGCTAACCTACCAAATTTCTTATGACTTAGGTTAATGTTTTTACTAGCAATTTCTCTTACCTCAAAATATGTTTGTTATTATAGAAAATGTAGATAACATCTACAATTTTTTAAAAAAAAAAAATCATAATGAAACTCCTAAATACACCATTGTTAGCGGATAGCTAAAATGCTAACCTAGCAAAAGTCTTGCTAAGATGCTACATGACAGGAATGACAGGATGACAAGGATTTGTGTTCTGTCCCAGGTACTCGGGGTTAGAGGCAGCAGTGATTCATTTCAACTTCAAAAGTATTTACGTGAGGATACAAAGTTTCGGAGTCGCACACGATCAACTGTGTTTTCGTTGTCGATCAGACGTTCGTAAAAACTCGCGTCAGACGCTCAAATGTTTGCTCGGCAGAAAAACCATCAAAGGATGATTCAGTCGCAGAGAAAAGAAGTTCAAAACTCAGACGTTATCACCGTCGCTCGATTAAAACAATCAACACTCGCGGCGTCTGACGAACGGATCCAGACGGGAAATCAGGACCGCGAGGGAACACGGAGAACAGGTCTCAGCGGGAGCGACGCCTTCAAATAATGTCACGCTAATTAAATTGTCTGCAAAAAAAAGTCAGCCGGAGTCGGACGAAAACCATTAGAGGAACTTCGCTGGCGTTTGATTGGATGATATTCATGCGAGATCCAAACGTGATGAGGCGCCGCTGGGTCACGTCGTGTAATCAAGCGACATTAGAGCCGCCAGGAACCATGAGTCGACACGCCGTCCACGCAGGAAGTTAACGACGCCGCCCCCTTAAGGTCGGAGTCAGAAGATGTTTCACTTTTATTTACATTTTGACTCTGAATACGTTCAAATCTTCAACTATTTATTTTACTGATTATTTCATATCACCTACAAATTGTGATACATATACGTTCATTTATAATATTAACCAAAAAAATGGGAATTCTATAAAAATTATTTATATCTGTGCTGTGTCTCAAATCGCATACTAGCGTATTAAAAGTTAGTATTTTTAGTACGTTAGTGTGTCTCAATTCTTAGTATGCGAAATTTAGTGCGCCATGCAACACTACCCACGCCCACAAAACTAGCATGGTTCGATGGACACTAAACACACTAAACAGCCGCCATTTTAGTGACGTTTTAAACGGAAGTTACGTCATATATAAATGCATATATATTCATATACTTAAATGTGTATTTTCAGCAGCAGTAGGAGGATAAACACGTCTTCGCTGCTGATACCAGCTTAAATATCTCGCGATTATTTAGATTCTCATATTTTTTCTTTATTTCTTTTTCCAAAGTTGCAATACGTGCTGCCAGCAGGTGGCGATAGTGTTCAAACAGCTGCTTGAAACATCGTTAAATAGAAGTAGAAGAAGAAGCTGTCATGTGATTTCCGGTTAGTGTGTAGCTTCAGGGTTTGATTTGAGACATACTATCTGCGGAGAATTTGCGTACTAGTTAGTATGCATACTAAACTGATGCATACTAACTTCTAGCATACTAAGATTAGTATGCGATTTGAGACACAGCACTGGACTTCATGACAACTAGAGGGCGCTCAAGCAATGTGATCAAGAACAAAGGGAGAAGAAGAAAAAAATCAATTTTTATTTAATAATAATTGTACGATCAAACTTTTTTTTGTGTTTTTATATCAATTTAAAGTATTTATTTTGAGCGTCAAATACTGAGTAGGGTAGAGTGAAATATATAATCAAAAAATGAGGGCTCACAATGGGAAGAAAAGGAGAAGAAGAAAAAAAACTAAATTCAAACTTTTTTTTGTGTTGTTATATCAATTTAAAGTATTTCTTTTGAGCGTCAAATACTGAGTAGGGTTGAGAAGATAGAAAAATATATATAATCAAAAAAACTAGAGGGCGCTCAAGCAATTGGATCAAGAACAAAAGGGGAAAAAAAAATATGATGTCAAAACCCAAATTTGTTTACTTTTTATTTAAAAATGTATGTATTTTTGAGCGTCAAATACTCAGAAAAGAAAAAGGGTTGAAAAGGTAGAACAATATATATAATAGAAAATAAATTAACTACATTTCTTTGCAACTAGAGGGCGATCAAGTAACGGTATGAAGTACGGAGAGAGAAAAATATATACCATTGTTAGCAGATAGCTAAAATGCTAGCCTTGCGAAAAAACCTTACTTAGGTGTACGTTTTTTTTGTCTCATTTTGAACTATTTTATTTTTTTTACCTCAAAATGATTTTTTCTTATTTAAAAAAACTGAAATAACAGCTGCAATTTTTGATCAATAATGAAAACCCTTAAATATACAACCTAAAAATAGCATTGTTAGCGGATAGCCAAAATTGCTAACCTAGTAAATGTCTTCCAAAAATACATAACTAAGGTTAAAGTTTTTTTTTTCTCCCAATTTTGAATCTTTTTTTTTTTTTTTACCTCAAAATGTGTTTTTTTAATTCTTAAAAATAGTAATAATGTCTAGAACTTTTGAGGGCGTTCTTAGGATCAAGAACAAAGGGGGTAAAATGTATGATGTGACGGCTTGAAAACCCCCAAAATTCTATTAAGTTGTTTAAGTTAGGATTTTAAAAAGTAGAATCACAAAAATAGTAAATGATTTTCCAATTGTATTTTATCAAGTTATGTTGTTTTTGAATACTTTAAAGAAAATATAAGTCATATAAGATACATCATTTGATTAAAACAAAAAATTCAAATGAGTTTATAAAAAGGAACAATTTTGCAAGAGATTATAAAAGTGTTTGTTTTAATATAATATTTCCTCATGTTATGTTTTTAAGTTTAAATTTAAACATAAGTGGTGTTCAAGATGTTATTATCGCTACAAAAAGTTAGCCGTTAGCTCAGAAACGTTTCTACTCCCTCCAGAAGTCGTAAACTGGTTTCAATAAAAGTCTAAAAATATCAAGTGGGTCAAGACTCGTCTCGAGGTGAGACGGCGCCGCACGACCGACCCGCGGGCGCTTTTCACGGGTCGTCCGACCGACGGTTCTGATACCAGGAGAGCGGAAAACAACGTGGCATTAATCACCTGCCATTCCACGACCCAGATCCAGGGACAGCAGATGAACTCCGCCTTCTTTCCCCGAGACCTTCAGACCGGCAGAGGTCTACGAACTATTTCAAAAATACTACCCGACAAAAACGCACTCAATTTTTTTTTTTATTACTTAAGATTTTTTAAGAGCGATACCTTTTTTTTTAGCACGTGAAATATCTAGTCCAACAGTAGGTGGCAGCACAAAAATAAATACACAGAAGGCAAAAAGAAAAACTCAACAAATCCTTCAAATGATTCAGGGAACCAGATGGTGATTTAGAACACCATCAAAATCTTGTCCTTTTATGGACTTTTCCTTCTTTTGTTCTTTTTTGTCAACACGCTTCTCAAAGAGTGTAAAAAGGTTCACATACTTTTTGAAATGTAAAAAAATTGACTTTTGATTTCAAAATAAAAGCATCATTTAAAGAAAGAAGGCGGTTCTGTTCCTGAGACCAAGAGCTCGGCAGGAACCTCTCGCGGCCCAGAAGTATTTCTGACGACTGACCCAAATACCAAGTGGGTCCGTGTCGCCTACTTTCCTGCGTCTCTCGTGAACCGCTCGCCGCCGATTGGTCGACTTTTAATGGAGTCGTCGGGCGGATCGGAGCGGCGGAGGGAAGACGGATGTCGACGAAAGACGGTTAAATTTACGAAACCTTTTGTTTTTTAAATGGAATGTAAGACGTCATCCAGAGGAGACTCTGCGTAGAGCAGCTTCTTGTATCTTTTTCATTGTTACGACGTCGTGAAGCTTCTTTAATCGACACTATTTCAACGTTTTTATATTGAATTTAAAAGGGTATAAATTAAAAATGACCGAGTTTAGACGTTTTATTGTTTAATTTTAGGAGTTAGAATATTAAACTCTATGTGTAAAAGAAACTTTGATTCATTTAGAAAATATTTTTTTTTTAGTGGTGGCGCTACAGAATAAAAGAATGAAGAAAATGAACACAGTTATTCTGTTTTGTTGAGTTTTTATTTAAATACAAGTCAAGTGTTAAAAAAAAGAATTTGATTTAATTTTTTATTTTATTTTGAAGGTAAAAAATACTCACAAAGAGGACAAATTAAAATAAGAAAAATCATTAAATTATTAAAGCAACTTTTTTTTTTATTGAATTTTATTTTTTATTAAAGGAAGTTCTTTTATTGAAGCAACTTTTTCATACAAATACTTTTTCAATAGTTTTTACTTGACTTTACTTACTTTACTTTAACTTTTTAAATCAACTTTCTTTTGTTGAAAAAACGACAAAAATCTTCGTCACAAACGAGACAAAAGCTTGGGTTCGAACCGGTTCAATCCGGAGCAGATTAGCATAATCTCCGCCCGTCAATATCCAGTCGTGAGCGACAGGAAGTGGCGTCCCGTCACATTAAGAGATTAACAGCTTTGTTTCACCGCGCGGACGATAGCGACAGATTAGCGGACGATCAGCGGATGATTGACGTCTGAATCCTTCGCTCGTGACTCGAGTGCGACTCGTTCGAGTCGAAGACACTTTTGCCTCAAACATCGGGAATCGAACCTTCAACCGCTTTGAGGAACGATTCTCTCGCTCCTCGCCGATCATCCTTTCATCCGATCAAACGTAGAGCCGCAGACTCTCCACAGAAGTCGCTTCAAAGACGTCGAAACGTTACGACGTAGAAGCAGGAAGTTTGACCATCAGGTGCAATCAGGGGTTAAGCCTCGATCACGACGTCATTTTGACGTCACGTCACAATTTGAACAGATAAATATAAATCATATAAATATAATATAAATATAAATCACGCATGCTAGCATGTAGCTTAGCGACAATGAGAAAAGTCAAATAAATCAAAAGTAGTTTTTTTTTTATTTTTTTTCCTCTTTTTTTAAACTTTCTTTAACTCTCAAAACTCAAATGAATATAAAAGCTATAAAAATAATTTGAATAAACTTTAATTTCCTTTTTTTAAATCAAAAAATTCAATTCACTTCCAGTTTGAAGTTTTTCATTTAATAGATGTGAAAATTCAAAATAAAATAAAGAATCCAAATGTGAATTTTCTTCTTATATTTATACGATAAAAAATACTTCTAATAAAAAATAATAAGAGAGAAAAAATATACACATTAATCAATAAAAAGTGTCTACAAAATGTATTAGAATTAGCACAAAATAAAATAAAATAAAAAACAGTATTTTTTTTAAGTTATTATCGATACAGAATTTAACAGTTTTACTAAATTAACTCCAGAAAGTGAAAATAACTTCTAATTTGTTACCTTTGTTAATCCTCAAAAATATGAAAAATATTTTTAATACATGCGTGTCTTGAGTTTAACATTCGATAAATAAGTGTCGGGAAATAAAATAAAACACAAGCAGGAAGTAGTTGTTTTCTATGACAAAGTTTTACATTTTAATTTAAACACATTCTTAATGATGTTCTTGACAAAATAATTGTCGTACATTTAGGTTGTTAAAAAAAAAACTTTTCCAAAAATCATACAATAAAGACAAAAACAAAATGCAAATAAAATAAACTAATTAAAAGACCAATTTTGATCATCGCTAAATAAAAGTATTTTGTCTACAAATTTAAAAATCATCGACACTTTACTTCATAAAACCAGCTTTAAAAAATGAGAAAAACTATGTTTTTCATAATAAAACACACATTTTTTTCTACTAAAATAATGAGAGAACATTTTTCAAGTTTAAGTTTTGTTTTTCCTACTTATTTATTTATTATTATTGTTGTTTTTATTTTTCTCACTTCTATTTATGTTGATTGTCTTTTATTAGTACTGTTTAAATTTAATGTTTCTTTGTATGTGTTTGTTTGTGTTGTTTGATTATGAAATATGTATAAAATCTTAAAAAGTTTAAAATTAATAACTTTTTAACAAGAGAGGGCGCCAGAGGGTCTTCCCGCCAAAACATTCCGACCCCCCCCCCTTTAATTTGAACAACTGGTCATAATGTTTTGGTTTATTCCACCAGATGATTCATCAAAGGTTTGAAGTGGATCGTGACTCGTGACTCGTGACTCGTGACTCGCCGACAGCGTTAGCCGGTCATCAGTCGAGCGTCCAATCAGAGGCGAGGACGCCGCGGGGGAGCGAGGAGCGCCGGAGACGTCGACCTGCAGTTTTTACTCACAACAGGCCGAACGACTGCCGGTCGGCGCCGCCATCTGTGAAATTAATTGAACTGGTGAATTGAAGGGGAAGCGAGCGGCGCCGGAGCCCCCAGGGGCGGCCATTTTGTGTCCAAGAACAGAGGACGCCTGAAGCCGCGGCGCGAGCGCTCGAGTCACACATGACTTCCTGTTTACGCTTCGATGGACACGAGAGAAACTTCAGCAGGAAGTGGTTTTTATAGGTTTTCCTAAATGGTGTAATTCTCAAAATAATATTTGGACATTTCGGTTAAAAAAACTTTTTAAAAAAATACAATAGAAAACCAAAAAAATGCAAATAAAAAACCCTCAGTGAAAACGTACACTTTTACCAGAATTAAAGTTTTTTTGTATATAATTAAACCAGTGAAAACAATATTTTTAATAAATAAAACATTATATTGTGAATCACTTTTCATTTATTCTATAAAAGATTTTCCAACGTTTTTTTAGTTCTCAAAATATTTTCTTCATTCAAAACGTATTTAAAATTTTAACTTTATCATCGAAATTATAAAATAAAAAAAATAATTATATCATTAAAAAAAACAAAAAACTCTCATATTGTTATTCATACTTTCATGTTAGATAAAGTCACTGATCCACCATTTTGACTCTCCACTAACTTTAGACCTGCAGCAGATAACACTACATATTTTTAAGATGACAATACATATTATAACAACAGAAAACAAACAAAAAGATATATAATCAAAATGGATTAAAGATAAGAATAAAAAAAGGATCTTTATGGATTAAAAAAAATGTAAATTTAAATGTATTTAAATGAGGAACGAATGTCAATAAATCATCATTTTTCCTTCATATTTAAAATCAATAAACACTTGTTTTATCGACATCGTCGTTCGGTACAAAATCCAATCGATCCGAGACGTGACAGCTGGACGCGCACTGATGATGTCACACTGATGACGTCACACCCGGATCGACCGCAGGTCTGGAGCTTCAGTTACTCTGGACTCGCTCGTCCATTTGATCCTGCAGGGACCACTGACCCAGAAAGACAAGGTGACCCCAACACTCTCTCACACACACACTCAAGATCACACCACGGTCTCGTGTGTGTGTGTGTGAGTGTGTGTGTGAGTGTGTGTGTGAGAGAGTGTGTGTGTGGACGAACAATTAATTGATTGATACATAAATCTATCTTTTTTTTTTTTTAAATCAATGCTTTTTTAGTAAATAATTGATTTCACTCATTTCTTTATTACGCTTTAATTTATTTTTTATTGAATAATGTAATTCTATATTGTATATGTTTGAATGGTTGAATCCATTTTTAGGTACTTTAGGTTTACATTTTTTAATATTGATAGTTTCAGTTGATTTTTATTGAATAATATAATATATATATAATATTTTTTCCATTGATGGATTTTTTTTATCGAAATATTGTTTTTATTTTTTTATTGAATAATCAAATTTAATATTTTATATATTATTTGAATGGTTAAAAACATTTTTTTAAGTACTTGGTTTTACATTTAATGTATATATTGAAAGTTTGCATTTATCTTTATGGAATATATATTCCATATAATATATTTTGTCTGTTCATAGATTTGTTTTTGTTTAAATGTAGTTTTTTTTTAAAACATTGCATTATTTGAATGTAATTACTTTTCATTAAATAATTGCGTTACATTTTTTTGAATTTTTGATTTTTTTAAATTGAAATGTAGCAGTTTTTTTAAGTATTTATTTATTATTATCATTTTTTAATTTCATTTAATAACTTGTGTATTGAAAGGGGCTTCATTTATTTTAATCAAATAATCAAATTAAATATTGTGTTTACTAGATGTTTCCTTTGAAATAACGGATAAATTATAAAATTAAATATAAGAGAAACTTAAATAAATTAAATAAATTAAAAAAATTAATTAAATGTATATTTTAATTCTAATCATTATAATATATTTATTCTAAATTCACTATCATAAATGGGAGACCTTTAAATTCAATAGGATCAACCAGCTCGGTACTCGATGAGTAATGTCTGTTACATGTGTTTATATTGAAAGAATATTTCATCCTCGTCGTCACTCCGGACTCCGGCAGCGTTCCATTCGTCTTCAGATCAGGTTCAACCCGAGAACCTTCTCCTGGATCTTAGCACGTCTGGCGTCGACCGGACGAGGCTGAAGAAGCAGAGCTCGCTCCTCAGCCTCCAGCCGTCACTCGCGGCACCAGCAAAGCTCCCATCAAAGTCCTCTTAAACGGCCAGAACACGACATAAATCCGCTCGTGCCGGGAGACGTCTGGCCATCGATCCGCTCGCTCTCCTTCGGAGGCTCTATTCTGGGAGACGGATGTCATTTCCCAGCGTGCATCTGTGATCCGTCACGCCGGATCCACGCAGACGAGGTGAACACCAGTCGCTCTCCGGCTGGTGAACAAACTCATCCCTGCAGCTGCGAGGAATATTAATGTTCTTCCGACTCTCCTGCTCTCCCACCAACATCTCGTCCACGAACATCTCGTCCACCAACATCTCGTCCACCAACATCTCGTCCACCAACATCTCGTCCACGAACATCTCGTCCACCAACATCTCGTCCACCAACATCTCGTCCACCAACATCTCGTCCACCAACATCTGAGTCCACCAACATCTCGTCCACCAACATCTCGTCCCACCAACATCTCGTCCACCAACAACATCTCGTCCACCAACATCTCGTCCACCAACATCTCGTCCCACCAACATCTCGTCCACCAACATCTCGTCCACCACAACATCTCGTCCACCAACATCTCGTCCACCAACATCTCGTCCACCAACATCTCGTCCACCAACATCTCGTCCACCAACATCTCGTCCACCAACATCTCGTCCACCAACATCTCGTCCACCAACATCTCGTCCACCAACATCTCGTCCACCAACATCTCGTCCACCAACATCTCGTCCACCAACATCTCGTCCACCAACATCTCGTCCACCAACATCTCGTCCACCAACATCTCGTCCACCAACATCTCGTCCACCAACATCTCGTCCACCAACATCTCGTCCACCAACATCTCGTCCACCAACATCTCGTCCACCAACATCTCGTCCACCAACATCTCGCCCACCAACATCTCGTCCACCAACATCTCGTCCACCAACATCTCGTCCACCAACATCTCGTCCACCAACATCTCCCCCCACCAACATCCTCGGGTCCCCCCCAACATCCTCGACCAACATCTGGTCCACCAACATCTCGCTCCACCAACATCTCGTCCACCAACATCTCGTCCACCAACATTGTCCACCAACATCTCGTCCACCAACATCTCGTCCACCAACATCTCGTCCACCAAACTTCTCCATCCACCAACATCTCGTCCACCAACATCTCGTCCACCAACATCGTCCACCAACATCCACCAACATCTCGTCCACCAACATCTCGTCCACCAACATCTCGTCCACCAACATCTCGTCCACCAACATCTCGTCCACCAACATCTCGTCCACCAACATCTCGTCCCACCAACATCTCGTCCACCAACATCTCGTCCACCAACATCTCGTCCACCAACATCTCGGTCCACCAACATCTCGCCCACCAACATCTGCCTCCAGTCCAACATCTCGCCCACCAACATCTCGTCCACCAACATCTCGTCCACCAACATCTGCGTCCCACCAACATCTCGTCCACCAACATCTCGTCCACCAACATTCTGTCCACCAACATCTCGTCCACCAACATCTCGTCCACCAACATCTCGTCCACCAACATCTCGTCCACCAACATCATCTCGTCCACCAACATCTCTCGTCCACCAACATCTCGTCCCACCAACATCTCGTCCACCAACATCTCGTCCACCAACATCTGGGCCCACCGACATCTCGTCCACCGACATCTCGTCCACCGACATCTCGTCCACCGACATCTCGTCCACCGACATCTCGTCCACCGACATCTCGTCCACCAACATCTCGTCCACCAACATCTCGTCCACCAACATCTCGTCCACCAACATCTCGTCCACCAACACCTCGTCCACCAACATCTCGTCCACCAACATCTCGTCCACCAACATCTCGTCCACCAACATCTCGTCCACCAACATCTCGTCCACCAACATCTCGTCCACCAACATCTCGTCCACCAACATCTCGCCCACGTCTCGTCCACCAACATCTCGGCCACCAACATCTCGTCCACCAACATCTCGTCCACCAACATCTCGTCCACCAACATCTCGTCTGTCGTCGTGAGATCACGTCGTAACCAGGCAACACTAGTTGAACTCAGAGTTCCTCCCGCTGTAACTTCTTTCAGATGAGGATCAGGACTTCCAGATTCAAGACGGGAAGAAGCTTTTTTCTGCCTCGTTTGATCGATCGTACGATCTTTCAACAAAGTCACGACAAACGCTACGACCAATCAGAGCTCAGATGTCCCCGGAGAGAGAACATACACAAAATATATATTATTTTATACTTCAAGAAGTATTAAAAATCCGTAGACGTCCAAATCGTGTTTGTGTTTTCCCCCCTTATTTTTTTTTTACACTTCCGATTTTCCGATCCACCATTTTGACTCTCCACTAACTTTAGACCCCCTGAGCAGCTTCCCCTGCTTTTTTAAGGTGACGTGAGAGAAGAAAAGACAAACAAACAAAAACTATCGCGTTTGAAAAACGACAAAAAAAGACAGTTATTTCTTAGTCTTTCTTTTTTTTGGCGGAATCACGGGATAGGCTCGGTACAAATAAGGCAACATGCTATGCTAACGGATGAGCGGCGACCGCTAAGGTTAAAACGTTCATAAATTAATATTTGATGCTACGTCGCGGGATTTCACACGGAACACTGTATCTACATTTGTATTGTATTTGTATGTACATTTGTAATTTGTATTGTTTGTTGTATTGTTTGTATTGTTTGTATTGTTGTATGTACTGTTTTGAGTATTGTTTTGATTGTTAAAGCGCTTTGTGACCCTGGTCTCGAAAAGCGCTATATAAATAAATATTACTTACTTACTTACTTACTTACTTACTTACATTTAAGATCTGAGAGTTGAAGGTTGTTTAACGTACTGCGACAAAATTCCGCAGGAAACATCCGAACTGGAAAAGTATTTTCTGCTGAAAAAACATGTTTTCTATCTTTGTAAAATGTGTAAAGGATGCGAAACAAACTACGATAAAACTCCAATTTTAAAAGGAAATTTTGTTTGTTAGCGTGTTTTATTTGGTAAATTTGATGATTTCCGTTTCCTGATTTCAAAATAAAAGTGGAGTTTCTGTACATTTTGACGCAACATACGAACATGGTGGCGCTGAAATGGTGTCGTTCCTGAATCACCCTCCATGTTTGGAGGCACATATGGCGTCGTTGTGTTGCAGACTCGCTCTCCTGGTCCAGAAATGACCTCTAAAGTCAATGTTGCACATGACTCCCCCCCTCCTCACCCGCCTCTCGCAGGAGGTGTCGGCGACCCCTGTCAGCCGGGCTAACCCCCTCTTCAACCCGACACCTCCTGGGAACCAGGTTCCTGACGCGCGACGCCTCGGCAGCAACAGATCCATAAGTCTAAAGACCTTCACGACGACGAAAAAAAACACATCCTAGTCTCAAAAACAGGAGTCTCTTGCTGACAGAGGCTGTACAGTCGTTCTGCTGAAGCGACGAGCAAAGGGCACGAAGGCGTCCGCGGGGGATTGTCGGCGCACCTGTCGGTTCCGCCTCTTCTGCCGGGAAAACCTGTCGACATCCAGCCGGTGGAGCGAGACGCGCCAGTCGACAGGAACCCTGCGATGAAGTGACAAGCGGCGCCGACGTCTCGGCGAAATCGATTGCGGGCGAGAGAATGACGGGTACAATTACTTCCTCTTGTGCGACAAACTGTTGCCGAGAGACAGCGACGAAGGGAAGGTGGGAAAAAAAGACGAGCGAACGGAAACCAGTTTCCCGCTCCTCGCATATGTTCCGGAGCGTCGGGATCGACTCCTGGGCACCGGGACGGACGGGACCGCGAGGAGAGGAACTAGAACCGGATGATGAACGAGCCGATGCCATTGGTTAGACGCACACTTTTGACGCGGTAGTTCAACAAATGGTTGCGTTTAAATGAGGGAAGACGTACCGTAGGAAAGCGGGACGTCCAGCTCGGCCGGCCAGGACGACTCGTCGAAGGAGTGTTGAGCTGTGAGAGACAACGAGAGTCCATCGTTAGGAATACGATGATAAGTAAGTAAGTAAGTAAGTCATTTTTATTTGTATAGCGCTTTTCCAGACCAGGGTCACAAAGCGCTTAAACAATCAAAACAATACTCAATAAAGTATATACTTTAAAGATCAAGATGAAACTGATAACACAACAGGAGTTCCAGAAATTCAAGGAAAAGCCTGAACAAATAGAAACGTCTTAAGATGTTTCTTGAAGGAGTCAGTAGATCATCAAACACAGATGTTTCTTGAAGGAGTCAGTAGATCATCAAACACAGATGTTTCTTGAAGGAGTCAGTAGATCATCAAACACACATGTTTCTTGAAGGAGTCAGTAGATCATCAAACACAGAGATGTTTCTTGAAGGAGTCAGTAGATCATCAAACACAGATGTTTCTTGAAGGAGTCAGTAGATCATCAAACACAGATGTTTCTTGAAGGAGTCAGTAGATCATCAAACACAGATGTTTCTTGAAGGAGTCAGTAGATCATCAAACACAGAGATGTTTCTTGAAGGAGTCAGTAGATCATCAAACACAGATGTTTCTTGAAGGAGTCAGTAGATCATCAAACACACATGTTTCTTGAAGGAGTCAGTAGATCATCAAACACACATGTTTCTTGAAGGAGTCAGTAGATCATCAAACACACATGTTTCTTGAAGGAGTCAGTAGATCATCAAACACAGAGGTTTCTTAAAGGAGTCAGTAGATCATCAAACACAGATGTTTCTTAAAGGAGTCAGTAGATCATCAAGAGCAAAGAGAGAGAAGATCGTTCCAAAGCTTAGGAGCAACAGCCTGGAAGGATTTCTCTCCTCTGGTCCTGAACCGTGTGCGTGGAACCATCAGTAGATTCTGATCCACAGACCTCAGAGCCCGAGCTGGGGTGTAAGGCTGGATCAGATCACTGATGTAAGGAGGAGCCTGACCATGAATAGATCTGAAAGTAAGAACCAGAATTTTAAAGTTCTGATCCTGAAAGAAACTGGAAGCCGGTGAAGAGTTTTAAGGATCGGAGAAATGTGAGTTCTTCTAGTGGAGCGGGTTAGAATTCTTGCTGCAGAGTTTTGTATGAACTGCAGGCGATAATATGATAATGATAAGGGACTCGGTTTACACTCGCCAGTGATCGAGTCCCTTTGAAACAATGGCCTCGAGGGGTTGAATCAAACTTCCTGGATCAGACCTGACCTGCACCTTGGCAAGTTTTATCACTACGTCTTCAAGCTGTTTTTCGGTGGATCTTTGTGTGGTTTCACTAGGAATTTGGGCCGTAAATACTATAAAACCAAAGTTAAATACACATTAGTGATGGAATGAAGAGCAAAAGATCACACAACGTAATTTAAGATGAATAATTTGACTTTTCTAATTGTAACGACTTCAGAAAAGCTGCCTCTAAGTGCTCCAGTCATGATTAAGTAACTTCGCTAGTAACCAAGCTAGTGATTTTCTAGGTGCTGGCAACCAAAATAAGATGGGATTTGCCTCTCAGGAGTTTTGACCACGTGAGCTTTGTTTCAATGTGTGGTTTAATTAGACATTTATGGGGTCCTTGCTCTTCTAGGTACCTATGCTGTGTCTCAAATCGCATACTAATCTTAGTATGCTAGAAGTTAGTATGCATCAGTTTAGTATGCATACTAACTAGTACGCAATTTCTCCGCAGAGAGTATGTCTCAAATCAAACCCTGAAGCTACACACTAACCGGAAATCACATGACAGCTTCTTCTTCTACTTCTATTTAACGATGTTTCAAGCAGCTGTTTGAACGCTATCGCCACCTGCTGGCAGCACGTATTGCAACTTTGGAAAAAGAAATAAAGAAAAAATATGAGAATCTAAATAATCGCGAGATATTTAAACTGGTATCAGCAGCGAAGACGTGTTTATCCTCCTACTGCTGCTGAAAATACACATTTAAGTATATGCATATATATGCATTTATATATGACGTAACTTCCATTTAAAACGTCACTAAAATGGCGGCTGTTTAGTGTAGTTAGTGTCCATCGAACCATGCTAGTTCTGTGGCCGTGTTAGTACGCCAATTTAGTATGCATGGCGCACTAAATTTCGCATACTAAGAATTGAGACACACTAACGTACTAAAAATACTAACTTTTACTACGCTAGTATGCGATTTGAGACACAGCACTAGAGTTCTTGTGGGCTACCAAAGAAAAAATGGCGGCGGTTGGGATTTGCCCCCCTGGGCTAGGTTTGACCAAGTCAGCTAAAGGAGAAAAAAAAATTGGTTTTGTTTCACTGGGAATTTGGGCAATTTTAAGTAACTGTTTTAATGAGCCGAGAGAAAAAATATGTGGTGGGATTTAGCTCACAGGTCTGACTTTGACCGCGTTTGTTTTTTTTTACTTTTCACTGTTAGCTTTAGCCTTTTTCTAGGTGCATAGATCTCTGGCAGACCATAATCAATTATTTGGTGGGTGGGATTTGGTCCTCAGGCCCTAAGTTTGATCATATGAGCCAAGATACATTTTTTCTTTGTGTAGTTTTATTATGTATTAAAATTTTCTTCTTTTTCTGGTCCTCACACGGGGCACCAAACATGTGGCGTCGTAATGTTTGACCATGTGACCTAAAAGACATTTTGGTCTGTTTTTTAAAAAGGTCTGTCACATGTTTTATATATAATCAGAGATGAATGAAGGTTAACATAATACTTTTTCTTGTATTGTATCTACAATTCGAATCCGTTTTCTCTTCAGTAGATAAAAAGGATAAAAGAAAAGAAGACACTTTAGATTCGAGAACAACCGCCTCAGATGTCGATCTCACCTTTCAAGGGTCCACGTCCGAGCGTCACGAACCCAGAGGAGATGAAGTTGTGGAGGTCTTGACCGCTGCGGAAGTTTTCTTTCCCGTAGTGACCTGGACACAGAATTGACCAACCGGTTCAGTATAACAAAAAAAAAAACTTTTTTGTATTTCTATATTCTTGGGTTCCTTCTAAAAGACCCGTAAGAGTCCTTGAACAAAGAGCCGAACGAGTCTTATTTAGAGTTGAGTTTAAAAGGTGAGTCGTATCCATTTAGCCTCACGAAGGCAGCAGGTGCATCGGTTGAACGCCGCGTCTCAAACGATTGCTTCCCAAACAAAAAAAACACCTGTCAAACTTCCCTTTTCCCGGTGAAAAAGATTCAATTCATGGCGAGTTAATTACGCCAATTAAGAGTTTCGCAGGGAGCCTCGTTAGCGACGCCGCGAACAGACGGACGCAGATCGGCGGCGCCAGACGATATCGACGAGATCCTGATTCCACCAGAGAGTCGGGGGTTTTGTCAGCTCTGCCATTTCGGGCTGGTTAATATTCCGCTCTGTTCGCCCGAAAGCTCCGGCAGAAATGATTCAGACCCGGAAAAAAAAAGCACTCGCGGCTTCACAGCCCAGCAGCGCCAGAATAATAAACCCTTTCTCTTTTTTTTTCCTCCGCCGAAGCTGGGAAACTGACAGTCGCTGACAATTAGAGTTTCTCCCGAGACAATGATCCGCTTCAGTGATGAACCGTTGACGCCGAGACGAGTCCGCGCTCAAAACATCGTTGAAACGATAGATAAGGGACGAGTTACAGGCCAAGTTATCCTGGAAATAAGTCGATCAGAAGCAAGACAACGTTTGGTATAGACTTTAACCCATGAGTCACATCTACCTCCAACTTGGTATCATTGCATTTTGACTCAAAAGGTGTCTCCGTTAATGAGTCACGACATAATTCCCTGACAGATGGTGAAGTAAGTAAGTAAGTAAGTAATATTTATTTATATAGCGCTTTTTGAGACCAGGGTCACAAAGCGCTTAAACAATCAAAACAATATTCAAAAAAAAGTATATACTTTAAAGATAAAGATAATACTGAGAACAACACAGGAGTTCGAGAGATTCAAGGAAAAGCCTGAACAAATAGAAACGTCTTAAGATGTTTCTTGAAGGAGTCAGTAGATCATCAAACACAGATGTTTCTTAAAGGAGTCAGTAGATCATCAAACACAGATGTTTCTTGAAGGAGTCAGTAGATCATCAAACACAGAGATGTTTCTTGAAGGAGTCAGTAGATCATCAAACACAGATGTTTCTTGAAGGAGTCAGTAGATCATCAAACACAGATGTTTCTTGAAGGAGTCAGTAGATAGTTCATCAATGTCAACAGATGTTTCTTGAAGGAGTCAGTAGATCATCAAACACATTGTTTGTTGAAGGAGTCAGTAGATCATCAAACACAGATGTAATTGTTTAGAGAGTCAGTAGATCATCAAACACAGATGTTTCTTGAAGGAGTCAGTAGATCATCAAACACAGATGTTTCTTGAAGGAGTCAGTAGATCATCAAACACAGATGTTCAAACCAGAGTCAGTAGATCATCAAACACACATGTTTCTTGAAGGAGTCAGTAGATCATCAAACACAGATGTTTCTTGAAGGAGTCAGTAGATCATCAAACACAGATGTTTCTTGAAGGAGTCAGTAGATCATCAAACACAGATGTTTCTTGAAGGAGTCAGTAGATCATCAAACACAGATGTTTCTTTTTAAGGAGTCAGTAGATCATCAAACACAGATGTTTCTTGAAGGAGTCAGTAGATCATCAAGAACTACAGATTCAATGTTTCTTGAAGGAGTCAGTAGATCATCAAACACAGATGTTTCTTGAAGATCAGTAGGATGTTTCTTGAAGGAGTCAGTAGATCATCAAACACAGATGTTTCTTGGAGGGGGTCAGTAGATCATCAAACACAGATGTTTCTTGAAGGAGTCAGTAGATCATCAAACACAGAGATGTTTCAATGAAGGAGTCAGTAGATCATCAAACACAGATGTTTCTTGAAGGAGTCAGTAGATCATCAAACACAGATGTTTCCTTGAAGGAGTCAGTAGATCATCAAACACAGATGTTTCTTAGAAGGAGTCAGTAGATCATCAACAAATCTTTAATGGGTAGGTAATCATCAGACCTCAGAGCTGAACTTGCTTTTGCTGAACCAAACTGTTATTTTCTGTTATATAATCGTTCAGACGAGAAGAAACAAACGCATGGATTGATAAGATACAGATCATGTTCCGACAACATTTTCCTAAGTTTAGAGATTTTTCTCAGTTGAAGGAAACAGTTTCTGGTCAGTTTTCTTCAGTGTTGAACAAGAGACATGTCTTTATCAAATACAACACCCAGGTTTCTCAGGCTCAGTTTGACAGACTGACATAAGTCACTCAAGTACTGACTCAACCCTGGAACTTTATCATCAACAATCACCAGAGTTTCAGTTTCGTCCACATTAAGCTGTAAAGTGTTTTCACTCATTGTTTGATTTCTAGCAAACAATTGACTAAGTTCAGCCTCTGGGGCTCAGTTGGATCAAAAGAGCAGTAGAGTAGAGTTTGGTGAAGTTCCTTCTGTGTCCTCCGGACAGAAATGCGTCAAACGAAGGCATTTTTAAGGCAACGCACTTTAACCCATGAGTCAGAGTGACCTTTGACTTGCTTTTGTTGCATTTGCCTTAAAACGTGGCTATTTTATTTTCTGCTATATAATCATGTTCCTTTCAAGCCGACTGAACCGAAATGAGTCAAACGACTAACTCTGTTAGTTACAGACATTAACCCATGAGTCACAACTCCCATTGAGTTTAACTCAAAAGTGACTATTGTTGCGTGATGACATTATTGCCGAACAGGAAGTGAAGTTACTTTCAAACCTTGAAAAACAGGAATGAGTCAAACCAAGGAATTTAGGAAGCTCCACAAATTAACCCATGAGTCACAGTGACCTCTGACTTGGTTTTGTTCAATTTGACTCAAAACGGTCTCCTTTAATGAGTCACGACATAATTCCCCGACAGATGGTGAAGTTCCTTCTTTGCCCTCCGGACAGAAATGCGTCAAACGAAGGCATTTTTAAGGCAACGCACACAAACCCATCACACAAGGGACCTTTATCTTTGTTGTTGCCATTTCCCTTAAACCGGGGCTTTTTTTTTTTTTCTTCCCTTTTTATAATCATGTTCCTTTCAAGCCGAAACCGAAATGAGGCAAGCACTTTTAGAGTTACAGACATTAACCCATGAGTCACAACTCCCATTGAGTTTAACTCAAAAGTGACTAATGTTGCGTGATGACATTATTGCCGAACAGGAAGTTACTTTCAAACCTTGAAAAACAGGAATGAGTCAAACCAAGGAATTTAGGAAGCTCCACAAATTAACCCATGAGTCACAGTGACCTCTGACTTGTTTTTGTTACATTTGACTCATTTATTTTCTGCAATATAATCATGTTCCTTTCAAGCCGAGTGAACCGGAATGAGTTAAACTACTGACTTTGTTAGTTACAGACATTAACCCATGAGTCACAACTACCAACGGACAGCTTGGTTTCATTGAATTTAACTCAAAAGTGACTCTTTTTACGAGATCATATTATTGCCCAACAGGAAGTGAAGTGACTTTCAAAGAGGAATGAGTCAAACCAAGGAATTTACAAGTTCCACAAATTAACCCATGAGTCACAGTGACCTCTGCCATGTTTTCAACATGTGATGACATTTGTGTTTTCAAGCTTCATGCCAGGAAATAGGCAGGAAGGTTTCGGATCATTTGTGGATACGAGTTAAGATGAATCAGAAGAAAAGTTTTCAAATCGAGTCCGCGGTGTTTCCTTCTCCCCGTGACTCGACTCCTCCTCACTTCCCAACGACATCGCTCAGACGAGTGGAGTCGTTAGGAGCCGAATCTTAATCAACCGAGGAAAAGTTTTGGAGCCGAGTCTTAATGGAACCCGGAGGAAAAGAGTCGTGATTAATCGGCTCCGACTCGTTTGGTTCGGAACAGAACTCGTGCGGAGTCCTCCGAGGACGAGTCGATGCCGAGAGATAAATGATCCGGAGCCGAGGCTGAACTCATTAGCTCCGTTTGAATCGCACCTTTGAACCAGCCGTGGTTCAAACAACCAAAGAAATCAGGACTTTGTAAAAGTAACTGCACTTTAGAGAGCCGTAAATACAATTTCTTTATGGAGGATTTAAGATCTGAGACTCACTTCAACTCATTTTATGGAGTCGAATCGACTGCATTCAAACTGTCTTATATAAGACCCACTTCTCCTTGTATTAACCCATGAGTCACAATTACCACGGGCCTAGTTGAGTTGATGATGAGTGAAAAGTTATTAAATTTTGAAGAAAGACATTATTGCTCAACAGAAAGTTAATTTCCTACAAAGGGAACCAGCAAATGTGCGAGTACCAACATTAACCCATGAGTCACAGCTACCTCTGCATTGGTTTTGTTGGATTTGACTCATAAAGTGACTTGTTTTTGTCGTCATTATTGCTCAACAGAAAGTGTGGCTCCTTGTTAGTCTTGAAAACAGGGATGAGTCGGCAAGGATGTGAGTTACGAACGCTAACCCATGAGTCACAGCTACCCTCTCTTGTTATAAGTGAGTTAAAGTTGTATGTGTAATCATTGCATCATTGCCCAGTGAGATTAAGTTCCTCTCAAGCCTCGTGGACAGAAAGGATCCGAACTGGTGAGATTATTGAAACAACAGTAACCCATGAGTCACAATTAAATCTAACCTGGTTTCACGGCATTTGACTCAAAAATTAACCATTTTTTCCAGGTGTTATGATTGACCAGTAGATTGATCAGTAGTTTCTTTCAAAACTTGAAAATACAAAAGTGTCAAACAAAGGCATTTGCAAGACACACAAATAAACCCATGAGTCACAATAACCTTGTTGCATCCGACTCAAAAAGTCAAACTTATAATTTAATTCATTTTAATCCACAAGAAAGTTATTTTCAAGCCTCGTCAACGGACACGATTCAAAGTAGTGAGTCTGTGAGTTAACAACATTAACCCACGAGTCACAAATCTGCTCAATCACGAGGAGGATCCGTTATCTGGACGAGTCTTTATCATTATTGCTGTTGCAGAAGTCAATGAGTCAAATGGAACATAACGCATCAGCCCAAAGTAATTGGGACGAGTCGCTCAGAATGTTGTCCAGGTTTAACCTGCAACACAACAGTGTAGTCGTGTGTGTATGTGTTTCATTGTATTTATTGTGTATTTGTGAAGGTGTGTGTCCACAGTTGTCACTAAAGGTCTGAGAACCAGGCGTTAAAATTGAGTCGAATAATGAGTCTATTTGTACCGGAGACGAGTCGCTCAGAATGTTGTCCAGGTTTAACCTGCAACACAACAGTGTAGTCGTGTGTGTATGTGTTTCATTGTATTTATTGTGTATTTGTGAAGGTGTGTGTCCAAAGTTGTCACTAAAGGTCTGAGAACCAGGCGTTAAAATTGAGTCAAATAGGACACGATGAATCTTTTTGTACCGGAGACGAGTCGCTCAGAATGTTGTCCAGGTTTAACCTGCAACACAACAGTGTAGTCGTGTGTGTATGTGTTTCATTGTATTTATTGTGTATTTGTGAAGGTGTGTCTGAAGGTCTGAGAACCAGGCGTTAAAATTGAGTCAAATAGGACACGATGAATCTTTTTGTACCGGAGACGAGTCGCTCAGAATGTTGTCCAGGTTTAACCTGCAACACAACAGTGTAGTCGTGTGTGTTTCATTGTATTTATTGTGTATTTGTGAATGTTTGTGTCCAAAGTTGTCACTAAAGGTCTGAGAACCAGGCGTTAAAATTGAGTCAAATAGGACACGATGAATCTTTTTGTACCGGAGACGAGTCGCTCAGAATGTTGTCCAGGTTTAACCTGCAACACAACAGTTGTTGTGTTTCATTGTAGTCGTGTGTGTTTCATTATATTTATTGTGTATTTGTGAAGGTGTGTTTCCACAGTTGTCACTAAAGGTCTGAGAACCAGGTGTTAAAATTGAGTCAAATAGGACATAATGAGTCTTTTTGTACCGGAGACGAGTCGCTCAGAATGTTGTCCAGGTTTAACCTGCAACACAACAGTGTAGTCGTGTGTGTTTCATTGTATTTATTGTGTATTTGTGAAGGTGTGTTTCCACAGTTGTCACTAAAGGTCTGAGAACCAGACGTTAAAATTGAGTCAAATAGGACACGATGAATCTTTTTGTACCGGAGACGAGTCGCTCAGAATGTTGTCCAGGTTTAACCTGCAACACAACAGTTGTTGTGTTTCATTGCAGTCGTGTGTGTTTCATTATATTTATTGTGTATTTGTGAAGGTGTGTTTCCACAGTTGTCACTAAAGGTCTGAGAACCAGGCGTTAAAATTGAGTCAAATAGGACATAATGAGTCTATTTGTACCGGAGACGAGTCGCTCAGAATGTTGTCCAGGTTTAACCTGCAACACAACAGTGAAGTCGTGTGTGTATGTGTTTCATTGTATTTATTGTGTATTTGTGAAGGTGTGTGTGAAGGTCTGAGAACCAGGTGTTAAAATTGAGTCAAATAGGACACGATGAATCTTCTTGTACCGGAGACGAGTCGCTCAGAATGTTGTCCAGGTTTAACCTGCAACACAACAGTTGTTGTGTTTCATTGTAGTCGTGTGTGTTTCATTGAATGTATTGTGTATTTGTGAAGGTGTGTGTCCACAGTTGTCACTAAAGGTCTGAGAACCAGGCGTTAAAATTGAGTCAAATAGGACATAATGAGTCTATTTGTACCGGAGACGAGTCGCTCAGAATGTTGTCCAGGTTTAACCTGCAACACAACAGTGTAGTCGTGTGTGTATGTGTTTCATTGTATTTATTGTGTATTTGTGAAGGTGTGTGTCCAAAGTTGTCACTAAAGGTCTGAGAACCAGGTGTTAAAATTGAGTCAAATAGGACATAATGAGTCTCTTTGTACCGGAGACGAGTCGCTCAGAATGTTGTCCAGGTTTAACCTGCAACACAACAGTGTAGTCGTGTGTGTATGTGTTTCATTGTATTTATTGTGTATTTGTGAATGTGTGTCTGAAGGTCTGAGAACCAGGCGTTAAAATTGAGTCAAATAGGACACGATGAATCTTTTTGTACCGGAGACGAGTCGCTCGGGATGTTGTCCAGGTTTAACCTGCAACACAACAGTGTAGTCGTGTGTGTATGTGTTTCATTGTATTTATTGTGTATTTGTGAATGTGTGTTTCCACAGTTGTCACTAAAGGTCTGAGAACCAGGCGTTTAATTGAGTCAAATAGGACACGATGAATCTTTTTGTACCGGAGACGAGTCGCTCAGAATGTTGTCCAGGTTTAACCTCCTTCACATCAACGTCACACTAACAAGTATCTTGATGACTCGCGTGTGCGACTCATGACTCCACGCGTCAGAGGTTTAACTCCATCCTCCCCGTGACGCTCTTTGTCGAGTCCGTCACACGTCGGCCTGGAATGAGTCGTAAGGTTCGGGACTCGCGTCACAGACTCGTTTCTCTGGTGGGTTTTTCTTGAAAGTCACACTGGAGGAAGGAAGGCTCGGGAACCAGCGCCGCCTCGCTCGCACATCGCACACCATTGTTTGACAGGAGTCTCGTCTCACAGACACAGCTTTGTTCAGTGTTTTTAGGACAAGAAGCAGGTTTCTGGGACGACGGAGCTTCACGAGACCCACTTAAGTCCTCGGCTCTGACACCACGTGGACTCGCTGGGAGGATCTGAGACTTAGGCTGATCCTCATCCTGCCTGAGACCCTGTCTGAGACCGTGGTTCTCAGCAGGAGATGGAATCAATCTGAAGGTTTGAGATGACACACACTTCTGCAGACACACACTTACACTGACACACACTTCTGCAGACACACACTTCTGCAGACACACACTTCTGCAGACACACACTTACACTGACACACACTTCTGCAGACACACACTTCTGCAGACACACACTTCTGCAGACACACACCTACACTGACACACAATTACACTGACACACACTTCTGCAGACACTCACTTCTGCAGACACACAATTGCACTGACACACACTTCTGCAGACACACACTTCTGCAGACACACACTTCTGCAGACACACACCTACACTGACACACAATTACACTGACACACACTTATGCAGACAAACACTTCCACTGACACACACTTCTGCAGACACACAATTACACTGACACACACTTCTGCAGACACACACTTACACTGACACACACTTCTGCAGACACACGATTACACTGACACACACTTCTGCAGACACACACTTACACTGACACACACTTCTGCAGACACACGATTGCACTGACACACACTTCCGCAGACACACAATTACACTGACACACACTAATGCAGACACACACTTACACTAACACACTTCTGCAGACACACAATTACACTGACACACACTTCCGCAGACACACAATTACACTGACACACACTTCTGCAGACACACAATTACACTGACACACACTTCTGCAGACACACAGTTACACTGACACACACTTCTGCAGACAGACAATTACACTGACACACACTTCTGCAGACAGACAATTACACTGACACACACTTCTGCAGACACACACTTCTGCAGACACACAATTGCACTGACACACACTTCTGCAGACAGACAATTACACTGACACACACTTATGCAGACAAACACTTACACTGACACACACTTCTGCAGACACACAATTACACCGACACACACTTCTGCAGACACACAATTACACTGACACACACTTATGCAGACACACACCTACACTGACACACAATTACACTGACACACACTTCTGCAGACACACAATTGCAATGACACACACTTCTGCAGACAGACAATTACACTGACACACACTTATGCAGACAAACACTTCCACTGACACACACTTCTGCAGACACACAATTACACCCACACACACTTCTGCAGACACACACTTCTGCAGACACACAATTACACTGACACACACTTCTGCAGACAAACACTTAGACTGACACACACTTCTGCAGACACACAATTACACTGACACACACTTCTGCAGACACACACTTAGACTGACACACACTTCTGCAGACACACAATTGCACTGACAAACACTTCTGCAGACACACAATTACACTGACACACACTTCTGCAGACACACACTTCTGCAGACACACAATTGCACTGACACACACTCATGCAGACACACACTTACACTGACACACACTTCTGCAGACACACACTTCTGCAGACACACAATTGCACTGACACACACTTCTGCAGACACACAATTGCACTGACACACACTTCTGCAGACAGACAATTACACTGACACACACTTCTTCAGACACACAATTACACTGACACACACTTCTGCAGACACACAATTGCACTGACACACACTTCTGCAGACAGACAATTACACTGACACACACTTCTTCAGACACACAATTACACTGACACACACATTTCTGCAGACACACAATTACACTAACACACACTATTACACTGACACACTTTTGCAGACACACAATTACACTAAGACACACTTCTGCAGACACACAATTGAACTAACACACACCTTTACAAACACAGAATCAAACTAAAACACTTCTGCAGACACACAAATAAACTAAAACAAACAAATACACACTCAGACTGACACACTAACTAAACTTATACACATAAATTCACACTAAAATAAACACAAATTAAAGAAACAACTACAAAAACAAAAATAATTCCGCACACACACAAAAACATGCAAAATACACACCCTAGAGTAAAAACACCTACACTAAAAACATCTATTGTCTAACAAAACTACACTAACACTCAGAAAAACACATCTAGATACACACAACAACACTAAAACTCGCACAAATACGCGCTCCTGCATCATCCAGTATGTTGAGGACCTCGGCAGGGTTAAGAAGAGCTGAGCCAAGAGACAAAATATCCACAGAAACTCATCCAGGAGAGAGTGGAGGCCCCGGGGCAGACCCAGGACAGAAGACCCCGCAGGCGAGCACTGGGGGATCACAACCTTCAAAGCTTGAGTTCTTCTTCAGAAGCAACAACACAATAAACTATTGTGAGTCTGTCGTCGCACATGAGTCATGAAGTGAAGGATTGATCGTTACACAACACACTCATGTTTCCTCCCAAACATACATTGATTGATGATCGAACATGGTTCTCTGTGTGTGACACCTTTACTTATACACACTAAAACACACACTCCTGCACACACAAACGGATGACACACATCTGCACTAAAACACACACAACAACACCTCAACACAAAAACACCTACACTACACTAAAACACATAGTTCTGTATACACACAAATGAAGTAAAGCAAACAAATCGACACAAACGCACATACACAAAAACACTCATGCACTAAAAACTCTACAACGCACAACAGAAATAAAACTCATGCAATACAGAGGTCTGCACATACACAACTACACTAAAACACACACAACAACACCTCAACACACACAACAACACCTCAACACACAAAACACCTGTGCACATTCACAACTACACTAAAACACACACAACAACGCCTCAACACACAAAACACCTGTGCACATACACAGCTACACTAAAACAGACACTTCTGTATACACACAAATGAAGTAAAGCAAACACATCCACACAAATGCACACACACAAAAACACTCATGCGCTAAATACTCTACAACGCACATACACAACTACACTAAAACACACACAACAACACCTCAACACAAAAACACCTGTGCACATACAAAACTACACTAAAACACACACAACAACACCTCAACACAAAAACACCTGTGCACATACACAACTACACTAAAACACACACAACAATACCTCAACACAAAAACACCTGTGCACATACAAAACTACACTAAAACACACACAACAACACCTCAACACAAAAACCCCTTGCACATACACAACTACACTAAAACATACAGAACAACACCTCAACACAAAAAAACCTGTGCACATATAAAACTACACTAAAACACACACAACAACACCTCAACACAAAAACACCTGTGCACATACACAACTACACTAAAACACACACAACAACACCTCAACACAAAAACACCTGTGCACATACACAACTACACTAAAAAACACACAACAACACCTCAACACAAAAACACCTGTGCACATACACAACTACACTAAAACACACACAACAACACCTCAACACAAAAACACCTGTGCACATGCACAACTACACTGAAACACATACTTCTGTATACACACAACTGAAGTAAAAACACAAATGCACATACACAAAAACAAACAGACTAAAAACAGCACAAGACATCAATAAAACACTCACAACAGACATATCTGCACAAACATTGCACCTAAATAAACACAATACTAGATCATACACTATAACTAAAAATAAAAAATTAATAATTATAATAACAATTCTGCAAAGAGAATACACTACACAATAAAATACACACAGTTCACTGCAGCACTAGTGTGCAGATGAGTGTGTGTGTGTGTGTGTGTGAGTGTGTGTGTGTGTGTGTGCAGATGAGTGTATGTGTGTGCAGATGAGTGTGTGTGTGCGCAGATGAGTGTGTGTGTGCAGATGAGTGTATGTGTGTGCAGATGAGTGTGTGTGTGCGCAGATGAGTGTGTGTGTGCAGATGAGTGTATGTGTGTGCAGATAAGTGTGTGTGTGTGTGTGTGTGTCTGTGTGCAGATGAGTGTATGTGTGTGCAGATGAGTGTGTGTGTGTGTGTATGTGTGTGTGTGTGTGTGTGTGTGTGTGTGCAGATGAGTGTATGTGTGTGTGTGTGTGTGTGTGTGTGTGTGCAGATGAGTGTATGTGTGTGTGTGTGTGTGTGTGTGTGTGTTGTGCAGATGAGTGTATGCAGATAAGTGTATGTGTGTGTGTGTGTGTGTGTGTGTGTGTGTGCAGATAAGTGTGTGTGTGTGTGTGTGTGTGTGTGTGTGTGTGTGTGTGTGTGTGTGTGTGTGTGTGTGTGTGTGTGTGTGTGTGTGTGTGTGTGTGTGTGTGTGTGTGTGTGTGTGTGTGTGTGTGTGTGTGTGTGTGTGTGTGCAGATATAATAAGGCAGCAGTTGATGGTTGAGATCCAGCAGCTCCACTAATGGCAGCACCTCAGGTCAGATGAAACCTATCGCTGTAACTGGGACAACATTCTAGGACACTTGAGGATCCCTGGAGTCAGAGCTGGAGATACACGAGGAACATGAGGAACATGAGGAAGACGGCGAACATGAGGAAGACGGAGAATACGAGGAACACGGAGAACATGAGGAACATGAGGAAGACGAAGAATACGAGGAACACGGAGAACATGAGGAACATGAGGAAGAAGAAAATTACGAGGAACATGGAGAACATCAGGAATACGGACTACATGAGGAATACGAGGAACACGGAGAACACGAAGATCACGGAGAACATGAGGAAGAAGAAGAATATGAGAAACATGGAGAACATGAGGAACATGGAGAACATGAGGAACACAGAGAACATGAAGAACACGGAGAACATGAGGAAGAAAAAGAATACAAGACAACATGAGATGGATAAGAAATATGAGGAACGCCAAGAACATGGAGAACATGAGGAACACGGAGAACATGAGATGGACAAGGAATATGAGGAACGCGAAGAACATGGAGAACATGAGGAATAGAAAAAACATGAGGAACACGGAGAACATGAGGAACATGAAGAACATGAGGAACATGAGGAATAGAAAAAACATGAGGAACACGGAGAACATGAGGAACATGAGGAACATGAAGAACATGAAGAACATGAGGAACACGGAGAACATGAGGAACATGAAGAACATGAGGAACACAGAGAACATGAATAACAAAAAGAACACGAGGAACGTGAGGAACATGAAGAAAATGAGTAAAACGAGCAAAACAAAGGTGGAAGAAGACAAGAAACGAGAAGAATACGAGGAACAGGAGGAAGAAGGATGACACGAAGAAACATGAAGAACACAAGGAATACAAGGAACATTAAGAAAAATGGGAACTCAAGAAATAAGAAGAACACAAAGAACACAAAGAACACAAAAACACAGAGTATACAATACAGGGAACATGAAGGAAAAAAGGAACACAAAAAACAAGAAGAACGCAAAGTACATGAAGAACACAAAGTACATGAAGAACACAAAGTACATGAAGAACACAAAGTACATGAAGAACACAAGGAACGATGATTGACAGAAGTCAAGGTGTGTGTAGGAGTGTGTATGTGTGTGTAGGAGTGTGGACATGTGTGTTCTTTTGCATTTCCACTATTTGTCTAGTATACATCAAAAGTATTGTGTATTTCTATGTGTTTTTGGTGTATTGTTTGAATTGTTTTTCAACAGTTGTGGGTGGTGAGTAAAGTTGTGTGAGGGATGTTTGTTGTGTGTTTTAGTGTAGGTGAGTGATCAGTTAGGTGTGTATATTATTGTGTGTCATTGTAGGTGTGTGTGTTCAGGAGTGTATATTCTTGTTTGTTTTACTGTAGGTGTGTGTGTTCAGGAGTGTATAATTGTGTGTGTTTTAGTGTAGATGTTCAGGAGTGTATATTTGTGTGTGTTTTAGTGTAGGTACTCAGGAGACACATGTTGTGTGGTCAAGGAGTGTATATTTGTGTGTGTTTTAGTGTAGGTACTCAGGAGTGTATATTTCCGTGTGTTTAAGTGTTAGTGTGTGTGCAAAAGAGTGTATATTTGTGTGTGTTTTAGTGTAGGTACTCAGGAGTGTATATTTCTGTGTGTTTAAGTGTTAGTGTGTGTGCAAAAGAGTGTATATTTTTGTGTGTTTTACTGTAGGTGTGTGTGTTCAGGAGTGTATATTTTTGTGTGTTTTAGTGTAGGTGTTCAGGAGTGTATATTTTTGTGTGTTTTAGTGTAGGTGTGTGTGCAAAGGAGTCTATATGTTTGTGTGTTTTAGTGTAGGTGTTCAGGAGTGTATATTGTTGTGTGTTTTAGTGTAGGTGTGTGCAAAGGAGTGTATTTTTGTGTGTTTTAGTGTAGGTGTTCAGGAGTCTATATTTCAGTGTGTGTGCAAAAGAGTTATATGTTTTGTGTTTTAGTGTAGGTGTTTGTATATTGTTGTATGTTTTAGTGTAGGTGTTTAGGAGTGTATTTTTTGTGTGTTTTAGTGTAGGTGTTCAGGTTTGTATATTGTTGTGTGTTTTAGTGTTGGTGTGTGTGCAAAAGAGTCTATATGTTTGTGTGTTTTAGTGTAGGTGTGTGTGCAAAAGAGTGTATATTGTTGTGTGTTTTAGTGTAGGTGTGTGTGCAAAAGAGTGTATATTGTTGTGTGTTTTAGTGTTGGTGTGTGTGCAAAGGAGTCTATATGTTTGTATGTTTTAGTGTAGCCTTTTGCATCCTACAGTAGATGTGTGTGGAAATGTGTGCTATTGTGTGTGTTCAATAAAGTGTGCGTTATAGCGTGTTTGTGCAGGAGTGTGTGTCGTGCCACACGTGTGTGTGTGTGTGTGCAGGAAGCCTCACCGTGGTTGTGCACAGGTGTGTAGTGGTTCTTGGAGGTTCTGACCGGCGTGTCGTCCTTGGGCGACCCGTTGATGGCGGCCATGTTGTCGTGCTCGTACTGAGAGATGGGAACCGGACCTTGTTGACGCAGGATGTCGGCCAGAGCTCTGGAAGAAGACGCACAATTGTGAGTCTTGTTGTGTTACGAGTGTTCTTTTGTGTCGTGTGGTTGAGTCGGACTGTTTTTTGTGTGTGTACATTATATTGGTGTTGACAGTTTATGGAAATAAGTGTGTTGTATCCAGCAGTGTGTTTTTTTTTGTATTTAAGTGTAGTTGTTTGTGTAAAATAGGGTGTTTGTTTTAGTGTAGTTAATTAGTTTAGTGTGGTGTAGGTATAGTGCGCATGTGTGTGTCAAAGGCTGAGTATTTTTTTTGAATGTGTGTAGGTGGATCAAGTGTGTATTTTGTAGCGTATGTGGGTGTGAAGGAATGTGTGTATTATTTTGTTCAAGAATGTGTGTTTTTGTGCATTATAGTGTGTATGTGTGTGAAGGAATATGTCTTTTTGTTCAAGAATGTGTGTTTTGTGTGTTATAGTGTATGTGTGTGCGAAGAAATGTGTTGTTTTGTCTGTTCTTTTGTAATTTTGTGGCCAAGAAGAAGATTTTTGTGTTTTATAGTGTAGGCGTGTTTCATGTGTGTGTGTGTGTTTGCATGTGTGTTTCAGTGTTTGTATATGCAGGGAGGGGGGGTTCAGTGTATACTTGTGTGTTTTTCAGTGTATATATTTTTGTGTGTTTCATCGTGTGTATGTACAATGAATGTTCATTTTATGTGTAAATGTTTGTGTGTTTTAGTGTGTGTATATCCACCTGTGCCTGTTTGTTTTTCTGTTTATATACATGTATGTGTGTATAAATGTATGTGTGTGTGTTTATATGTGTTTTTGTGTTTCTATATGTGTGTTTTTGTGTGTACATGAATCTGTTTCAGTGTATGTTAATTACCATTATTTTTGTGTTTCAGTATGTCTGTATTTAAGTGTATGTTTATGTGTGTGTTTGTGTGTATATGTGTGCATGTGTTAAGTGTGTGTTTGACTCAGTGTGTGTGTGTGTTTAGCTGTGCGTTTAAGCGAGTGTTTATGTGCATATGTGTGTTTTAATGTTGGTTTGAGTGTATATGTATATGTGAGATTGTGTTGAATTGTAGCAGATGCTGCAGCATGTGTGTCATTAACAACAGTGAAGAGTTAAATCAACACAACCTGCTACACACACACACACACACACACACACACACACACACACACACACACACACACACTCCCGGCTCACAAAGCTTCAAGGTCACGTAAGTGTGTCAAAGTCTTGCTTCAACTCGGTGACTTTGGGAAACGCTGAGTATTAATAGATCGACCTGCTTTCAATCGTCCCACTTCAGTCAGGTGAGACTGTTGCATCATGGGAGGAAGAACGCCTTCAATCAGAGCTGAGCCAGAGACCAACAAGTCATGGCCGACTCCAGCCTTCGTTGTTGGCGTCGCACGAACACACACGTGTTACACACAAGTCGACAACTTGAAAATCCGTTTCGATTCATGGATGCTAATGTTAGCATTTAGCATCTCTGTGTGTCTACTTTGTGTTTTAGTGTATGTGTTACAAGAATGTTCGAAAGTTTGTTTGTGTTTTGTGTCGACAGGTGCATATGTTTGTGTAGATATGTGCGCAGGGGTGTGTATTTTGTGTGTTTTTGTTTAGTGTAAGTGAGTTTCTACTTCATGAGCCTCATTTTACATGTGTGGAAGTTTGTGTATGTGTTCAAGTGTAGTTTTGTGTCCAGAAGTGCACAAGTGTGTGTTTTTGTGTAGGTATGCATGAAGGCATGTATTATGTGTTTTTGTGTTAATGAACGTGTGTTTTCAAGTGTTTACATGCCAGTTTGTGTCTTCTTCGTGTGTATAATGCGTGTGTGTGTGAAGAGAAGTGTGTTTCTGTTTTGATGTGTGTGCAGGAATGTGTATTTTTTTGTGTTTTACCGCCAAACAACACAAACTTCAACCTAAACTCAGCAACAATCTTGAAAACTGAAACGTGTCCCTCAAACACAACCAAACAAAAACACATACCATGACGCCTGTGTTGTCATCATTGATTGTAGCATGTTAGCATGTTAGCTAATCAGCAGCTCTTCTTCTCCACCTGCCTGCTCAACCCACTGGCTCAGTGCTGCCCCCTGGTGCTCAACTATTATATCTAATACAGTGATCAATAAAGATGCAGTGGATTTTGTGTTGATTAGTGTAGTTTTGTTTCAACGAATGTGTTTTTTGTGAGTTCTAAAGCAGATGTGTATTTAATAAGTTATCAGGATTTTGTTTTAGTTTTAGTGGAGTTTTGCTTCCAGATGTTAACCTATTTTGTATTTTTGTATATTTTTTCATATATTTCGTGTATAAGTGTAGTTTTGTGTATCTTTGTGAGTTTGAGTGAGGTTGTGTGTTCACGTCACGTGTTTCAGTGTAGTTCTGTGTCAAGAAGTTAACATATTTGTGCGTTATTCTGTAGATGTGTGTGCGGACATGTGACTTCTGTGTGTCAAAGTGTGTAGTTTTAGTGTTTCTTTTATTGTAGTTTTGTGTCAACCACTGTGAATTTTTGTAAGTTTTAGTGTTGATATGTGAGCAAAAAAGCGTGCAGTGTGTGTGTGTTTTAGTTTGGGTGTTTGCCCAACTGTGTATTTTGTGTATTATAGTATTTGTGTGGGTCCAGCTGTGTATTTTGTGTATTTTAGTATTTGTGGTGGCCAGCTTTGTATATTTGTATGTTTAAGTGTAGGTGTGTGTCCATCTATGTATTTATGTGTGTTTAAGTGTAGGTGTGTGTCCATCTATGTATTTATGTGTGTTTAAGTGTAGGTGTGTGTCCATCTATGTATTTATGTGTGTTTAAGTGTAGGTGTGTGTCCATCTATGTTTGTATGTGTGTTTCTGTGTAGGTGTGTGTCTATCCGTTTATTTATGCATGTTTTATTGTAGATGTGTGTCCATCTGTGTATTCATGTGTGTTTAAGTGTAGGTGTGTGTCCATCTATGTATTTATGTGTGTTTAAGTGTAGGTGTGTGTCCATCTGTGTATTTATGTGTGTTCCAGTGTTTGTGTATTTGTCCATCCGTTTATTTATGCATGTTTTATTGTAGGTTAGTGTCCCTCCGTGTATTTATGTGTGTTCCAGTGTATTTGTATTTGTCCATCAGTGTATTTATGTGTGTTCTACTGTAAGGTATGCTGGCGCCCATTTATTTACATGTGTTTTTATGTAGGTGTATTTCAACCTCTGTATTTATGTGTGTTTTAGTGTATGTTACTCTGTGTATTTATGTGTGTTTTAGTGTATGTTACTCTGTGTATTTATGTATGTTTTAGTGTATGTTACTCTGTGTATTTATGTGTGTTTTAGTGTATGTTACTCTGTGTATTTATGTGTGTTTTAGTGTATGTTACTCTGTGTATTTATGTGTGTTTTAGTGTATATTACTATGTGTATTATGTGTGTTTTAGTGTATATTACTATGTGTATTTATGTGTGTTTTAGTGTAGGCTTGTAGGAATCAGGAGACAAAAATTCCAGGGAGGATATTTTCATTTCTTTTAGTAGTTAATAGAAGGTGTTAGTACACTACTTGAGTAAAGTTAAGTACTACACAGAAATAAACAAAATAAAATCATTTCTATGGACTAGTTTTGTCACGTAACAAAGTGAAATAAAGTTTTAAAAATACATCAAAAGACATCGTTGCAGTTTTCAACAGGATGTGTTGTTCTTGTTCTCGACCAGACGACCTGATTAACTCCGTAAACACCGAGTCGGGCTCAGACTCGACCCGCCTCTCCATTAGCCTGGTTCAGAGCATCGACCAGGTCTGATTGCTTCACGCCGCCGCGTCCAAAACAGCCTCGTTTGGCCACTTTAACGGCCGAAAATAGGAAGTAAAGATCCGAGCGACTCCCGACAAACACTCGCCTGGAATCCAATCACAGAACGAGCCGCTGAAGTCCGACATTTGACTTGTTTTTCTCTCGTTTGTTTCTCTTCGGTCAGCGATGATCGATGGGTTCGAATCTCAAATGCTTCCGTGAAGGTCAGAGCTAAGGTCAGAGCGAAGGTCAGAGCTAAGGTCAGAGCTAAGGTCAGAGCTAAGGTCAGAGCTAAGGTCAGAGCTAAGGTCGAGCGTCTTCTGTGATGCTCTCGGACGGAGCTCCGACATAAACCATCAGTTTTCAGACGAGCCGTCGACATCTATGTACTATAGGTAACGGAGCACTGAGCCGGGACATACCTCTGCCAAGCAGCTCGTTTCCGATAACAATGGTTTGACAGGTGGAACATTATGGCCATGAATGTCTGTGTCTTAATAAAGTGATGTGTTCAGGAGTGTGTTTGTGTGTTTTTGCTTCTTGTGTTTTAGTGTAGGTGTGTAGAGGAAAATAGTTTATATATTGTTTTTGTGTTCATTCGTCTATATGTTTGTTTGTCGAATTAAATATGTGCGTTTTATTGTGGGTGTGTAGATGAAAGTTTTATTCTAGTTTTGTGTTCATAAGTCTATATTTGTGTGTGTGTTGTATTAAAGAAGTGTGTTCAGTAATGCATGTTGTTGTATGTTTTAGTGTAGTTGTCTTTTGTGTGAGTGTGTGTCTACTTTATATGTAGTAGTGTAGGTAAGGAAGTTTATTTTTTATTTTAGTGTAGTTTTGCATCCGGTGTTGTACGTGTGTGTTTTTAATTGAAGATGTGTGTAAAGGAATGTGTGTTTTAGTGTAGGTGTGTAGAGGAAAATAGTTTATATATTGTTTTGTGTCTCTTTTATTTGTTTGTCGAATTAAATATGTGCGTTTATTGGGTGTTAGATGAAAGTTTTATTCTAGTTGTGTGTTCATAACTATATTTTGTGTGTGGTGTATTAAAGAATTGTGTCCCAGTAATGCATGTTGTTGTATGTTTTGTAGTGTAGTTGTTTTTTTTTGTGTGTGTTTTTTTTCTTTTTTTTTTGTTGGTTGGGGGGGAGGGGGTTTTTTTTTTTTTTGTGGTTTTTTTTTTTGGTGTTTTTTTTGGTGTGTGTGGGTGTGGGTGGGGGGGGGGGGGGGGGGGTGTGTGGGTGGGGGGGGGGGGGGGAAAATAGTTTTTTTTTTTTGTTTTTGTTTGTTTTTTTGTTTGTTTGTTTGTTTGGGGTATTATATTTGGGGGGGGGGGGGGGGGGGGTGGTTGTTTATTTTGGGTGTGGGTTGGTGTGTGTGTTTTTGTGGGGGGGGTGTTGTGGGTGTGTAGTGTGGTGTGTAATGTGGGGGGTTGTTTGGTTTGGTTGTGGTTTGGGGGGGAGTGTTTTTTGTGTGTCTACTTTATGTGTAGTATTTTAGGTGAGTTTTTTTTTTTTTTTTTTGAAGTTTATTTTTTATTTTAGTGTTTTTTTTCCACCCGGGTTGTAAGTGTGTTTTTTTTTTTAGATGTGTTTTGTAAAGAGTGTTTTTTTTTTTTTGTGTTTGGTACAAGAACTTTTTCTCTTTTTTTTTTTTTGTTTTGTGAAATGGTTTATTTATTAAAGATATGTGCTCACGAATGTGTCTTGTTGCATATTTTAGTGTAGTTGTGTCCAGGAATGTGTTTTCTTTGTAAGTGTGTGTCTACTTTATGTGTATTATTTTAGATGAGGAGGAATGTTTATATCTGGGTGTTAGTGTAGTCTAGTGTTTGAAGATGTGTATGTTAGTGGTGTTCAAGAATGTGTGTTTTGGTGTGTGAGTTTCGTGTTCAAGAATGTGTGTCTTGTGTTTTGTTTTGAATCTGTGTGTTCAATGAATGTGTGTTTTGGTGTAGTTTCGTGTTGTAGACAAGAATGTGTGTTTTTTGGTGTAGTTTCGTGTTCAAGAATGTGTGTTTTGGTGTAGTTTCGTGTTCAAGAATGTGTGTTTTGGTGTAGTTTCGTGTTCAAGAATGTGTGTTTTGGTGTAGTTTCGTGTTCAAGAATGTGTGTTTTGTGGTGTAGTTTCGTGTTCAAGAATGTGTGTTTTGGTGTAGTTTCGTGTTCAAGAATGTGTGTTAAAGTGTAGTTTCGTGTTCTAGAATGTGTGGTTTGTTGAAGTGTCGTGTTTCCAAGAATGTGTGTTTTGGTGTAGTTTCGTGTTCAAGATTTAGTGTTGTTTTGGTGTAGTTTCGTGTTCAAGAATGTGTGTTTTGGTGTAGTGTTTCGTGTTCAAGAATGTGTGTTTTGGTGTAGTTTCGTGTTCAAGAATGTGTGTTTTGGTGTAGTTTCGTGTTCAAGAATGTGTGTTTTGGTGTAGTTTCGTGTTCAAGAATGTGTGTTTTGGTGTAGTTTCGTGTTCAAGAATGTGTGTTTTGGTGTAAAGTTTCGTGTTCAAGAATGTGTGTTTGTGGTGTAGTTTCGTGTGT
>JACEEU010000695.1:19850872-19855872 GCA_016630915.1 Callionymus lyra | reverse complement strand
GGATGATGAAGATGAAGGTGAGACTAAAGGATGATGAAGATGAAGATGAGACTAAAGGATGATGAAGATGAAGGTGAGACTAAAGGATGATGAAGATGAAGATGAGACTAAAGGATGATGAAGATGAAGGTGAGACTAAAGGATGATGAAGATGAAGGTGAGACTAAAGGATGATGAAGATGAAGATGAGACTAAAGGATCTGTGATGAAGATGAAGATGAGACTAAAGGATGATGAAGAAGAAGTTGAGAATAGAGGGTTGTTGAATAAAAGAACCGGTTCAAAAAAGGAGTTGGGGAGGGCACCCGCCCCCCCCCTAATTTTCCCGCGGGGGGGGCCCCCCGCCCTTTTCCCCCCTTCCCCCCGGGGGGGGGGGGGGGGGTTTTTTCCCCCCTGCGGGTTTTTTTTTTTTCCCCCCCCCTCCCCTTTTCTTATTACAAAATGAAGCTGCTGCCGTCGCGTCTGTGATGATCAAACCTTTCATC
Organism: Callionymus lyra; assembly: GCA_016630915.1. Taxonomy (NCBI): domain Eukaryota; kingdom Metazoa; phylum Chordata; class Actinopteri; order Syngnathiformes; family Callionymidae; genus Callionymus; species Callionymus lyra. Next base: position 19,855,387 of record JACEEU010000695.1, on the reverse strand, counting down.
TCATGTTCTTCTGGAGCGTTTACCTTCTGTTCTTCACACGACCTTGACCTCACGGATCCTCAAACATGGACAGATTTCCAATGTTCAATATTTATAGTCGTCTGAACATCAACGGAGAATCGTTTTGTGAAAGTAGCCATTAGTCCAGAGGTCTGATCTCGTCCTACATCTCTGTCTCTTCTATCTTCTCTAAACCAACATCTCAGCCGTGACCTCGACTACATGTCCTCCACTGCCTGCACTCTCTTCTTCGCCTCGAGTCCTCATTAAACTGAAGGATTTTTGCATTTAAGTGTTTTAGTACCTCAGGTTACCAAGTAAAAATTAAAATACTCCAGTAAAAAAAAGTACTTGGATAGTAAGTAATTGGATACAATAGTAAATTCAAGTAAAAATATATTAGTTCAAATATTATTCAGAAAAAATAATGTACTTAAATACTTAACCACTGCCACAAAAAGTACTCGGATACAAAACTAATCGAGTAAAAAAAAGTACTCGGATACAAAACTAATCAAGTAAAAAAAAGTACTCGGATACAAAACTAATCGAGCAAAAAAAAGAATAACAAAAAGTACTTGAATACAAAAGTAATCAAGGAAAATACGCAAAAACAAAAAGGTCTTGGATACAAAAGTAATCGAGTAAAAATACGCAAAAATAGAAAGTACTTGAATACAAAAGTAATCGAGTAAAAATACGCAAAAAAAACAAAAAGTACTTGGAGACAAAAGTAATCGGGTAAAAAAAAGCAAGAAAAAACTCAGATACAAAGGAAATCGAGTAAATATATGAACGATGTATAACAAAATGAACGATGATACACAAGTAATAAAGTCATAATGAAGATACTGGAGTACAAAAAGTACTGGAAGAAAAAAGTAAAATTTAAAAAAAATCTTTTGTACTAAAGATACTCGGATACAAAGGTAATCGAGTAAATATACGCAAAGATAGAAAGTACTTGGATACAAAAGTAATCGCTTAAAAAAAGCAAGAAAAAACTCATAATGAAGATACTGGAGTACAAAAAGTACTGGAAGAATAAAAAAATATCTTTTGTACTAAAGATACTCGGATACAAAGGTAATCGAATACATGTACTCGAGTACTAAAAGTATGTTGATAGAAAAGAACCGTGAAAAAATGAGATGACACTAAATAATACGAATTAGATACGGAAAAAAAAGTGAATAATTAAAATACTTCAGAAGTATCATGTAAAAATACACGTTCACGTACATCAACCGACTGCAGGTAAAGTCGACAGGTAACTCTGGCGCTTCACATTCATCACATTATCCAAGATACATTTATTAAAGTTATATTTCAAAAGGTGAATCTTTATTCCTTTAGTGAATTAAATCTAATCAATTAAAAATGAGCCTTAAAGTCAAACTCGAAGTACTTTGTGTCAAGAAGCGAGAAATACTTTTCTTCCACTCGGACCAACATACATACGTTTGAAGGACGTTATTTAAAAACCAAATAAAGATCTTTAGTGTAAAAGATCCACTCGGACGACTGACGCATTCGCGCGGGTCACGTGACGCAGGTGAATCGCCTCACCTGTGCACGTTCATCTCCTGCGGCGGCTTGGTCGCCTTGTCGTAGGCAACTTTGGCGGAAATCCCGATGGCGATGACGAGCGCCACCACCCCGCAGCTGATGTAGACGGTGGTGTTGGTCTGGTCCAGCTCCGGGTCGTAGGTGTCGCCGGTGGGCGCGGGCGAGGGCGGCTGCGTCTTGATCCAGTCCGGCGTGTTGTAGTTGGTGCAGCCGCGCTGCTCCAGCCTCTTGCCGCGGTCCGCGCAGCAGAAGCGCAGGAAGCAGCTCCCGCAGCAGAACCGGTGGTCGGTGTTGTTGCAGGCGAACTCTTTGTCGAACTGGCCGCTCACGTCGTAGTAGCCCAGGCAGGTGTCGTGCTGCGCCGCGGGCGCCTGCACCTGGGTCACCCTCCTCGGGACGTCCCGCGGCACCGCCGTGGTGCTGCCGTTCAGGGCGTCCTTCAGCCGGCGGCCCGGCGGGGTCTTGCTCTTCTTGCCGGCGGCGGACTGGACGGCCAGCGGGTCCAGGTAGATGAGGAGCAGCAGCAGGAGGTGCGTCGTCCCCATCGTTCGAACCTCTCGCAAGGGGGGGGGGGCGACTTCTCACCGGTTCTGACGCGCCTCCGGTGCCGTGGACTCACCGACCAGCTGGCTGCTCCGGAACCCGCCTCGCATCTTCTCCGGGTCTGGTTCTGTCCTCACCGGAAAAAGTCTTCTTTTTAAATAAAAAAAAAAGGACCCACTTTGGATCAGAACCATGCGATGGGGTCTCGGTCCTGAACTTCAGCACCGCGGACAGCGACTCTCACAACTTCTCCTCGGAGAACTCAGCTGGCTCTCGCGGTACCGACGTGTCTCAGCCACTGAGTCTCGGCGAGACTAGAACCGAGACCTCGCTCTCTCCTCTCGGACCGCCTCCCCCTCTTCTCTCCTTTCTCGCTTTCTCTCTCCTCCACGTCACCGGTCCAGGTTCAGCCAGTTTATGGTTCTGGAACCTGAGGATTCTGGATGTTTCCAGAAGTGGTTTTTAAAACACGTGAGAAAAACAAGAGCGAAAAAAACTCATAAATATAATCATTTTGTTCATTTTTCATCTTTGACCCACAAAACTCATTCCATTACAAACAGTTTTTCTGCCATAATGTAAGTAAGTAAGTAAGTCATTTTTATTTATATAGTGCGATAAAAACATTCATTTCATTGTCGATTTACAAAAGTATATTCTAATACACAACACACAAAGTGTTACGGGGTGTTAGAACTGTTAGCTACTAGCTAAGCTAGCAAGCATAGATTTTAGTTTAGATTGTCTTTTACTTTAAATAATAGTAAATAACCATTAATCATAATTTTATCATGTGTTACAGGGTGGTATAGAAAAAGATTTGCATCTATTAATCATGTGTTATGGGGTGGTCAGTTTAGTGTGTGATGTCATCTGCTGCCTGTCATGTTGCCATCAGAAAAGGTGTCTTTGTAAATGACATGTTGACATGTAAGTGTTACGGGGTGGTATATAAAACGATTTGCATCTATTAATCATGTGTTACGGGGTGGTCAGTTTAGTGTGTGATGTCATCTGCCGCCTGTCATGTTGCCAGAAGAAACAGTGTATTTGTAAATGACATGTAAGTGTTACGGGGTGGTATAGAAAACGATTTTGCATCTATTAATCATTTGTTACGGGGTGGTCAGTTTAGTGTGTAATGTCATTTGCTGCCTGTCATGTTGCCAAAAGAAACAGTGTATTTGTAAATGACATGTAAGTGTTACGGGGTGGTATAGAAAATGATTTGCATCTATTAATCATGTGTTACGGGGTGGTCAGCTTAGTGTGTGATGTCATCTGCCGCCTGTCATGTTGCCAGAAGAAACAGTGTATTTGTAAATGACATGTAAGTGTTACGGGGTGGTATAGAAAACGATTTTGCATCTATTAATCATTTGTTACGGGGTTGTCAGTTTAGTGTGTAATATCATTTGCTGCCTGTCATGTTGCCAAAAGAAACAGTGTATTTGTAAATGACATGTAAGTGTTACGGGGTGGTATAGAAAACGATTTTGCATCTATTAATCATTTGTTTTACGGGGTTGTCAGTTTAGTGTGTAATATCATTTGCTGCCTGTCATCTTGCCAAAAGAAACAGTGTATTTGTAAATGACATGTAAGTGTTACAGGGTGGTATAGAAAAAGATTTGCATCTATTAATCATTTGTTACGGGATGGTCAGTTTAGTGTGTGATGTCATCTGCCGCCTGTCATGTTGCCAGAAGAAACAGTGTCTTTGTAAATGACATGTAAGTGTAACGGGGTGGTATAGAAAACGATTTTGCATTTATTAATCATTTGTTACGGGGTTGTCAGTTTAGTGTGTAATGTCGTTAGCTGCCTGTCATGTTGCCAAAAGAAACAGTGTATTTGTAAATGACATGTAAGTGTTAAGGGGTGGTATAGAAAACGATTTTGCATCTATTAATCATTTGTTACGGGGTGGTCAGTTTAGTGTGTAATATCATTTGCTGCCTGTCATGTTGCCAAAAGAAACAGTGTATTTGTAAATGACATGTAAGTGTTACGGGGTGGTATAGAAAATGATTTTGCATTTATTAATCATTTGTTATGGGGTGGTCAGTTTAGTGTGTGATGTCATCTGCTGCCTGTCATGTTGCCAAAAGAAACAGTGTATTTGTAAATGACATGTAAGTGTTACAGGGTGGTATAGAAAACGATTTGCATCTATTAATCATTTGTTACGGGGTGGTCAGTTTAGTGAGTAATGTCATTAGCTGCCTGTCATGTTGCCAAAAGAAACAGTGTATTTGTAAATTACATGTAAGTGTTAAGGGGTGGTATAGAAAACGATTTTGCATCTATTAATCATTTGTTACGGGGTGGTCAGTTTAGTGTGTGATGTCATCTGCTGCCTGTCATGTTGCCAGAAGAAACAGTGTCTTTGTAAATGACATG
>JACEEU010000695.1:19715872-19848372 GCA_016630915.1 Callionymus lyra | reverse complement strand
CCTTGACCCGGAGACAACACAAGGGTTAAGACTGTTCCCGGCATTAGTTCAAGAATTGAAGGTGCTGACGAGGGTCAGGGGGTCCGGAGCGTAACGAGGTCGTGAGGAGGCGACGGTGGTTCTCAGGTCTGGCAGACGTTCGCCCCACATTCGCTCGCTCTACATTCGGGGGGATGTGAGGACCGTGACCCAGTTCTGATCTCGGGGGCCAGTACCTTTGTTAGGGAGCCAGGACGCCGCGCTCAGTGAGACACCAGTGACACCGAAGTCTCTTTAAAAACTGATTCTTCAAGGAACACATGCTGGTCTGGGTCAGATCGCGGGGGCAGCAGGCGGAGAACAGACGTCCAGACTCCCTTTTCCCCGATCCACAGCCGTGATAAACTGGCTGGGCGGCAAAGCGACATGGGGGGGCGGAGAGGGACGACCCGTTCAAATAAATGCCGTTAACATCCAGGTGTGTCCTGGTTGTTGTAGTTTGTCCATGACGGCCATTTTGTTTTGTAGTCCCGTAGCCCAAAGTGGCCTCTTGTGACATCGTAGGTATTAACATTTATTTTAGCAGGAAGAAGAAGTACAGCTACACTTTTCTTGACTCGCTCTGACTCGCTCTGACTCGCTCTGACTCGCTCTGACTCGCACTGACTCGCTCTGACTCGCTCTGACTCGCTCTGACTCGCTCTGACTCGCTCTGACTCGCTCTGACTCGCTCTGACTCCCTCTGACTCGCTCTGACTCGCTCTGACTCGCTCTGACTCGCTCTGACTCGCTCTGACTCGCTCTGACTCGCTCTGACTCTGACTCGCTCTGACTCGCTCTGACTCGCTCTGACTCGCTCTGACCTCTGACTCGCTCTGACTCTCACTCTCTGACTCGCTCTGACTCGCTCTGACCCGCTCTGACTCTGACTCGCTCTGACTCGCTCTGACTCCTGCTCTGACTCGCTCTGACTCGCTCTGACTCGCTCTGACTCGCTCTGACTCGCTCTGACTCGCTCTGACTCGCTCTGACTCGCTCTGACTCGCTCTGACTCGCTCGCTCTGACTCGCTCTGACTCGCTCTGACTCGCTCTGACTCGCTCTGACTCTGACTCGCTCTGACTCGCTCTGACTCGCTCTGACTCGCTCTCTGACTCGCTCTGACTCGCTCTGACTGACCCGCTCTGACTCGCTCGCTCTGACTCGCTCTGACTCGCTCTGACTCGCTCTGACTCGCTCTGACTCGCTCTGACTCTGACTCTGACTCTGACTGCTCTGACTCGCTCTGACCCGCTCTGACTCGCTCTGACTCGCTCTGTCCTCTGACTCGCTCTGACTCGCTCTGACTCGCTCTGACTCGCTCTGACTCGCTCTGACTCGCTCTGACTCGCTCTGACCTCGCTCTGACCTCCTGACCCGCTCTGACTCGCTCTGACTCGCTCTGACTCGCTCTGACTCGCTCTGACTCGCTCTGACTCGCTCTGACTCGCTCTGACTCGCTCTGACTCGCTCTGACTCGCACTGACTCGCTCTGACTCGCTCTGACTCGCTCTGACTCGCTCTGACTCGCTCTGACTCGCTCTGACCTCTGACTCGCTCTGACTCGCTCTGACTCGCTCTGACCTCGCTCTGACTCGCTCTGACTCGCTCTGACTCGCTCTGACTCGCTCTGACTCGCTCTGACTCGCTCTGACTCGCTCTGACTCGCTCTGACTCGCTCTGACTCGCTCTGACCCGCTCTGACTCGCTCTGACTCGCTCTGACTCGCTCTGACTCGCTCTGACTCGCTCTGACTCGCTCTGACTCGCTCTGACTCGCTCTGACTCGCTCTGACTCGTTCTGACTCGCTCTGACTCGTTCTGACTCGTTCTGACTCGCTCTGACTCGCTCTCACACGCTCTGACTCGCTCTGACTCGCTCTGACTCGCTCTGACTCGCTCTGACCCGCTCTGACTCGCTCTGACCCGCTCTGACTCGCTCTGACTCGCTCTGACTCGCTCCCTCTGACTCGCACTGACTCGCTCTGACTCGCTCTGACTCGCTCTGACTCGCTCTGACTCGCTCTGACTCGCTCTGACCCGCTCTGACTCGCTCTGACTCGCTCTGACTCGCTCTGACTCGCTCTGACTCGCTCTGACCCGCTCTGACCCGCTCTGACTCGCTCTGCTCTGACTCGCTCTGACTCGCTCTCTGACTCGCTCTGACTCGCTCTGACTCGCTCTGACTCGCTCTGACTCGCTCTGACTCGCTCTGACTCGCTCTGACTCGCTCTGACTCGCTCTGACTCGCACTGACTCGCTCTGACTCGCACAAACACAGCAACCGACTCATCAGGATGCTCTCTTGCGCAGGAACCTTTAACGGAGGCACAGACGAGGGAAATCAAAAGTTTTGGGATCTTTGTTTGTGGAAAATATGGAAAACAGATTCATGAGTTCAGACGTCGACCGCAGAGACTCGTGAAGAAGAAACAGACGCGACGAGTCGACGTGTGAAGATCAGAGTCGACTTCGTTTCTGGGTCCGGGTCACGGCACCAAGTTGTTAGGGGTTTTTGTGTTTCCATGAACTGACCCCTCCCCAGCCTCGTACGTGGTGATGGAATGAAGGACAGACACGTGGATGAGTTTAAGAAAAATGCTTGTTTAGTGAATTATGCAAAAGTCAGAGACAAACTTACGTGAACACGGGCGCTAGCAAGCAGAGAGATCTATCGCAGACGTCTTCGAATGCCAGAACGCAAAGATCAGACAAAATGGTGGATCTTTATAGTAGAATATTCAGGTTAACGCCTCTAGTCAAATGTGAATGTAGGATTGGTCAGTAAGTGTAAACATTTGATTCTAAGATGGCCGGTCGCACGTGAACGTAGTGGAAATTTACCAAAAGTTGTTATTTTCAAGAATCTGTTCCCAGCGACTTGTGTCCTTCAGAGTGAATTCTCAAACAGGTGTCCAGACATCCTGGAATCTGGGATTGTTTAATCTTTCTGTGTGTGCAAGGCTTTGTGACCTCGGCCTTTGAGTTGTGAACCTGAGTTTAGTTTAAGTGAATGCAATGCAAGAATAGGATTATTTAATATGAATTAAATATGTAAGATTATCAGTTAATCAAGTGACTATTTGAAATGTGTGTTAAATCTAGATGATTGATTACAGTAAAGTTGTCATTTCCTTACATTTCTTCTTCACTTTCTTTTCTGATCGTTTTCTTTAATGATTTAACATTTATTTCATTTTTAATTATGAATGAAAATGTTTTACTTTGCTTTATTAAATGTACATTTATGTAAAACGTATACCTTTAAAATGTATATAACATTTTTCATCTTATTCATATATATTTCATAATTTATGAATATATATATATATATATATATATATATATATATATATATTTTCAAGTAGTAAAAAATATATATATATAAGTATATATTATTTTTAACACTTTAAGTGAGTTTGTCATGTTAAATAAACCTAAATTATAAAACCTAATATATATATTTATATATATATATATATTTTTATTTTATTTTATTGATTATTTATTAATAAAAAAACGTTTAGAATAAATTTAAAAAATAATAATTTCTTTATTCAATATTAATTAGTGTAAAATGTAAACATTCCACAATTTTGTTAAATTATTTGATTTTTTGAATGTTATTTATTTTATTATTATATTTTTATTTAACAAATATATTGGTAATTATCTCTGGGTCAAAGTGACCCAAAGGCCCGAAAACAAATGTTTATTTAAACACGACAAAACGTATTAAAATGTACTTTTTGGAATCTTCACGATTATTCAACTGTAATATTCCGACGGCTCCTGAATGCAACGTCAGTGATTGGTTGTTTTACGACATTTACGACTTTAGGTGAAGGTCAAAGGTCGCATAACACGTGGTTAAATCCTGCAGCGCCCCCTCCTGGATGCTGGTGGATGATCATGACCAGAGGCCTCGTCTCGTGCTACGTTACGCTAACATTGGTCGTGGATCAGGTAGACGGTCTGGATCCAGGTGGTCGACCCCGGAGCGCTCGCCTTCACGCCCGCCGACAGGAAGCGCCGGAGGTCGTCCGCCAATCATGGCCTCATTTGTTCTGGTTCAGACCGCCGCGGTATCTGGCGCTCGATCTGGACCCGACCTCGCGTCATTATTTGTGTGCAGCGGGCCGGGCGGTGTCAGGGGAGGTCTGCAGCCTCCGCCGCCGCCGCCAGATCCGGCTCAGGGACTGTGACAAAGTCCATTTCTCAGAGGCGCCCAATCAATACTGGACCGGTACCGCCCGGATCAGCAGGAGGGCAGAGTGTGGAAAAACAAGTCTCCTTTGAAGTGTTCCAATCTCACACCACAACAACCAACAACAACAACAACAACAACAACAATGGAAATAGAAGTTTGACAGACACAGCGCCCCCTAGAGGACAGGTGTGGCCACGTAGCCTCATGCTAACAGCTTCACCTCCATCTATTAGCATTCGTGTTAATTAGCGCCAACGATTGATCTTCAAGCGCAGACCTGAACAAACTTCAGTCGATCAATGATCGGTTTCTTTCCTTCGGATCAGAGACGCCGTCAGACATCAAAGGTCAAGGTTATGGATCAGAATATTGAAGATATTTAACTTTAAAAATGTCAAAACCCAGATTTTTTTACTTTCATTTAAATGTTGTTTTATTTAATGACTCGTTTTTCAAGTATTTGAATTCAATCAATTCTTCATTTGAAAGTTTGAGTTTTGTGATTTTTTTTTACTCGTAGAGTTTGATCTAATTAATCATTAAATTTGTTTTTTATTCGTTGAATTTTAAATTCATTACAAATCTTGGTGTAAAAGTGCCAAAATTCTATGTTGAATTAAAAAAGGCTAAGAGTATTTTTATTATTAGTGTTAAATATTCAAATTCTTATTTTAATGACTCACAAATATTTTGTTTCAATGTCAATATTTTTTTCCCATTATTTTAAATACACATTAAAATGTTGGTGTAAAAGTGGCAAAATCATCTAATTTGAAAATATTTGAATTTTTTTATTCACTTATTTAAAATAAAAAAATGTTGTTGTTAGACACAGCAATACAGCAATTATTCATAAAAATTATATTATATATTATTATTATTATTATTATTATTATTATTATTATTAATATATTATTATATTAATAAAATATTAATTATATTATTATTTTAAATTATATTATATTTAATATTATTCATAAAAATGCTAAACATTACAATTAATTATTAAAACAAAACAAAAATGAAATACTAAAATAACAAAAGTTTTATAAAATTAGAGTTAGTAGTGTTAGAAGTTTTAGTAGTATATGTAGTGATGGTATTGATAGTAGTATCAGTTGTGTTAGAAGTTTTAGTAGTATCAGTAGTGATGGTATTGATAGTAGTATCAGTAGTGTTAGAAGTTTTAGTAGTATCAGTAGTGATGGTATTGATAGTAGTATCAGTAGTGTTAGAAGTTTTAGTAGTATCAGTAGTGATGGTATTGATAGTAGTATCAGTAGTGTTAGAAGTTTTAGTAGTATCAGTAGTGATGGTATTGATAGTAGTATCAGTAGTGTTAGAAGTTTTAGTAGTATCAGTAGTGATGGTATTGATAGTAGTATCAGTAGTGTTAGAAGTTTTAGTAGTATCAGTAGTGATGGTATTGATAGTAGTATCAGTAGTGTTAGAAGTTTTAGTAGTATCAGTAGTGATGGTATTGATAGTAGTATCAGTAGTGTTAGAAGTTTTAGAAGTATCAGTAGTGATGGTATTGATAGTAGTTTCAGTAGTGTTACAAGTTTTAGTAGTATCAGTAGTGATGGTATTGATAGTAGTATCAGTAGTGTTACAAGTTTTAGTAGTATCAGTAGTGATGGTATTTATAGTAGTATCAGTAGTGTTAGAAGTTTTAGTAGTATCAGTAGTGATGGTATTTATAGTAGTATCAGTAGTGTTAGAAGTTTTAGTAGTATCAGTAGTGATGGTATTGATAGTAGTATTAGTAGTGTTAGAAGTTTTAGTAGTATCAGTAGTGATGGTATTGATAGTAGTATCAGTAGTGTTAGAAGTTTTAGTAGTATCAATAGTGATGGTATTTATAGTAGTATCAGTAGTGTTAGAAGTTTTAGTAGTATCAGTAGTGATGGTATTGATAGTAGTATCAGTAGTGTTAGAAGTTTTAGTAGTATCAATAGTGATGGTATTTATAGTAGTATTAGTAGTGTTAGAAGTTTTAGTAGTATCAGTAGTGATGGTATTGATAGTAGTATCAGTAGTGTTACAAGTTTTAGTAGTATCAGTAGTGATGGTATTGATAGTAGTATCAGTAGTGTTACAAGTTTTAGTAGTATCAGTAGTGATGGTATTGAGAATGAAAACATTTTCAGTGCTAACATTAGCATTAGCATTGCTATGCTAACCAAACACGGTTCCGACGCGCGATCCATCGGAACAGATCGACGTCACGGGAAATAAATTTGGTCAAAAGCTCCGACACGGACTCGAACGGCGACTCTTCACTAAAGTCGCTTCTTAATGGATCAAAAGGCTGATGACGAACTGATCCGAGGACGACTGCGATCGATGAGAGGTTTTCGGTCCCTGGAATGTATTTACTTCTGCTCGCTCCGGCTTTGAAGCTTTTGTGTCTCGGCTTCCACGCCTGCATCGTCTCGCACATAATTCCGCTCCCTCCGGTGAAATTGCACATAATTTCGGGATCCTTTCATAGATCGCCGGTAATGGGGAGGATGATGCATGGCAGGCGGGGACGCTCCAGCATTAGCTCGCCCAATATATTCGCCGCCCGTGGAAGAGACTCTCGCCTTTTTTTGTGTCTTTTTTTTTTTCCCCCTAAAATTGCTGGACCGTATTGATCCGGCGCTCGTTGTTGCAGCGATTTTTCGGACGCTGACGCACAGAGGCTTCGTCCGGAAGAACTTTTTGTCCTCATGAAAGTCTTCGGCGCGACTCAGTCTCACCATTTACACATTCATTGACTTTGATCTTCAGCCCACCATCCCGCGGGCCACGTAACGACATTTGTCGGGCTGGATTTGGCCCCCACACCTCGAGTTTATATATAGTTATTGATTCCTGCTGGTCTTCGTCCGAGACCGAAGAACCTCCACCGGGTCTCATCAGGTCCGTTAATTAAACTCAGAGACGATCATTTATTCATCACATTCTAATAGATGCGACTTCACCTCTGGCCTCGACCCCGGTTAGCTTGGAGGTGACGAGGCCGAGCGACTTGTCCTCGCCCTCCGAGTCCTCCTGGACCGAGGGGTCTCAGCAGCTCCGGTCATGAATGTGTGATGTTAAGATCCAGAAGAAGTTTGTGCAGCTGAGCTTTGATCAGAAGATTGTCAAGTGTGACCACGAGACCAGATCTGAGGGACAAGAGAGACTTTAGAAGAGACGTGAGACCTCAGTGACCTGAAGGACCTGAAGGACCTGAAGGACCTGAAGGACCCCAGAGACCTGAGGGACCAGAGAGATTCAGAGACCAAAAGACTTGAGGGACCTAGTATCAGTAGTGTTAGAAGTTTTAGTAGTATCAGTAGTGATGGTATTTATAGTAGTATCAGTAGTGTTAGAAGTTTTAGTAGTATCAGTAGTGATGGTATTTATAGTAGTATCAGTAGTGTTAGAAGTTTTAGTAGTATCAGTAGTGATGGTATTTATAGTAGTATCAGTAGTGTTAGAAGTTTTAGTAGTATCAGTAGTGATGGTATTGATAGTAGTATCAGTAGTGTTAGAAGTTTTAGTAGTATCAGTAGTGATGGTATTGATAGTAGTATTAGTAGTGTTAGAAGTTTTAGTAGTATCAGTAGTGATGGTATTGATAGTAGTATAGTAGTGTTGGAAGTTTTAGTAGTATCAGTATGATGGTATTGAAGTTTTAGTAGTATCAGTAGTAGTGATAGTAGTATCAGTAGTGATGGTATTGATAGTAGTATCAGTAGTGTTAGAAGTTTTAGTAGTATCAGTAGTGATGGTATTGATAGTAGTATCAGTAGTGTTAGAAGTTTTAGTAGTATCAGTAGTGATGGTATTGATAGTAGTATCAGTAGTGTTGGAAGTTTTAGTAGTATCAGTAGTGATGGTATTGATAGTAGTATCAGTAGTGTTAGAAGTTTTAGTAGTATCAGTAGTGATGGTATTGATAGTAGTATCAGTAGTGTTAGAAGTTTTAGTAGTATCAGTAGTGATGGTATTGATAGTAGTATCAGTAGTGTTAGAAGTTTTAGTAGTATCAGTAGTGATGGTATTGATAGTAGTATCAGTAGTGTTAGAAGTTTTAGTAGTATCAGTAGTGATGGTATTGATAGTAGTATCAGTGGTGTTGGAAGTTTTAGTAGTATCAGTAGTGATGGTATTTATAGTAGTATTAGTACTGTTAGAAGTTTTAGTAGTATTAGTAGTGATGGTATTGATAGTAGTATCAGCAGTGATGGTAGTGATAGTAGTATTGGTGGAGTAAGAAGTGTTAGTAGTATAAGCGGTGATGGTAGTAATAGTAGTATCAGCAGTGTAAGATGTGATAGTAGTATTAGTAGTAATGGTATTGATAGTAGTGTCAGCAGTGATGGTATTGAAAGTAGTATCAGCAGTTATGGTAGTGATAGTAGTATCAGTGGTGTAAGAAGTTTTAGTAGTATTAGTAGTGATGGTATTAATAGTAGTAAGTAAGTAAGTAAGTAATGGTTATTTCTAAAGTGACTTTCTAGTATCAGCAGTGATGGTAGTAATAGTAGTATCAATAGTGTTAGAAGTGTTAGTAGTATCAGTGGTGTTAGAAGTTTAAGTAGTATCAGCAGTGACAGTAGTAATAGTAGTATCAGCAGTGATGGTAGTAATAGTAGTATCAGCAGTGATGGTAGTAATAGTAGTATCAGCAGTGATGGTAGTAATAGTAGTATCGGTGGTGTAATAAGTGTTTATAGTATTAGCAGGGATGGTAATTATAGTAGTATCACTAGTGTTAGTAGTATCAATAGTATTAGAAGTTTTAGTAGTATCAGTTTTGATGGTAGTAATAGTAGTATCAGTGGTGTAATAAGTGTTTATAGTATTAGCAGGGATGGTAGTTATAGTAGTATCACTAGTGTTAGTAGTATCAATAGTATTAGAAGTTTTAGTAGTATCAGTTTTGATGGTAGTAATAGTAGTATCAGTGGTGTTGCAGTGTTAGTAGTAGTAATGGTAGTAGTGTCAGTAGTATCAATAGTATCAGTAGTACTAGTGGTATTAGTAGTAGTAGAAGTAGTAAAAGTGTTAGTAGTTTCAAAACTATCAGCAGTATTAGTGTTAGTACTATCAAAAGTGTCAGTAGTATTATGAGTGTGTAGCTGCAGCACCGTGACTAAACTCGTTCTTTGTTCAGGTAAAGTCTGAACTTTCAACGTCTGATTAATTCCAGTCATTTTCTCGGAAAATCTCAAATGTCTCGAAGCAGCTTTGATTGGCGGCTGGCGGAGCTCGTGCGGACAAGACGCACAATCGTCGGTGCTGTGAGTCACGGCGTCGTTACATTCCAGCACCAAAGGAAATTGAAAAAAGCTTTTCTTCTGTGAACCTGTAATTATTTCTCCACAGCCTCTGGTCCTAAATTTAATTCATGTACTTTTTCAAATGGTTTTTTTCTTCTCACAGATATTGCTCGGTTGCACAACACACACATTAGCGCCGCGGAGCCGCAGGGACGCTGGACGGAGTTCATTCACTTTAATTGTTCGTTCAGCTGGTCCCACACTTGAACACACACAGAGGGCACGTTTATATTGGAGCTACACAAAGATCAGACGCACAAAAAGGGTCGGTCTCACGTGTACACACAACAAATATGTTTGCTTTTTTTTTTTTTTTTCCCCCCATTGTGTTTCCTGAAATGCTTAGTTACAATTGTACACACAACAATTATGTTTGTGTTACACACGTACACACAACAATTATGTTTGTGTTTCACTCATACAAACAACAATTATGTTTTGTGTTTCACTCATACAAACAACAATTATGTTTGTGTTTCACTCATACAAACAACAATTATGTTTGTGTTTCACACGTACACACAACAATTATAGTTTCAACATGAAGCGTCGTTCACACATCCACCTGATGCTAGGTTGCTAAGCTAACTCTGTGACCACACTAATTAAAAGTTCTAGAAAGAAATTTCCAAAATCTTGAGACAAATGTATAACTCTCAATTTTTTTTTTTTTTTTTTTTTTTTTTTTTTTTTTTTTTTTTTTTTTTTTTTTTTTTTTTTTTTTTTTTTTTTTTTTTTTTTTTTTTCTTAACTTAGTTTAAAAAAAATGATAAGATGAATTACCTTTTTTAAAATAGTTTGAGCAGCCTCCTGGTTCTCTCTAAACAAACATGTGAGCAGCCTCCTGGTCTCTCTACACAAACATGTGAGCAGCCTCCTGGTCTCTCTACACAAACATCATGTGAGCAGCCTCCTGGTCTCTCTGCACAAACATGTGAGCAGCCTCCTGGTCTCTCTACACAAACATGTGAGCAGCCTCCTGGTCTCTCTACACAAACATCGTACTAGAAGCCTCCTGGTCTCTCTACAAAAACATCGTACGAGCCGCCTCTTGGTCTCTCTACAAAAACATGTGAGCAGCCTCCTGGTCTCTCTACACAAACGTCATGTGAGCAGCCTCCTGGTCTCTCTACACAAAGATCATGTGAGCAGCCTCCTGGTCTCTCTAACCAAACATCATGTGAGCAGCCTCCTGGTCTCTCTACACAAACATCGTACGAGCAGCCTGCTTTGCTCTCTACAGAAACATGTGAGCAGCCTCCTGGTCTCTCTACACAAACATGTGAGCAGCCTCCTGGTCTCTCTACACAAACATGTGAGCAGCCTCCTGGTCTCTCTACACAAACATGTGAGCAGCCTCCTGGTCTCTCTACACAAACATGTGAGCAGCCTCCTGGTCTCTCTACACAAACATCAGCTCCCTGGAGCCTCCTTTTAACAAACTGTGAGCAGCCTCCTGGTCTCTCTACACAAACATCATGTGAGCAGCCTCCTGGTCTCTCTACACAAACATCATGTGAGCAGCCTCCTGGTCTCTCTACACAAACATCATGTGAGCAGCCTCCTGGTCTCTCTACACAAACATCATGTGAGCAGCCTCCTGGTCTCTCTACACAAACATCATGTGAGCAGCCTCCTGGTCTCTCCCTGAGCATCAACGAGTTATAACGGAACATAAATATTGGTCCAAACTGTTAACTCTGCCTTTTTTCTGGTTCAGGCGTTGAGTTAATTCCAGACGTCTGTGGAACCGCTTGATTAATGAGCCTCTTTATTTCAAACAGTGGGGCGACCAGGACACTCTCCTCCTCCCCCTCCTCCCCCTCCTCCCCCTCCTCCCCCCTCCTCCCCCGCCCCCCCTCAGATGTTATGACAGCAGAGATTAGATCTGGTCCGAGTCAGCAGAATAACAACAAATGATCAATCAAGGAAACAGTGAACGGAGGTGTTGTTTATCTTTGAAAGGCAATTATCATTATTCTCTCTGACACTTTGATCAAGTCGCACCAAGATGGATGAAGTTGTGTAGCAGCTCGGATAGTGTCGAGCACGACAACTGGGAGGTTCGCGGATGTAGATGAGCAAGAGTGTGTGTAACCCTGAACTGAAGAGCTCTGTGAGTTGTGTTGCAGTTTTGATGTGATTATAAAGTTTCTGTTTTTTTTTTTTTTTTTTTTTTTTTTTTTTTTTTTCCCCAGTTTTGTTATTGTAGTTTTGTGTGTTGCTTCACAGTTTTATGGAGTTTTGATTGTGTTGCAGTTTTGTTGTGTTGCTTCTGTTTTATGGAGTTTTGATTATATTGTAGTTTTTTTGTGTTACTTCACAGTTTTAGGGAGTTTTGAATGTATTGCAGTTTTGTTGTGTTGCTTCACAGCTTTGTGGAGTTTTGATTGTATTGTAGTTTTGTGTGTTGCTTCACAGTTTTGGGTAGTTTTGTTGTGTTGCTTCACAGTTTTAGGGAGTTTTGATTGTGTTGCAGTTTTTGTTTTTGCAAATGTGTTGCTGTTCCAATCGGGTTGTGTTGCGTCTGTGCAGGGTTTTCGTTGCATTATGGTTATGTAAATGTTATGTAAATGTTATGTAAATGTTATGTAAATGTTAAGTAAATGTTATGTAAATGTTAAGTAAATGTTAAGTAAATGTTAAGTAAATGTTAAGTAAATGTTATGTAAATGTTATGTTAATGTTATGTAAATGTTAAGTAAATGTTAAGTAAATGTTAAGTAAATGTTATGTAAATGTTATGTTAATGTTATGTAAATGTTATGTTAATGTTATGTAAATGTTAAGTAAATGTTATGTAAATGTTAAGTAAATGTTATGTAAATGTTATGTTAATGTTAAGTAAATGTTATGTAAATGTTAAGTAAATGTTATGTAAATGTTATGTTAATGTTATAATGTTATATGTTTAAGAGTTTGCAGATTTTATATTTTTTAAATGTGTTTTAGACTTTATACAATAATTCCACGATTTTGTAAATGTTTTTAAAATTTTGCAAATTTGTTTCTAGATTTCACAATTATTTTCCCCGATGTTAGTTCCTTTGTTTAAAGATTTTGTAAATGTGTTTCAACATTTTGCAAATGTGAGTTTTTCATAAATGGAAAGATGAAGGTGAATCAAGTGA
Organism: Callionymus lyra; assembly: GCA_016630915.1. Classification (NCBI taxonomy): domain Eukaryota; kingdom Metazoa; phylum Chordata; class Actinopteri; order Syngnathiformes; family Callionymidae; genus Callionymus; species Callionymus lyra. The sequence continues at coordinate 19,835,697 of JACEEU010000695.1, read as the reverse complement.
GTCCCTCCCTTCACTCGAGAACAAAACCTCCGGCGGCAGATGAAGAGAACAAGAGCAGAGAACGAAGAGAACAAGACGTTCCTCCGGGACGATCGATGCACCGGATCTGTTATCAATTATCATTCCTGAGTGATGGACGGAGCGTCGGCGAGCAGAACCTCTCCGTAGATCACCTGCAGACCAGAGTAAACGATGTTCTGATGCAAACACGGATGGATGAGCGACGTTCCTGAGCAGGATTACGATGCATCTCCGTCGCTGCTATGAATTGATGGTGTGTTTCTGCTGCTCCGTCAGGATCATCAAAGTCCAGCAACAGAGACGAGTTCCTGCATGAACTTGATAGCGGCAGCAGCTCATCAGCTAATGGCTGCGCGGCCATGGAGGACTAATATCGCGGAGGGTTTTGGCTACAATTAGCGAGTGACCGCGGGCGACCGTTGTGGCGTCACGACTTCAGTGCTCAGTGAACAAGCGTCTGTGAATCATGACGACAGTGAGGACGTCCAGTTGAACATAAACCATGACCTTCAAACGTGTTTTTTAAAATAAAATAAAATAAATATGAAAATCTACTCACGTAGAAGTGTTTTGTTGCATAAAAATAAAAATGACTATCTTGATGCTAAAGGCTAAGATGTTAGCATTCTAGCATTTTCTTTCTTTCTTCAAAGAAGGTCACATGGGTTTGACTCTGTCCCAGCTAGTTAGGGTGAGACGTGGCTTCAATACTGACTTTAAACACTCATGAGTTTTTTGACAATAGGAGTGTGTATTGACAAAATGTTTTCCTCCTTTTTTTTTTTATCGAGAAATAGTATCGATGGTCGTAAATGTGTCTCCGAGTTTGTCAATTGGTTTTAATAGTTTGTAAATTGTGTATCGAGTATGTAAATGTGTATTGAGTTTGTAAATCTTTTTTGAGTGTGTAAATGTGTGTTGAGTTTGTAAATGTATTTTGAGTTTGTAAATGTGTGTTGAGTTTGTAAATCTTTTTTGAGTGTGTAAATGTGTGTTGAGTTTGTAAATGTATTTTGAGTTTGTAAATGTGTGTTGAGTTTGTAAATCTTTTTTGAGTGTGTAAATGTGTGTTGAGTTTGTAAATGTATTTTGAGTTTGTAAATGTGTGTTGAGTTTGTAAATGTATTTTAAGTTTGTAAATGTGTTTTGGGTTTGTAAATGTGTTTTGAGTGTGTAAATGTGTATTGAGTTTGTAAATGTGTTTTTAGTTTGTAAATGTGTTTTGAGTTTGTAAATGTTTATTGAGTTTGTAAATGTGTTTTGAGTTTGTAAATGTTTATTGAGTTTGTAAATGTGTTTTGAGTTTGTAAATATTTATTGAGTTTGTAAATGTGTTTTGAGTGTGTAAATGTGTATTGAGTTTGTAAATGTGTATTGAGTTTATAAATGTGTTTTGAGTTTGTAAATGTGTATTGAGTTTGTAAATGTGTATTGAGTTTGTAAATCTGTTTTGAGTTTGTAAATGTGTTTTGAGTTTGTAAATGTGTATTGAGTTTATAAATGTGTTTTGAGTTTGTAAATGTGTTTTGAGTTTGTAAATGTGTATTGAGTGTGTAAATGTGTATTAAGTTTGTAAATCTGTTTTGAGTTTGTAAATGTGTTTTGAGTTTGTAAATGTGTATTGAGTTTGTAAATCTGTTTTGAGTTTGTAAATGTGTATTGAGTTTATAAATGTGTTTTGAGTTTGTAAATGTGTATTGAGTTTGTAAATGTGTATTGAGTTTGTAAATGTGTATTAAGTTTGTAAATGTGTATTGAGTTTGTAAATGTGTATTAAGTTTGTAAATGTGTATTAAGTTTGTAAATGTGTATTAAGTTTGTAAATGTGTATTGAGTTTGTAAATGTGTATTAAGTTTGTAAATGTGTATTGAGTTTGTAAATGTGTATTGAGTTTGTAAATGTGTATTAAGTTTGTAAATGTGTATTGAGTTTGTAAATGTGTATTGAGTTACTTATTTTTCATCTATACAGTCAAATCTAGACGTTGTCCGTGTATCAACATGTTCTTCAAGCTCTACTCGACACAGACGGACCTCCTGGTCGCTCTGATCATTAGCACATTAGCTCGTTAGCTGAACTGACACTTTCTACTGAGGATCAAGAGTCGGTCGGCGCGGTAAAGATGGCGGCGCGAAGGTAAACACGGTGTTACACGACAGCGCCAGATGTTGAGTGGGTTGACTTACAGCCGCAGGTTCATTATCCGCGGAGACTCAGCGGGAGGTTGTTCCACAAACATCTGTCTCCGTGACCTCCTCGCGCTCGTTACTGTCGTCGCTGCCAAAAATGTTCTCGCTCACGACAGCAGCTCCGCACCTCCATGTTTGTTTACTTCAATCTCATGTTTTTCACTTTATATTGAATTATTTTACTGTATAAATCAATTGCTTTTGTTTTCTGTGTTTCATAATGTTTTTATGTTCAGTTATGTGTATCATGTGGAATATTGTGTTTGTCATGTGAACATTATGTTTGTCATGTGAACATTATGTTTGTCATGTGAACATTATGTTTGTCATGTGAACATTATGTTTGTCATGTGAACATTATGTTTGTCATGTGAATATTATGTTTGTCATGTGAACATTATGTTTGTCATGTGAACATTATGTTTGTCATGTGAACATTATGTTTGTCATGTGAACATTATGTTTGTCATGTGAACATTATGTTTGTCATGTGAACATTATGTTTGTCATGTGAACATTATGTTTGTCATGTGAACATTATGTTTGTCATGTAATATGTATGAACATTATGTTTGTCATGTGAATATTATGTTTGTCATGTGAATATTATTTGTCATGTGAACATTATGTTTGTCATGTGAATATTATGTTTGTCATGTGAATATTATGTTTGTCATGTGAACATTATGTTTGTCATGTGAATATTATGTTTGTCATGTGAACATTATGTTTGTCATGTGAATATTATGTTTGTCATGTGAATATTATGTTTGTCATGTGAACATTATGTTTGTCATGTGGACATTATGTTTGTCATGTGAACATTATGTTTGTCATGTGAACATTATGTTTGTCATGTGAACATTATGTTTGTCATGTGAACATTATGTTTGTCATGTGAACATTATGTTTGTCATGTGAACATTATGTTTGTCATGTAAACATTATGTGTATTATGTGAATATTGTGTTTGTCATGTGGACATTATGTTTGTCATGTGAACATTATGTTTGTCATGTGAACATTATGTGTATCATGTGAACATTATGTTTGTCATGTGAACATTATGTTTGTCATGTGAACATTATGTTTGTCATGTGAACATTTTCATGTGAAATTATGTTTGTCATGTGAACATTATGTTTGTTTTCATGTGAACATTGTGTTCATGTGAACAATGTTTGTCATGTGAACATTATGTTTATCATGTGAACATTATGTGTGTCATGTGAACATTATGTGTATCATGTGAACATTATGTTTGTCATGTGAACAATATGTTTGTCATGTGAACATTATGTTTGCATGTGAATGTGAACATTATGTTTGTCATGTGAACATTATGTGTATCATGTAACATGTGAACATTATGTGTATCATGTGAACATTATGTTTGTCATGTGAACATTTTATGTATCATGTGAACATTATGTGTATCATGTGAATATTGTGTTTGTCATGTGGACATTATGTTTGTCATGTGAACATTATGTTTGTCATGTGAACATTATGTTGTCATGTGAACATTATGTTTGTCATGTGAACATTATGTTTGTCATGTGAACATTATGTTTGTCATGTGAACATTATGTGTATCATGTGAACATTATGTTTGTCATGTGAACATTATGTTTGTCATGTGAACATTATGTGTATCATGTGAACATTATGTGTATCATGTGAACATTATGTTGGTCATGTGAACATTATGTTGGTCATGTGAACATTATGTTTGTCATGTGAACATTATGTTTGTCATGTGAACATTATGTGTATCATGTGAACATTATGTTTATCATGTGAACATTATGTTTGTCATGTGAACATTATGTGTATCATGTGAACATTATGTTCATTATTATGTGTATCATGTGAACATTATGTTTGTCATGTGAACATTATGTTTGTCATGTGAACATTATGTTTGTCATGTGAACATTATGTTTGTCATGTGAACATTATGTTTGTCATGTGAACATTATGTTTGTCGTATGAACATTATGTTTGTCATGTGAACATTATGTTTGTCGTGTGAACATTATGTTTGTCATGTGAACATTATGTTTGTCGTATGAACATTATGTTTGTCATGTGAACATTATGTTTGTCGTGTAAACCATACGTTTGTCGTGTAAACCATATGTTTGTCATGGGAATTTCATTTGTGTCATGTGAACATTATGTTTGTCATGTGAACTTTATGTGTGTCATGTGAGTATTATGTGTATCATGTGAACATCGTGTGTATCATGTGAACATCATGTGTATCATGTGAACATTATGTTGGTCATGTGAACATTTTGTTTGTCATGTGAACATTATGTTTGTCATGTGAACATTATGTGTATCATGTGAACATCGTGTGTATCATGTGAACATCATGTGTATCATGTGACCATCATGTGTATCATGTGAACATCATGTGTATCATGTGAACATCATGTGTATCATGTGACCATCATGTGTATCATGTGAACATCGTGTGTATCATGTGAACATCATGTGTATCATGTGACCATCATGTGTATCATGTGAACATCATGTGTATCATGTGAACATCATGTGTATCATGTGAACATTATGTTGGTCATGTGAACATTTTGTTTGTCATGGGAACATCATGTGTGTCATGTGAACATTATGTGTATCATGTGAACATCGTGTGTATCATGTGAACATCATGTGTATCATGTGAACATCATGTGTATCATGTGAACATCATGTGTATCATGTGAACATCATGTGTATCATGTGAACATCATGTGTATCATGTGAACATCATGTGTATCATGTGAACATCATGTGTATCATGTGAACATCATGTGTATCATGTGAACATCATGTGTATCATGTGAACATCATGTGTATCATGTGAACATCATGTGTATCATGTGAACATCATGTGTATCATGTGAACAACATCTGTGTATCATGTGAACATCATGTGTATCATGTGAACATTATGTGTATCATGTGAACATCATGTGTATCATGTGAACATTATGTGTTTCATGTGAACATCATGTGTATCATGTGAACATCATGTGTATCATGTGAACATCATGTGTATCATGTGAACATCATGTGTATCATGTGAACATCATGTGTATCATGTGAACATCATGTGAACATCATGTGTATCATGTGAACATCATGTGTATCATGTGAACATCATCATGTGAACATCATGTGAACATTATCATGTGAACATCATGTGTATCATGTGAACATCATGTGTATCATGTGAACATCATGTTTATCATGTGAATATTATGTGTATCATGTGAACATCATGTGTATCATGTGAACATCATGTGTATCATGTGAACATCATGTTTACATAATAATCATGATATTATCATGTGAACATCATGTGTATCATGTGAACATCATGTGAACATCATGTGTATCATGTGAACATCATGTGTATCATGTGAACATCATGTGTATCATGTGAACATCATGTGTATCATGTGAACAGTATGTGTATCATGTGAACATTATGTGTATCATGTGAACATCATGTATCATGTCATGTGTTTGTCATGGGAACATCATGTGTATCATGTGAACATCATGTGTATCATGTGAACATCATGTGTATCATGTGAACATCATGTTGAACATCATGTGAACATATTGATGTATCATGTGAACATCATCATGTGAACATCATGTGTATCATGTGAACATCATGTGTATCATGTGAACATTATGTGTGTCATGTGAACATTATGTTTGTCATGTGATCATTCATGTGTATCATGTGAACATCATGTGTATCATGTGACATAACATCATTGTATCATGTGAACATCATGTGTATCATGTGAACATCATGTGTATCATGTGAACATCATGTGTATCATGTGAACATCATGTGTATCATGTGAACATCATGTGAACATCATGTGTATCATGTGAACATCATGTGTATCATGTGAACATCATGTGTATCATGTGAACATCATGTGTATCATGTGAACATCATGTGTATCATGTGAACATCATGTGTATCATGTGAACATCATGTGTATCATGTGAACATCATGTGTATCATGTGAACATTTTGTTTGTCATGGGAACATCATGTGTATCATGTGAACATCATGTGTATCAACATTATATCATGTGAACATCATTTTTAACTCATGTGACATCATGTGTATGAACATGTTTGTCATGGAACATCATGTGTATCATGTGAACATCATGTGTATCATGTGAACATCATGTGTATCATGTGAACATGTTGTTTGTCATGGGAACATCATGTGTTTCATGTGAACATGTTGTTTGTCATGGGAACATCATGTGTTTCATGTGAACATCATGTGTATCATGTGAACATCATGTGTATCATGTGAACATTTTCTGTGAATCAAGTTCAAGTTCTCTTCACTCGACTACTTTTCCTGGGAGTGTCTCCACGTTCTGCTGTACGACACACTCTAAGGTCGAGGTCAACATCTGGTCCACCTGCCGGCTCACAGTTCAACTCTGGATCCAGCAGCAGGATCTACTCTCTCAACTCTCCGAGCTTCATCTCTGGAATCTCACGACGTCGGACTCATCCGTCTTCATCCCGAGAGTATCGGCGTTGAAGGCTGACGGGCGACGGCAGCTCCATCCATCAGCCTCAGAGCCAAGATGCCAGATAAGGGGTTTATTTCGACGTGAAGCTCTGAGAGATGTGAGCTGGATGAGAAGTTCCTGCACAGGTGCTCCAGTGATCCTCGCGACACACTCGCAAACACACTGTTTGCTCGTCCATCTGCTGCAGCAGGAAACTTCTCCGGAACGTCGTGGAGAACGAACATCACTCAGAGACGTTTGTGCTCGACATCTTCTCCTCTCAGAGAGATGCTAACAACACGTGTTGACATCATGTCGTGATATTTCACAGGTTGATTCACAGGTTCTCTTCTTTGTCGACCTTCAAACACACAAGTCCTTTTTTTGATCAATTCTTCCTGGAGTATCACCAGGAAGGGTCATGGGTTTTATATCCTTGTTTTGTTAGTTTTTTTAAACAGAGAAGAAGAAAATTGGTTGATCGCGAGAATGTTGCCATGGCAACAGATGAAGTAGATTGCATGAGTGTTAAAGTGTGAGAATTAAATATATTCCTTTAATCTTGAAGTTTGTGTTATATATGGACAGGAAGTTGAGAAGGCAGGAAGTTAAGAAAGGCAGGAAGTCGAAGATGCAGGAAGTTAAGAAAGGCAAGAAGTTAAGAAGGCAGGAAGTTAAGAAGGCAGGAAGTTGAAAAGGTAGAAAGTTGAAAAGCCAGGAAGTTAAGAAAGGCAGGAAGTTAAGAAGGCAGGTAGTTGAAAAGGCAGGAAGTTGAAAAGGCAGAAAGTTGAAAAGGCAGGAAGTTAAGAAAGGCAGGAAGTCGAAGAGGCAGGAAGTTAAGAAAGGCAGGAAGTTAGGAAGGCAGGTAGTTGAAAAGGCAGGAAGTTGAAAAGGCAGAAAGTTGAAAAGGCAGGAAGTTAAGAAGGCAGGTAGTTGAAAAGGCAGGAAGTTGAAAAGGCAGGAAGTTAAGAAGGCAGGTAGTTGAAAAGGCAGGAAGTTGAAAAGGCAGGAAGTTGAAAAGGCAGAAAGTTGAAAAGGCAGGAAGTTAAGAAGGCAGGTAGTTGAAAAGGCAGAAAGTTGAAAAGGCAGGATGTTGAAAAGGCAGGAAGTTAAGAAAGGCAGGAAGTCGAAGAGGCAGGAAGTTAAGAAAGGCGGGAAGTTAAGAAAGGCAGGAAGTTAAGAAGGCAGGAAGTTGAAAAGGCAGGTAGTTGAAAAGGCAGGAAGTTGAAAAGGCAGAAAGTTGAAAAGGCAGGATGTTGAAAAGGCAGGAAGTTAAGAAAGGCAGGAAGTCGAAGAGGCAGGAAGTTAAGAAAGGCAGGAAGTTAAGAAGGCAGGTAGTTGAAAAGGCAGGAAGTTGAAAAGGCAGGAAGTTGAAAAGGCAGAAAGTTGAAAAGGCAGGATGTTGAAAAGGCAGGAAGTTAAGAAAGGCAGGAAGTCGAAGAGGCAGGAAGTTAAGAAAGGCAGGAAGTTAAGAAGGCAGGTAGTTGAAAAAGGCAGGAAGTTGAAAAGGCAGGAAGGAAAAGGCAGGAAGTTGAAAAGGCAGGAAGTTGAAAAGGCAGAAAGTTGAAAAGGCAGGAAGTTAAGAAAGAAGTTAAAAGAGGAAGTTAAAAAGAAGTTAAAAGGAGAGTTGAAAGGAGGAAGTTAAAAAATTGAAGAAGAAAGAATTGAAAGGAGGAAAATTAAAAGAAAGTGAAAAGAGAAGTTGAAAAAAGAGGAAGTTAAGAAAGAGGAAGTTAAAAAGGAGGAAGTTAAGAAAGGCAGGAAGTTAAAAAGGCAGGAAGTTGAAAAGGCAGGAAGTTGAAAAGGCAGGAAGTTGAAAAGGCAGGAAGTTGAAAAGGCAATGTTGAAAAGGCAGGAAGTTAAGAAAGGCAGGAAGTCAAAGAGGCAGGAAGTTAAAAAGGCAGGAAGTTAAGAAAGGCAGGTAGTTGAAAAGGCAGGAAGTTGAAAAGGCAGGAAGTTGAAAAGGCAGAAAGTTGAAAAAGGAGGATGTTGAAAAGCAGGAAGTTAAGAAAGGCAGGAAGTCGAAGAGGCAGGAAGTTAAGAAAGGCAGGAAGTTAAGAAGGCAGGTAGTTGAAAAGGCAGGAAGTTGAAAAGGCAGGAAGTTGAAAAGGCAGGAAGTTGAAAAGGCAGGAAGTTGAAAAGGCAGGAAAAGGTGAAGTAAGGATTAAAAGAAAAGGAAGTTAAAAAGGCAGGAAGTTGAAAAGGCAGAAGTTGAAAAGCAGGAAGTTAAGAAGGAGTAATTGAAAAGGCAGAAAGTTGAAAAGGCAGGATGTTGAAGGAGGGTTGAAAAGGAGGAAGTTAAGAAAGGCAGGAAGTCAAAGAGGCAGGAAGTTAAGAAAGGCAGGAAGTTAAGAAAGGCAGGAAGTTAAGAAGGCAGGAAGTTGAAAAGGCAGGTAGTTGAAAAGGCAGGAAGTTGAAAAGGCAGAAAGTTGAAAAGGCAGGATGTTGAAAAGGCAGGAAGTTAAGAAAGGCAGAAAGTCGAAGAGGCAGGAAGTTAAGAAAGGCAGGAAGTTAAGAAGGCAGGTAGTTGAAAAGGCAGGAAGTTGAAAAGGCAGGAAGTTGAAAAGGCAGAAAGTTGAAAAGGCAGGATGTTGAAAAGGCAGGAAGTTAAGAAAGGCAGGAAGTCGAAGAGGCAGGAAGTTAAGAAAGGCAGGAAGTTAAGAAGGCAGGTAGTTGAAAAGGCAGGAAGTTGAAAAGGCAGGAAGTTGAAAAGGCAGGAAGTTGAAAAGGCAGGAAGTTGAAAAGGTAGAAAGTTGACTTATTAAATATATACCTTTATTCTTGAAGAAAAAAAAAGGTTTGTGTAATTTTAACCAGTGAAGAAGAGAGCCTTTAGATCGTGTTGATACATTTGTTGCGAATAGTTAGCATACCGCTGGCACATCTGAAATATTGAAAAAGGAACAGGTTTTGAGGTCAATTTTGCTCATTGATCAAAAGTACCTGTTTGCTATTTCAATCACTTCTTGTGACTCTTTTTCCATCAGTTGTCAATTACGTCCGCTTTGATCCCTCCATCCCATAATAAGTCCTCATCAGCTCCATTATGTTTGCCGACACAATCGCTCCCTCAACAAGCCGCGCCACATAAATTAGCGATGGCGTGCTAATAAATACGGAAGCGCTAATGAGAAGACAGTAATTACGTTACGAGGGCGAAGGTCATCCGCCGCTTATTCGCCGCAAATTAAGACGCTTGCGATCGAAGGCGTCACGAGCGGAGATGGATTTCAATCTGGTGATGATTATGAGATAAATAGTTAAACATCTCCGAGCCCTCAGGTTTCCTCCCACAGTCCAATATCTTTGCATTAACCCTTTCCAGGGTGTCCCCTCACTGGTCACTCATATTTCTGTCTGGTGTAACTCTTTGTTGTGCAGTCGTCTCCTCCAGGTGGTTCATTACCGCGCCTTGATTAATAGTCCTGCGTCGGCTCGGCTTCATCTTCACATCTGTGCTCCACAGCTCAGACGCCGGAAGGTGGAGAGTAAATACAATTACGGGGGTTAATTTTTGGAGCCGCTCGTCATCGTCGCTCGTCATCGTCGCTCGTCTTCTCGCCTGTCGCCAGGAATTAATGTGCAAATGAGCGTCGGTGACCCGCCGGACCGAACCTCAGAGACCAGTGTTGTGGGGGTCAGAGTTCAAAATAAAAGTGGTATTGGAATCTAACTTCATAATTATTAACGTGTGTATGGAAGTACATCAGTGCCATAATGTATGTATGGAAGTACATCAGTGCCATAATGTATGTATGGAAGTACATCAGTGCCATAATGTATGTATGGAAGTACATCAGTGCCATAATGTATGTATGGAAGTACATCAGTGCCATAATGTATGTATGGAAGACATCATGCATAATGTTTATGGAAGTACATCAGTGCCATAATGTATGTATGGAAGTACATCAGTGCCATAATGTATGTATGGAAGTACATCAGTGCCATAATGTATGTATGGAAGTACATCAGTGCCATAATGTATTTATGGAAGTACATCAGTGCCATAATGTATTTATGGAAGTACATCAGTGCCATAATGTATGTATGGAAGTATATCAGTGCCATAATGTATGTATGGAAGTACATCAGTGCCATAATGTATGTATGGAAGTACATCAGTGCCATAATGTATGTATGGAAGTACATCAGTGCCATAATGTATGTATGGAAGTACATCAGTGCCATAATGTATGTATGGAAGTATATCAGTGCCATAATGTATGTATGGAAGTACATCAGTGCCATAATGTATTTATGGAAGTATATCACTGCCATAATGTATGTATGGAAGTATATCAGTGCCATAATGTATGTATGGAAGTACATCAGTGCCATAATGTATGTATGGAAGTACATCAGTGCCATAATGTATGTATGGAAGTACATCAGTGCCATAATGTATGTATGGAAGTACATCAGTGCCATAATGTATGTATGGAAGTACATCAGTGCCATAATGTATGTATGGAAGTACATCAGTGCCATAATGTATGTATGGAAGTACATCAGTGCCATAATGTATGTATGGAAGTATATCAGTGCCATAATGTATGTATGGAAGTACATCAGTGCCATAATGTATGTATGGAAGTATATCAGTGCCATAATGTATGTATGGAAGTACATCAGTGCCATAATGTATGTATGGAAGTACATCAGTGCCATAATGTATGTATGGGTACATCATAATGTATGTATGGAAGTACATCAGTGCCATAATGTATGTATGGAAGTACATCAGTGCCATAATGTATGTATGGAAGTACATCAGTGCCATAATGTATGTATGGAAGTATATCAGTGCCATAATGTATGTATGGAAGTATATCAGTGCCATAATGTATGTATGGAAGTACATCAGTGCCATAATGTATGTGAATGGAAGTATCATCCAAAGTGCCATAATGTATGTATGGAAGTATATCAGTGCCATAATGTATGTATGGAAGTATATCAGTGCCATAATGTATGAATGGAAGTATATCAGTGCCATAATGTATGTATCGTTGCCATAATGTACGGAAGTATATCAGTGCCATAATGTATGAATGGAAGTATATCAGTGCCATAATGTATGAATGGAAGTATATCAGTGCCATAATGTATGAATGGAAGTATATCAGTGCCATAATGTATCAGTGCCATAATGTATGAATGGAAGTATATCAGTGTCATAATGTATGAATGGAAGTATATCAGTGCCATAATGTATGAATGGAAGTATATCAGTGCCATAATGTACAGAAGTATATCAGTGCCATAATGTATGAATGGAAGTATATCAGTGCCATAATGTATGAATGGAAGTATATCAGTGCCATAATGTATGAATGGAAGTATATCAGTGCCATAATGTACGGAAGTATATCAGTGCCATAATGTATGAATGGAAGTATATCAGTGCCATAATGTATGAATGGAAGTATATCAGTGCCATAATGTATGAATGGAAGTACATCAGTGCCATAATGTATGAATGGAAGTATATCAGTGCCATAATGTATGAATGGAAGTATATCAGTGCCATAATGTATGAATGGAAGTATATCAGTGCCATAATGTACGGAAGTATATCAGTGTCATAATGTGTGTATGGAAGTACATCAGTACCATCCGAATAGTGATGGCAGGATGTATGGATGTATAGCAGGATGCCATCCGAAAAGGCAGGGAAAAGTTGAAAATGCAGGAAGTCGAAAAGGCAGGAAGTTAAAAAGGCAAAAAGTTGGCAGAAGTTGAAAAGGCAGGAAGTTGAGAAGGCAGAAAGTTGAAAAGGCAGGAAGTTGAGAAAGCAGGAAGTTGAGAAGGCAGGAAGTTGAAAAGGCAGGAAGTTGAAAAGCAGGAAGGCAGGAAGAAGTTGAGAAGGCAGGAAGTTGAAAAGGCAGGAAGTTGAGAAGGCAGGAAGTTGAAAAGGCAGGAAGTTGAAAAGGCAGGAAGTTGAGAAGGCAGGAAGTTGAAAAGCAGGAAGTTGAGAAGGCAGGAAGTTGAGAAGGCAGGAAGTTGAGAAAGCAGGAAGTTGAGAAGGCAGGAAGTTGAAAAGGCAGGAAGTTGAAAAGGCAGGAAGTTGAGAAGGCAGGAAGTTAAAAAGGCAGGAAGTTGAGAAGGCAGGAAGTTGAGAAGGAAGGAAGTTGAAAAGGCAGGAAGTTGAGAAAGCAGGAAGTTGAGAAGGCAGGAAGTTGAAAAGGCAGGAAGTTGAGAAGGCAGAAAGTTGAAAAGGCAGGAAGTTGAGAAAACAGGAAGTTGAGAAGCCAGGAAGTTGAGAAAACAGGAAGTTAAGAAGGCTGGAAGTTGAAAAGGCAGGAAGTTAAAAAGGCAGGAAGTCGAAAAAGCAGGAAGTTGCAAAAAGCAAGAAATTGAGAATGCAAGAAGTTGAAAAAGCAGGAAGTTGAGAAGGCAGGAAGTTGAAAAGGCAGGAAGTTGAGAAGGCAGGAAGTTGAAAAGGCAGGAAGTTGAAAAGGCAGGAAGTTGAGAAGGCTGGAAGATAAAAAGGCAGGAAGTTTAGATTGCAGGAAGTTGAAAAGGCAGGAAGTTTAAAAGGCAGGAAGTTGAGAAGACAGGAAGTCGAAAAAGCAGGATGTTGCAAAAAGCAAGATATTGAGAATGCAGGAAGTTGAGAAGGCAGGAAGTTGAGAAAGCAGGAAGTTGAGAAGGCAGGAAGTTGAGAAAGCAGGAAGTTGAAAAGGCAGGAAGTTGAAAAGGCAGGAAGTTGAGAAAGCAGGAAGTTAAAAAGGCAGGAAGTTGAGAAGGCTGGAAGTTAAAAAGGCAGGAAGTTGAGAAAGCAGGAAGTTGAAAAGGCAGGAAGTTGAGAAGGCTGGAAGTTAAAAAGGCAGGAAGTTTAGATTTTAGATTGCAGGAAGTTGAAAAGGCAGGAAGTCTAAAAGGCAGGAAGTTGAGAAGGCAGGAAGTCGAGAAAGCAGGAAGTTGAGAAGGCAGGAAGTTGAAAGAGCAGGAAGTGAGTCTCGTCCGAACAAACATCTCGGGGGTAACAGAGAGACGTCGTCCTCTGGTGTCCTCCACAAAGACTGGGCTGTGACAACAGATAACACACTCGGCTCTAAATCCTGCACCAACATGACAGGTTCAATATCCGAGCAGGACTTTGCATCATTAATCACCCGCCGAGACACAGATGTGGGAACTTTGAGCAAAACAAAAAGTTGTGACGAGCTGTCATCTGCGGCTCCAGAAGACGGGGATTTATCGGGACGGTTGCGGATCTAAAGCGGCGTCTCTGCGGATCATTCGGGAGGCAATTAGTCCCGGAGCGTCACCGGGAATTTATGTCTGCAGGCGTCGGGAGGAAGGTTGGATCGCAGGAGAGTCAAGATGGCCGCCGGAGCCACAACAACAACAGAGATGACCGACGACCCGCTGAGGAGATCCACAAACTTCCTTCCACACTTGACGGACTTTTATGGGAAGTTTAGTGTCCGGGAGGAGGTTGGAGTTGGTCGGCATGGCAACGACGACCACCTTTAGAAAATTTGTATTTTAGTTTTTAACCTACAACCACTTTTACAGCTTTAATGAAGCAAAAATTACATTTTGTATTCTAGATTTTTATTCTTTTAAATTAGAATAAACATGTCTTCTTTCTAATATCACCTTTTTATTATTTTCCATTTCAAGGTTCCTGTAGTTGGCAATTGATACGCAAAGATTTACTTGGCAGACATAATAAAAACAAAAACGTTTTTGCGTGTGTTTTGTTATTTTTCCAAACATTTTTATATTTTTGACATAAATTGGTTAAAAACCTGAACTTGTTTGATTTTAATGGAAACAAAATGTTATTTCTGTTCTTGAATGATTTTAGTTGTAACATAACAATTTTTACTTTTTTATCCAATGTGAGTTTTTTATTATTATTAATATGATTGTTTTTATTATTTAATTTTTTCTTCTTGTCACTGTTTTATTTTTGTTTTCATTTCAATATTTAGTCTTAAATCCAATTTCTGGTGATACAGAAAACAATATTATTTATTAAGGGAAAGTTGTGGCAGTTTTTTACTCAATATTATTGCTCTTGGACTTTTTTAAGCATTTGAAATATCTTTGACAGTTTGCAAGAACGGCAGGTTCTGCACCACAGAGAGTGACGACTCCAAGATCTTCATCGTCGCTTACTGTCCCTTGACCTCTGACCTTTAATATTCCTCTGAAAAATCTATTTATATCTTTTTTTACTTTGTAAGTTTGAATTGATTTATTTTGTTCGACCTCAAACTATTTGATTGGCTTATATGAAAACAAAATTACATTTTATGTTAGAATTTTTAGTTTGTTTGAAATGATTTAAATTGAAATTAATTATTTCATTACTGCTTTATCATTTTTTTTCTATTTTGATATGTTTTTTTCAATCAAATTTCCATTTATTCTTTACAGAACATCTGTGGTAATAACTCTGAAATTTTTATATATTGTTTACAACCAATATTTATTTACCTTTTTTGAGCATTTGAAATATTTGATAGTCTGCAACAGTGAGGACTCTTCAAAGAAGTCGTGGGTCCAGATGGTAGTTCCTAACGCCCCCCGAAATTTAATCATCGCTTTTTCGCGCCACTTTTCAAAATTTGCTGAAACTCTTTAATAAAATCTGTTCATCGGTTTGTGTTTTTTTAAGATATTTTTCTCAACAACTAACCAGAGGCGACGACAAGTCGTGTCACTGATGCTCGTCAATCAAGTTGGGGTTCATTACGTTAATCGGGACGAAAGTTTGCGACAAAAGCGTTAACGAGTCTCGGCGGATAAATGACGAGTCGACGACTGACGGGAAGTTTAGGAATAAAAAAAAAAAGAAAAATCCATTTGAATTACAGGATTCAATCCATTTCTTATTCATCGATTCAATTATACGTCTGACTAATCAGGCCGCCTGTTAGCTTCGCCCCGAGACCTCCGCCCACACTCCGGCTCCAGATATCACGGAGAAACACACAGTATTGCGAGGAATTAAAAGAGAATTAAAAACGCAGCCTCGTCCTAATTGGTTGTTTTTTTTCTTCTTCTTCTTCCCACTTCTTTAATTTGCGTGAAATGAAAGTGACGTTCAGCCTTGACCTGCCAGGCATAAATGACGACCCAGACTCCTGTCACTTCATATTTAATGAGCAATATGCAGCTTGTGAGCAGGAAAATGGAATTACTGATTGTTTTTTAATTTCATCAGGAGGACAAGGAGGGAGGAGAGAGAGGAGGAGAGAGAGGAGGAGAGAGAGGAGGAGAGAGAGGAGGAGAGATAGGAGAAGAGAGAGGAGGAGAGAGAGGAGGAGAGAGAGGATGAGAGAGAGGAGAAGAGAGAGGAGGAGAGAGAGGAGGAGAGAGGGGAGGAGAGAGAGGAGGAGAGAGAGGAGGGAAGATAGGAGGAGAGAGAGGAGGAGAGAGAGGAGAAGAGAGAGGAGGAGAGAGAGAGGAGAGAGGGGAGGAGAGAGAGGATGAGAGAGAGGAGGAGAGAGAGAAGGAGAGAGAGGAGGAGAGAGAGGAGGAGAGAGAGAGGAGAGAGGGGATGAGAGAGTAGGAGAGAGAGGAGAAGAGAGAGGAGGAGAGAGAGGAGAAGAGAGAAGAGGAGAGAGAGGAGGAGAGAGAGGATGAGAGAGAGGAGGAGAGAGAGGAGGAGAGAGAGGAGGAGAGAGAGGAGGAGAGAGAGAGGAGAGAGGGGATGAGAGAGGAGAGAGAGGAGGAGAGAGAGAGGAGGGAGAGAGAGAGGAGAAGAGAGAGGAGAAGAAAGAGGAGGAAAGATAGGAGAAGAGAGAGGGGAGAGAGAGGAGGAGAGAGAGAGGAGAGAGAGGAGGAGAGAGAGGAGGAGAAGAGAGGAGGAGAGAGAGGAGGAGAGAGAAGAGGAGAGAGAGGAGGAGAGAGAGGAGGAAAGATAGGAGAAGGAGAGAGAGAGAGAGGAGGAGAGAGAAGAGGAGAGAGAGGAGGAGAGAGAGGAGGAGAGAGAGGGAGGAGAGAGAGGAGGAGAGATAGGAGGAGAGAGAGAGAGAGAGAGAGAGGAGGAAAGATAGGGAGAAGAGAGAGGGAGAGAGAGAGGAGAGAGAGAGGAGGAGAGAGAGGAGGAGAGAGAGGAGGAGAGAGAGGAGGAAAGAGAGGAGAAGAGAGAGGGAGAGAGAGAGGAGGAGAGAGAGAGAGGAGAGAGAGGAGGAGAGAGAGGAGGAGAGAGAGGAGGAGAGAGAAGAGCTAGAGAGAGGAGGAGAGAGAGGAGGAGAGAGGAGGAGAGAGAGGAGGAGAGAGAGAGGAGGAGAGAGAGGAGAGAGAGGAGGAGAGAGGAGGAGAGAGAGGAGGAGAGAGAGGAGGGAGAGAGAGAGGAGGAGAGAGGAGGAGAGAGGAGGAAGAGAGAGGAGGAGAGAGAGAGGAGGAGAGAGAGAGGAGGAGAGAGAGAGGAGGGAGAGAGAAGAGGAGGAGAGAGGAGAGAGAGAGAGGAGGAGAGAGAGGAGGAGAGAGAGAGGAGGAGAGAGAGGAGGAGAGAGAGGGAGGGAGAGAGGAGGAGAGAGGAGGAGAGAGAGGAGGAGAGAGGAGGAGAGAGGAGAAGGAGAGAGAGGAGGAGAGGAGAGGAGGAGAGAGGAGGGAGAGAGGAGAGAGAGAGAGAGGAGGAGAGAGGAGGGAGAGAGAGGAGAAGAGAGAGGAGGAGAGAGAGGAGGAGAGAGAGGAGGAGAGAGAGGAGGAGAGAGAGGAGGAGAGAGAGGAGGAGAGAGAGGAGGAGAGAGAGGAAGGAGAGAGGAGGAGAGAGAGGAGGAGAGAGAGGAGGAGAGAGAAGAGAAGAGAGAGGAGGAGAGAGAAGAGAAGAGAGAGGAGGAGAGAGAGGAGGAGAGAGAGTGTAGACTATTTTACTGTGTAGATGCAAAATGTGACCTAAAAACTATATAAATATATGTTTTTAAACTTCTTAAATCCTCTTATATTTAGCTACTTCCTGTTTTAGTTTGAAGTTCACTCACGTCCTGTACTTGAACATGATGGTTTTTATCTGGACTTTTACTGCGTTAGATGATGTTTTTTTAGTACTTATTCCATCTATCAAAGTAATACCAGGAGTGTCAAAATTCAAAATTGAAAAATAATATATATTGATTTTATTTTATTTTTTTTTTTATTTTGAATTTTGAATTATTTCGCTCCTGGAACAAAGTATTCTTCAACTTTTATTCAAGAACCAAGTTGTAAAATTTTGGTTTCATGATTAACGAGATGATGCATTTTTTTACTCTCTAAAAATATATATAATATATTTGATTTCAACTAAAACTCTATTTGATTGGCTTTCATTTGTATCTTGAATTATTTTAGTTTTTAACGACATCAGAGCTTTTCTTGTAACAATGTTTTATTATTTGTGTCTTTTTTTTTTAGTAACAAAAACATACTTTTAATTTAAGAACCAAGTTATAAAACATTTGTCAAATTCTACGTGAAACGAGTTTCCGATGCAGTTGCCGGAACGTCTCACTTCCATTTGCAGTACTGGCCTCTCACCACACAATAAATAAACAGGATTTCATTTGTTTGTATTTCATTTCAAAGTATTTTATATAATTACCTTAATTGATGTGTAATACATTTTTAACGTTTTCTTAAACTAGGAGAAATTTGCAAATGTAGCAAAAATGAAGTGACATCGGTTTCTGTGGTATGAATGCTAATGTTAGCATGTAGCATCTCTGCGGATAAATGAAACGAAAACCATTCAAGGCTCGTTTTCTTTATCCTTCCCGACAGATTTTCCTCTGTTTGCATCAATTTATTTTTCCCAGATTAGCTCACGAGCTACGCTAGCTAGTAAATTTGCAAATGTTGCAATAAATCGACTACAGGAAGTGACATCGGTTTCTGTGGTATGAATGCTAACGTTAGCATGTAGCATCTCTGCAGTTAAATGAAACGAAAACCATTCAAGGCTCGTTTTCTTTATCCTTCCCGACAAATTTTCCTCTCTTTGCATCAATTTTTTCATGATTTCCAGATTAGCTCACGAGCTACGCTAGCTAGTAAATTTGCAAATGTTGCAATAAATCGACTACAGGAAGTGACATCGGTTTCTGTGGTATGAATGCTAACGTTAGCATGTAGCATCTCTGCGGATAAATGAAACGAAAACCATTCAAGGCTCGTTTTCTTTATCCTTCCCGACAAATTTTCCTCTATTTGCATCAATTTTTTCATGATTTCCAGATTAGCTCACGAGCTACGCTAGCTAGTAAATATCCTGTTGAACCCTGATCTGTTACGAAATCTGCGATGTCTGCAATACAGACAACAAACGATTAACAAACTTGTCAACTGGAAGAATTGAGGTTTCCACCCCATAAAATGATGGTTAAAGAATCACAAAAGACTTAAAAGTCACTAAAGTAAATCATATATTTTTTCCACCCCAGTACAGACAAACTTTTCTTCCAAGTCACATCAAATGTAGTTTCTTGCCACCCCAGTACAAGCAATGAATGTAAGTTCAAATTTGAAAATGTTGCAATAAGTCGACAACAGGAAGTGACATCAGTTTCTGTGGTATGAATGCTAACGTTAGCATGTAGCATCTCTGCGGATAAATGAAACGAAAACCATTCAAGGCTCGTTTTCTTTATCCTTCCCGACAAATTTTCCTCTGTTTGCATCAATTTCTTTTTCCCAGATTAGCTCACGAGCTACGCTAGCTAGTAAATATCCTGTTGAACCCTGATCTGTTACGAAATCTGCGATGTCTGCAATACAGACAACAAACGATTAACAAACTTGTCAACTGGAAGAATTGAGGTTTCCACCCCATAAAGAATTACAAAAGACTTAAAAGTCACTAAAGTAATTCTATTTGTTTCCACCCCAGTACAGACAAACTTTTCTTCCATGTCACATCAAATGTAGTTTCTTGCCACCCCAGTACAAGCAATGAATATACGTTCAAATTTGCAAATGTTGCAATAAATCGACAACAGGAAGTGACATCGGTTTCTGTGGTATGAATGCTAACGTTAGCATGTAGCATCTCTGCGAATAAATGAAACGAAAACCATTCAAGGCTCGTTTTCTTTATCCTTCCCGACAAATTTTCCTCTGTTTGCATCAATTTATTTTTCCCGCTTGCCACTTAGGATCTTCTGACTGGAAAAACTCGCCAAACAAAAGTCACCTTTTTAAAAACTTCTCCCGCTTGAAAAACCAGACGAATGTTGAATCCATCGACTCCACCAACATCACAGCTCGACGCTCGGAACAAACCGAGCTCGTGTCGCGCCTAAAACTCACTTCTCGTTCACTTCCTGGTGAGGAAAAGTCACAAAAGAAGGAGCGTCGAGGCGTGAGCGTCGCTCCGAACTAAGTCATTTATTCAGCAGACGGGAGCCGAGAAAGATTGATGTTCATATTTCATCCATCGATGCTTTCCGTAATTCTCCGGCCTGCTGGATGGAGGCGAGTCGGAGCTTGTCGGGCGAGCGTCGGGAGTTCTTTTCCCCGCCATCCAGTTGTTGATAATCAAAACCGCGGCTTGTAAGCAGCGGCGCCACCACGGCACGGGGGGTGGGGTGGAGTGAACGGAACGCTGCCACGGAATCAACTCGTCGCTCAACGACATCGAGAGAAAGAAATGTGGACAAATCTCTTTTAACTCGTGGATACATTTGTCCAAAATAATCCTTTCTTATCCCACCACGATACGAACCGCACAGCAACTCACAAACATCAATAATCAATGAAGGTTTAGGAGCGTATGTTTCCACCCCGATACAGACTGAAAAAAAATAAAGGACAAATCCATCTTCCTGAATAAGTGAAAGGTTGTCTGATCTACTGCCGTTGTTTCCACCCCGGTACAACTTCAAAACGCTTAAAATGTGGAACCAAATGTACAATATCTGTTTCCACCCCGGTACAACTTTAAATGCTTAAAATGTTTAACCGAATGTACAATATCTGTTTCCACCCGGACACAACTTTAAATGCTTAAAATGTTTAACCAAATGTACAATATCTGTTTCCACCCCGGTACAACTTTAAATGCTTAAAATGTTTAACCAAATGTACAATATCTGTTTCCACCCCGGTACAACTTTAAATGCTTAAAATGTTTAACCAAATGTACAATATCTGTTTCCACCCCGGTACAACTTTAAATGCTTAAAATGTTTAACCAAATGTATGATATCTGTTTCCACCCCGGTACAACTTAATCTAAAACCTTAAAATGTTGAACCAAAATTTTTAATATCTGTTTCCACCCCGGTACAGAGAGCAGAGCAACTAATAAACATCCATCACTCATCAAGATTAAAGTGTTTAACTCAAATATATGTATGTTTCACCCCAAAACAGACAGCAAACAATTATAAACCTTGAACACTGGAAGAATTGATGTTTGCACCCCATAAAATGGTGGTTTAGGAATCACAAAAGACTTGTCAATAAAGATAATAATACTTTTGTTTCCACCCCAGAACAGAATGAAATATTGATAACCAGACAAACTCTTCATCCATGTTTTTGGTTTAGTTTAGTTTTTTCCGGCCCAGTGCGAGCAATGAATGTACAGCTTGTAAACTAGGCGACTTGAAGTGGGGAAGAAAAATCATATTCCCACCCCACTACAGACAGGAAGAGCAAAGTAAGGAGATGAACAAAGTTACAAATCTCTGTTCCCACCCCATAAAAGACAGTTGTTGTTAAAGAATCATAAAATACTTCAAGTTTCTCTGAGGGTATTGTCATGTTGGCATTTATGTTTCCACCCCAGTACAAGCCGCAGAGGTGAAGTTAAATAATAACAAAATTAGTAGATGTAGCCAGATTGCTTGAGCCCAGATTTAAGAGGTAAACAGATTGTTTCCACCCCGGTATGAACAGAAAAGCAACACATGTACGAATTGTAAATGAGAAAACTTGACATTTCCACCCCATAAAAGACTGTGGAATAATACATGTGAAATTTGACTGAAACAAATCATATCAGTTTCCACCCCATAACAAACTGGAATAAAGAGATACGCAGAGCTGATCATTTCTGTTTCCACCCCATCAAAGGTTGTGACGGTCAAGGAATCGCAACACTTAAAAATCATGTTGAAGTTCATGTAATTTCAGTTTCCACCCCCGTACAGAGAGAGAGTGTAAAAGAAATGACTCAGAGTCAGGAAATGTTTTGAGTCGACACATTAAAAAAGTTGATGGATGACGACGTTTTGTTTCTTCTTCAGGAATAAATCATCTTTAATAATCTGGTCTCACCGTGTAAATATTTCCCTTACATTATGATAAATATCTGTTTGAGTTCAACAATGACGGCGTGTCGCCGCCAGCTTTACTTTTCAATATGACTCACAGAAACTCCGACTCCAGTGTTTCAGACGCAGCTGCTTAATTAAAAAACCTCCAACTTTGTGGACTCAGACTCCAGGAGCGCAGCCAACGATGGTCGGAGTCCACGTCCTCCCCAATTCTCCGTGAATAACCTCATGAATTTTTGATTCCGGCGACTCGTCTTAAAATGCAAATGCGCGCCGGGGCTGAGACAGCGAGAGCAAGAGCAGCCGGAGGAGATTATTGCAGAATAATGGTGAGAGTTTAGCACAATAGGAGGCGCGACAATCGCAGACGTCGGACTCAGAAGATTGGAAACACGCTCGCCGTCGCCCCGGATGTCACGGGAAGCAAATAAACGGAAGTTTGATCTGTTTTTAATGCTCTCGTCGAGTCGGCCTGAGCATTATGATCACCTGTCAACCATTGTGCCGCTTCAGCGGAATGACGTGTCGGGGTGGCTGCATGGCCGGATAACAATAACTTTAATTGGACGTTTATGTTTCCACCCCAGGACATTGTGCCTAATTTTTTGAAAAGTTAGGCAGCGACCTAAACTAAACTTCTGGAAATCCACCCCAGTACGGACTTAAGATCGCCAAATAAATCGATCTGTTTCCAACCCCAGAAGATTCAGCAGTGATTAACCAAAGGTGAAGACTACATATTGTCTACATATCAATTTTAATTCCACCCCATTACGGACTGTAGAGTGGTGAATGAATCATTTAAAAAAAAGTTAAAGACTGAATATATAACTTTTAATCAAACCCCATTACACACTGTGGATTTCTAATCCTACCCCTTCATATTTTTAATGAATATATATATATATATATATTCCTGCTATATACTAATCCCACCCCATTACCAACAGTAAAGAAACAGATGAACGTCTTTGAAAAAGTTGAAGACTCTATTTATCACTTCTAATCTTACCCCGGTACGGACTGCGGATGACTGACTTTTAAAAAGTCAGACTTCAGCTGTTTTTATTGTTTTTAATCCAACCCCATTACAGACAATAATTTAATTCATTATTTATAATCATACCCCAGTGCGGACCGTCGGATGATGTATGAAATACTTTCAAATAGTTGCATTAAAAAGACATAAACTGAATTTATTATTTCTGCTCCCACCCCATTACTGACTGTGAAGCAAGGGATACACTTCAAACATGAATTTATTTTAATGTTTCGAATCCTACCCCAGGACAGACTGTCGGATCATGGATGAAAGACTTTCAAATAGTTGCAGACAGATAAACGCATTAAAAAGACACAAACTGAATTCTGATCCCACCCCATTACCGACTGTGAAGTAACGGATAAACAACTTGAAAAAAATCTCAGACTTTAGACTTTAACTGAATTTACTTTTCTAATCACACCCCAGGTCTGACAGTGAAGTGATAAACTCATTAAAAGTAAAAAACTTGAGACTTGAACTGAGTTTTTTGCTTCTAATCCCACCCCAGGTTGACGTTGAAGTGATAAACTCATTTAAAGTTGAAGACTTCAGTCTCAAACTAAATGTATTAATTCTATCCCACCCCAGTACGGACTGTAGAGCGATGCATGAATGACTTTCAAAAAGTTAAACAATTCAGATTTTAACTGAATTTGTTACTTATAATCCCACCCCATTACCGACTTTGAAGCAACAGATAAATGTTTGTCATAAAGTTGAAGAGCGGATGAATCCGTTCCACTCCTACCCCAGTACGGACCTTCATAATTATGTGAACTGAACTAGACATTCCGGCTTCCATCCCCGAACAGACTGAGTGGAATCTTCGCATCCATCGCTTTGAACTTCTTGACTTTCACCAGGTTGTTGCTTTATTTTCGTGGAGAAATGAACGAGTCGGTGGAAAAATGAGTCCAGGGGTGTCGAGGGTGAACGTATCAAGTGAGCCAATCAGAAGAGACGCACAAAAGCAGCAGTTGAAGCGTCACCGTTCCGTAAAAATTGAGTAAAACGAATCTTTAACTCGGCGTACGAGACCCGGCGGTCTGTCGGGACGGAGTGAAGGTGAGCGGGAAGAGTTTGTGGAGGGAAAAAAAAACAACACCCTCTCTTCCTCCGTTATCCCCCTTTCATTATTTCATGAAGAGAAGCGTAAAGCCTCGCCGGGCGTCTCATCACAATCACATTTACATTTTCATTACTCGCTAAATGTCAAGGGCCACTTCGGCATCAATCTGTAATTACCATCGTCGGCGTTTGATTCCTGCGCGTCGGCGTCAGAGTGGAGGATGTTGGGAGTCAGGATCTGGGTCAAGTGTACAATGGGAAGATAAAAAAAATGTTACGCCTGGAACCACCGACGCCGGACCTCCATCTTCAGTGGGTCCGTCAGCCCGGAGAGAAAAAAAACAAAATGGTGGTGATTTTTTTAAACTTGTTTGATCACGGCCGTCATGTTTTCTTAAATCACGCCAGGATTTACTCCTGCAGCAGTGTTTTTAGAAAATGTGTCAAATTGCCCCCGAAAACAGCGCCGACGTCGTCTCCCGAGAGCTGAGATCTATAACAGCTCCTCTTTCTCTGCCCGTGATCAATAATTCCTTCAGATTCGGGCCGATAAGACGCTTTGATGTGGACCGGAGTGGCGTCCGCGGGGAGAGAAGAGGCTTCATTACGCCAGACGGCTGTCAGCGGGTCAGTCAATTAGCTCCGATAGCTTTTCTTTTTCTACGTGTGAGACAAAGCAGCGAGAGGTAAATAAATACATGGATCAGTGGCGTCTGGCGTTGAACCGTGAATCCTCCCGAGGCGACGCCGAAGCGGGTCAGGATCGCAGCAGGACGCCGGAGAAACATCAGAGCCGCGACGCCAGAAACAAACAGACGAGGAAAAAAAAAAAACGTGAACAGCCGCGGGAGGCAGAAGACAAACAACTGACAACAACATGTTGAGGGCTTTAATAAACGTCCTTCAGGTGTTCAGTCGTCCAGAGATGGAGGAGGTGAAGAGGAGAGCAAGGACGGGGCGGACGATGTCGGAGCAGACGTTTACTCATGAACTTGTAGGAATGAACAACATTAAACTAAACTTTTATTTTGATTGCATCGGAATTGATTACTGACAGCAAAATCTCAAAGAAATGTCGTTATTTGATGTAAAAATTGAACAAAAACAATATAAATGTAATCTCACTGCAGCTAGCACTGTTAGCCACCGGCTAGGCAAGCAAGTAAAGCATGACTTTTAAAACATTGTTCACTTAACAATTAAAAATGTAAAACTTAAGATTCTGTATTGCCATAAAACGGTGTTGATTCCTTAGAAAACGCTTTTTTCAAGTGTTACGAGGTGGTATATTTCACCTCACTGCAGCTAGCCACGTACGAACTAGCTAAGCTAGCCATTTAATTATTCATTTTTTAATTTTATTAACTTGAAAAAAAAATCCTTTATCTCCTCCAAAGGTTTGATACCATGTTGTTGTTTGTTTTTTTAACAGTATTTATGTAAGAGCAGATGAACGTGTTACTGGTTGGTGCCGCTGTCACTGTTAGCCACTAGCTAAGCTATCAAGTATAGTTTACATTTAGTGTTTTAGTGACGAGTTTAGTTTTTACAGATGAAAAGGACAACACGATGTAACATAAGGATAAATGATATGTCCTTGAATTTAAATGTAGGTGTTACAGGGTGTTCAGTTGAGTTTACCTACAAATAAAAAGCCAAACCTTTGACCTTGGCTCCTGCAAGGTTTGATGTTATGTCACTTAAAGAAACATTTTCTATTTAACAAAACATGAATTTGTTAAGGGTGTTATCTTGATCTTTTTAGTATATTAGTTTTTTTAGTTGTTTTTTTTTTACCCTGGACTAGAAAAGCGCTATATAAATATAAATGACTTACCTTAAAGAAGCTAGCACTGTTAGCCGCTAAGCTAGCTGGTATAGAGTACGTTTTTAAAATGTTCTTCAATTTCAGATTCAGACAAAAAATACAAATATTTTTAAGGTTTTGACGTGGTAAGTTATGTTAACCACTATCTTACAACCAAAAAAAGAAAATGCTTTTGGCCTTGGCTCCTGCGGGGCTTGATGTCACTTTGAGAAACAGGGTAAAATAATGTAGAATTGTTACAGGGTGGTATGGAAATTAACAGTTTTTTTTATAGAAGGAATTTAAACCTTTTGTTTAAAACATATATTTGGCATAAATAGCATCATTTTAAATAATTAAATAATTATTTTGATGAATATAATACAGGAAATTTAATCAGTTTTTCCAAAATGTAGGTTGTTTTTTTCACAATCATACTAAACATGGTGTCAGTCACAACACTTGAGTAAAGAGTTTTATTATTCTAAAATATTTACGCATCCATTAGTACCTCATAGTATTCTGGGCCTCTGGACTTCCACCGCTGCCCCTGCGACCCGACGCCACAGGTGTTCAGGGAAGTCTCAGTTGCCGGAATTTCGACGCCGGCCTCGTTTCTCTTTCGGTAACTTCTGCTGCTAATGACGCTCAATCCCTCGGTTCCGGGCCGCGGTCCAGCTCCGGCGCCGCTGCAGGATGACACATGGAGGTCGGTTCCATTAAAGCCGCTCCACCACCGACGACGACATCCGCGTTTCTGCTCCGTCACCTCCTGACGCTTCTGTCGGGGGGTGCCGTGACCCGGGGAAGTTCTGGCTGCCGACGGACCGGGCCGAGTCCTCCTGACAGGAACCGAGTCGGGATAAAAGACTGCAAACAGGGTTTTTTTTACGAGGAGAAATAATGAGTCTTGAATCTTTGGACTAGTTTTCATCATCACTTTTTGGGGGGTTATTTGTGTCATTATTCGCATTATATTCATTCAAAGAAAACCAGTTTGACCTTGAGACGGAACGTCCTGCACGACAAGAACGACCAGCACATGCCACAATGGCGACTAAAACGGTGGTGTCGCCCCCCAACCCTCACACCCCCCAGCCCTCCCCCCCGCCGCCGACAGAAGTGGCCCGTCAAGTGTGATCCTCGGCGGAGGGAACCCAGATACTCCGGTGATAACCTGCATATCAAGCTCTCAATCTGCCAGCGGCTGAAGGAGAGAATAAATGGCTTTCATGGACGAGGGAAGTCGGGAAAGTGTTCGGGTCTCACCAGGGCGGGGGGGGGAGTGGGAGATGCTGACAAGGGCACTGGACCACGACGCTGTCACGGCGGCCGCCGCCATCGTCGCCTCGTTTCCTGTCGTCTTCGTCTCTCGGTCCCAACATAGAGTTTTGGCTCCATCAGAAAACAAGGTCATGTTTCTGTAGCAGCTAGTTGGCGACGAGTGTTTTTATTAAGTAGAAAAAAACAGAATCTTGTTAAAAATGTTTGATTGGATCACAATTTTTGCTAGCGTCGTTAGCCACCAGCTAAGCTAGCATGTATAGGATTCGGTTTAAAGAGTTAATGACTTGAAATAAACCTTGAAATACGGTTTCTTGTCTTACGGGTTTGTCAATTTCACCTTATTTTAGCAAGCACTGTTAGCCACCAGCTAAGCTAGCAAGTATAGCATTCGGTTTAAAGAGTTAATGACTTGAAAAAAACCTTGAAACCTTGATTCTAGTCTAACGGGGTTGTCAATTTCACCTCCTTACCTTACCTTACCTTACCTTAGCTAGCACCGTTAGCCACCAGCTAAGCTAGCAAGTATAGCATTCGGTTTAAAGAGTTAATGACTTGAAAAAAACCTTGAAACCTTGATTCTAGTCTAACGGGTTTGTCAATTTCACCTCCTTTACCTTACCTTCTGCAAAAAAATGAAAAAAACCTTGAAACCTTGATTCTAGTCTAACGGGTTTGTCAATTTCACCTCGCTTAGCTAGCACCGTTAGCCACGAGCTAAGCTAGCAAGTATAGCATTCAGTTTAAAGAGTTAATGACTTGAAAAAAACCTTGAAATACAATTTCTTGTCTTACGGGTTCGTCAATTTCACCTCACTGTAGCTAGCACTGTTAGCCACCAGCTAAGCTAGCAAGTATAGCATTCGATTTAAAGAGTTAATGACTTAAAAAAAAAATTAAACAATTGTTTGTAGTCTAACAGGGCTGTCGATTTCACCTGACTTTAGCTGGCACAGTTAGCCACCAGCTAAGCTAGCATGTATAGCATTCGGTGTAAAGAGTTAATGACTTGAAAAAAAATTAAACAATTGTTTGTAGTCTAACGGGTTAGTCAATTTCACTTAACTCTAGCTAGCACTAGCCACGAGCTAAGCTAGCATGTATAGCATTCGGAGGGTCAGTTGTAGTACTCCGTGAGGGTCCGTACTTTTACTCCACGAGACGACATAGTATGCGAGGATCCGTAGTATCTGCCAGGGGTCTATGGTAAGTGGAGAGTCAAAATGGTGGATAAGAGAATCGATCTTATATGTTCTTCAATTTTGGATGAACCATTACTTTAAGTTTGTTCTTTAAAAACAAACGAAATCTGACGTTATACTTCTTGCAACAGAAATTCTTATTGTAAAAGTGAGACGTTTTTTCCGATGACTTTGCATCATGAACAAGTCCCTCGTCAGCTGGAAAAGTTTCCGTTGTCGCTAAAGAAAAACTTTTGCCGGCTGATGAATTAAAAGACCTCCTGGTGGCGATGGAGAGTCTTTCAGAGGCGCCACCGACACTTTGAGCAGCTGCCCATCCGGACTAATCCGACTCCTTGAACGACCTTCGCGAAGGTCACGTGTCCACGAATCGATAACGGCGACGCGCCCTGAAAACCGCGGCCCTCGTCCTCGTCGACCCGCTGACGCTCGCCCTCGTCCGGAGACGGGTCGCTCATCCAGACCGATTCCGACTTGTGCCATAATTACGGACTTGTCACTAGTGATCTTCATCAACAAGCGCTCGTGTGATGATCCAGCAGGAATGCTAATGAGGCTTCAATTGGAGTTAATCAGCTCGAGGCGTCGCAGTCGCTGCCTCACCACCACCACCAGCACCACCACCACCACCCCCTCGTCTCCCACCCCCGGCTGTCGAGATCAACCTCCAGCTCGGTGCGTTGCTGTGACGAGGCCGGCGGACGAAGACATATTACACGACTTT
Source organism: Callionymus lyra (assembly GCA_016630915.1). Lineage (NCBI taxonomy): Eukaryota > Metazoa > Chordata > Actinopteri > Syngnathiformes > Callionymidae > Callionymus > Callionymus lyra. The sequence goes on along the minus strand of JACEEU010000695.1, from coordinate 19,806,554 downwards.
GCGCTTTTCTTCTCCTCCTGGGTTCCATAAAGGGAAGAGTTGCTTCGGCGGCAGAATCTCTTCTTTATTTTGCAGTCAAGAGTTTATGTCGGCGAGCTCGGCTGCGCCTGACACGCCGCACCATCCCTTCACTTAATTAGGAACGCTACTTCTTCCTCAGACGGGCCTCCCCGAGGGTCGCCCATTCAAAGGAATTCTCCGGCTAATGGGAGTGGGTGGGCACTTTGTTCATTTTAATGTGCCTCGGCGCGGAAATCTTTTGACACGTCGGCGAAGGAGCTTCGCAAATGAAAGGTCTGTGAATAGGAGAGTCGGAGAAAAAGACCCGATACGCCCCTGAAGTCCGCCCGCCGTTGTTACCCTCATTAAAGAACACTGCGAGTCCTGTGATGATGACTCCGGGACTCACAGGGAGGTTTGAAGGGTCCCAGGAAGAGACGGTAACGTTGACGACGGACGTCGGAGATCGAACTAAAAAACGTTTTCCTTTGTCGTCCGAGTGTTTGAGACACAGTTCTTATGTGTCGACGACAAGGAAAACATCTGGGTCTCGTAGTAGTATTACTGCACAAGGGTATTGCTCTGCAAGGCTCCGTAGTACTACTCCACGTACATCCATAGTATTTCGTAGCAAAAGTATTACTCTTCGAGGCTCTGCCGTATTATCCCCTCCATAGTATTAAACTGCATGTGGTCTGCAGTAATACTGCGCAATGGTGCATAGTATTACTCCACAAGGGTCCCTAGTATAAGTCTGTGATGATTCGTAGTATTACTCAACAAGACCACGTAGTATTACTCCACAAGGGTCCGTAGTATAACTCTGTGAGGGTCTGTAGTATTACTCCAATGGGCTACATAGTATTACTCTGTGATATCCATAGTATTACTCCACGAGACTACGTAGTTTTACTCAACAAGGGTCTGTAGTATAACTCCATGAGGGTCTGTAGTATTATTCTAATAGGCTACATAGTATTATTCGTGAGGGTCCGTAGTATTACTCCATTAGGGTCCATAGTAGTACTCCACGAGACTACATAGTATAACTCCACAAGGGTGGGTCCCTAGTATAAGTCTGTGAGGATTCATAGTATTTCTCCAAGAGGGTCCGTAGTACTACTTTGTGAAGGTAGGTAGTATTACTCCACTAGAGTACATAGTTTTACTCCAAAAGGGTCCGTAGTATAACTCTGTGAGGGTCTGTAGTATTACTCCAATAGGGTCCGTAGTATTACTCAACTAGACCATATAGTATTTCTCCACAAGGGTCTATAGTATTTCTTTGTGAGGCTCCATATTATTAATTCGCTTGGCTTTGTAGTATTACTCCGATTGGATCTGTTGTATTACTCTGTGTGGTTAGGTAGTTTCACCCCTAATACCTGACTACATGGTATACTATGAAGCCGCACACACTTACTGCACCTTCAGTATGAAGATATACCCGTTCATTGAAGTTATTTTGACGTTTTTTTTTATGAAGTTTTATTTTTGTCACGTAAGAAAGTTCCAAGAGCAGGAAGTGTGAGTGAAACCTTCCCGGTCACTTGATCATTCTCAGGACACGGCGCCTCGTCTTCCTCACGTCTCCGCGGAGCAATGTTTCAAAGTCAGTGACGTCACCAAACTTTGAGTCGCCGAGCGATAAGTCAGCGGACGATGAATATTTTATTAAGATGGTATCAGCAAAGGTAAAATAATTACTTTCCCCCGCGATGACAAAGCCGGCGTTCGTTATCAGCCGGAGCAGAGATACGTTACGCAGAGAAGACCAGACGGACGTATGCGGCGGCACGTAGCAGCCAGACGCTCTATCAACGTCGGCCATGTTTGCTCTCCGCGAGGTCAGAGGTCGTTCTTCACCTCGGAGTGTCTTCGGAGCAACAACACGAACTCGAATACGTTGTAGGAGTTCAACGAGCAACATCTTCCAGCAGCTTCATGAACCTCCAAAATATTAGTCATTCTACGAAATGTTGCCGTTTTGGTTTTGCGTAAAAACAAAATCCCTCCATAACAGACACGATAAATCAACTTGAGACTTAAGTTTATATCTTTATATTCAATGATTTCATGTCATAAATTTGGTACTAATATTATATTTTGTTATTTTATTGTACATTTGCATAATTCTACATTCTAATTTTAAACATATAAAAGGATTCAAAGTGTTACTCGGTGTTAAATTTCCCGTATCTGCAGCTAGCACCGTTAGCCACAAGCTAAGCTAAGCTAAGCTAAGCTAGCATTCCGTTAAAAACGTCCTGCACTTAAAAAATGTACAAAAAACAAAATGTTAACTTGAGATTCTGATCTTAACTTCTCGTCTTTGCCGTGAAACTCTTTTAACTGCGTGGGTTCGAATCCCGATATCGTTCAAAGACGTCCTGTACAGACGTCGCCCTCTGGAAACTTCTTCCAGACGAGGCCCTCGAGCCACGACAGATGTCGCACCGATGGAGGTCAGAACGAAGTCACCGAACATGAAAACATGTAGATATTAAATCGTAAAAGGTTTACAGACCGACTAGATTACGTGAAAACTTAGATTAAATGATCATTTTTTGTGTTGTTTTCGTACTAGAATTAATATTCCTTGATTAAAAAATGTTATTTTATTTCAGCTTTAAGGACTAGACAAGTCAGAAAAAGTCTCTATGGAAATCAGTTTAAAAAAATAGCATTTTCTTCATTTGAAATTTGAATAAAAGAAAATGTATGTCAAGAAAAAATAAATAAGAAATAATCCGACAATAATGCAGCCGATTAAAACAGATTTAATTTGGGGTGCGTTGAGTTTTTACCGATAACACCAGTGAGTATTTACTGATCTAAAATTCATGACTACAGTCAAATATTATAGGAATTCACAGACTTTCATGACGAGCATCTCCGCGTGAACACAACCACACAACCGAACACCTTCTCAACGCTTCCTTCCTCGCCGTCGTTAGGACCTTTTGTGAGAGCCACATGCGTATTAAAGAAGGTAGTTAGCCCAGCGTTCAGGGCCACAAACAAACGATTACATGCTAGCGAACCTGCGAGGCTTCACGCCCGTCATTACCGGAACAAGCGCCGAGCCTGATTGTCTATTGATCCGCAATGTTTCTGCCGCGAGTGGCTTCCATCTAGCGCGCGGCTCACAAATACTTACTGAGTGCTAGCATGTGATCAGACGCCGCCGACGCTGGGCGTCGAGCCTTTAGACGCGGAATAGAAAGAAGATCTTTGACTTAAAGAGTCCAATGTCTCGGTAGTCGACGCATGTTTTCGTGGAGGAAACTGCGAAATGAAGTTTGTTTTTGAGTTTCACGCATCGGTCAAAACTTTGTTTGCTAACATGTTGGCCTTGAGTGTTTGTGGAGGTTTTATAAAAACATGACAAAATGTTATCGACGGATTAAAAAGCGAAAATGAACATTACGAGATGAAAAACCTTCAATATGTAGATTCGAAGATCAATTTGATTTCATGGAGACATTTAATAATTGAAGCTAAAATCAGAAACAACACTTTTGTCACAAACTGAATGGAATAGAATCCAAGAACAGGTGAGTCTCGAGCAGAAAACTACGATAAATATGCCTTTTTTATATTCCAAATACACAATAAAAGAGTCCAATAGTCCAATGTTTCAATTCACCTGTTATACCTGCTCAATAGAAATACATAAGAGTCCAATATTTCAATACAAAGTAAGTCAGTACAATAATTCATACAAAATAAGAGCACAGTATCTCAATAAACAGTACAAGTCAAATATTTTTATACACAACAAGAGTCCAATATCTCAATACACAATTAGAGTACAGTATGTCAACACACAATAAGAGTCAAATATTTTAAAACACAACAAGAGTTAAATATCTCAATACACAATAAGAGTACAGTATCTCAATACACAACAAGAGTACAGTATCTCAATACACAATAAGAGTACAGTATCTCAATACACAAAAAGAGTCAAATATTTTAATATACAACAAGATTCAAATATTTCGATACACAATAAGAGTCCAATATCTTAATATACAATACGAGTCAAATATTTTAATATACAACAAGATTCAACTATTTCGATACACAATAAGAGGCCAATATCTCAATATACAACGAGTCAAATATTTTATTAATTTTTTCAATACACAATAAGAGTCCAATATCTTAATATACAATAAGAGTCAAATATTTTAAACAAGAGTTAATTCTCAATCCTGGTACTTTCTCCTAGTATCTCAATCACATAAGAGTACGTATCTCAATCCAAAAAGAGTTCAAATATTTTAATATACAACAAGATTCAAATATTTCGATACACAATAAGAGCCAACTTTCGCAAATTTTTAATATACAACAAGATTCAAATATTTCAATACACAATAAGAGTGCAATATCTTAATATACAATACGAGTCAAATATTTTAATATACAACAAGATTCAAATATTTCAATACACAATAAGAGTCCAGTATCTTAATATACAATACGAGTCAAATATTTTAATATACAACAAGATTCAAAATTTCAATATCAATTCTTAATATACAATACGAGTCAAATATTTTAATATACAACAAGATTCAAATATTTCGATACACAATAAGAGTCCAGTATCAAATTACACAACAGTCCAAAATCTCACAAATAAGTCCAAAATGTCCACCAAATGAAAAGGAAATATTGATGTTCAAAAACAAAACAACATAAATATTGAAACAGGAGGAAAAACATCCCAAATCCGATCCAAACCAAGAACACGGAGGAAGAATCACATCAACAGACACATGGAAGCAGGTGATAGAAATACTGGAGGAGGTTTCTTGTCTTAGTGGAGGAAACAGGAAGTGAGAAAATAAAACCAAAATAAAATTGAAACACAACAAAATAAACACCAGAATAATAATAATAAAATCATAAATAAAACCTAAACTAAAACTATAATATTCTTCTTCACAAACCTAGGGTTCAATCTGGACGTCCTACTTCCTGTCACAAGACCAGGTGAAGACGGTGCTTCAGTGAACTTCAGAGGTTCATGAGGAAGAGAACCACAGCGTTGAGGTACTACCATCTAAACACTTCGCTGAAAAGTACTTTTCTCATCTCGACATCAAAGCCACATTGGATCGCGAACGTGAAACGAGCCGAAGCGAGTCGTGGCACGAGAGCGACGAGGTCACGGGACCGTCTGAAGATGAAACGGGAACCGTTGGCGTTGCATTATTTAATATTTGTGCGTCTTCCTCCGACATCAGATATTGATCAAACGTCCCGGCGCCGTACGAGCGCCGCTTGATAATCAGATTGATCGCTCCGAGAAGCGCCGGCGATCGTGACGAGGCGCTCGCATTGTTCCCGGAGTAAACAAGCGGCGCTGACGCAGATTGATGTTGTTTTGTTTGTGTTTCTAAAGCGCCGAGGGAGGCGGGGGTGGACGGGCCGGGCCTGGGGGGGGTAATGAGGAATGTGTCATTAATGAATAGAGGAAGCAGTCGGTCATACGTTCTTATGAATTATTCACAGACAGAAGGAAACGGCTCCATATATCTCGGGAGGAACCGAACTTGATCTTCCGCACCTGAGCGTCGCCACGGAACCGTCGCCGTGATTGAATGTGAGGCGAATCGACTCCGATGGATGAAGTCGCCTCAACGAGTTCGAGAGCGAACTTGTCCGAGCGAGCGGCGCCAGGAATGGAGTCGGCGGCATCGGCGTCGTAGTCGCCGCGGACCAAATTGTTCAAATATACAACTCGTATTTGGAAGAGGTTGGAGACGCTTCCGTTTTCACCACTTTCTTCTGACTTCTTTTTAAAGTGAGCGTAGTAGTCGTTTGCTCTCGCTGTCACTCAAACATGTCACAATATTATACATATGTCGCACTCCAGCTCAGTCGTTCAAAAGAGACTCTGAGTAGATGGTTTCCAGTTGAGGTTTAAATCTGACGGCACGAGGTTTCATTTCGTCGGCTTGTAATTGCACTTTTAAGAGGTGGTGAAAAGTGACGGATGGATGGATGGACGGACAGAGGGAAGGAGGGATGGGAAGAAGGGCAGAAGGACGCAGGAAGGGAGGTACAGATGGAGGGACAGGTGGACATACAGACAGAAAAGAAAGACAGAGGGAGGGACCAACATACCGACGGACTGAGGGATGGACAAACGAACAGAGAGATGGACAGACGGAAAGATGTACAGCCGGGGATGGAGGGATGGATGGATGGATGGATGGATGGATGGATGGATGGATGGACGGACTGAGGGATGGACAGACGGAAAGATGTACAGCCGGGGATGGAGGGATGGATGGATGGATGGACAAACGAACAGAGAGATGGACGGACGGAAAGATGTACAGGGAGGGATGGATGGATGGATGGATGAATGGATGGATGGACGGACTGAGGGATGGACAAACGAACAGAGAGATGGACAGACGGAAAGATGTACAGCGGGCAGAGGGATGGGAGGAGATGTACAGCCAGGATGGAGGGATGGATGGATGGATGGACGGACTGAAGGATGGACAAACGAACAGAGAGATGGACGGACAGAATTAGGGATGGATGGAAAGACGGACATAGGGATGGATAAATCTATCAGGTCCGATATTTAATGAACCACAACAACAAATAAGCTTAAATTTGCTATTGAATGAAAAAAAAAAAAGGGATGGACAAATGAACAGAGGGATGGACTGATGGAAAGGAGGTACGGACAGACTGAGGGATGGACGGACAGGCGGTCAAAGGGACAGATGGACGGAGGGATGGACAAACAAATAGAGAGATGGACAGACAGAAAGATGTACAGCCGTGGTGGATGGATGGATGGATGGATGGATGGATGGATGGATGGATGGATGGATGGATGGATGGATGGATGGATGGATGGATGGATGGATGGATGGATGGATGGATGGATGGATGGATGGATGGATGGATGGATGGATGGATGGATGGATGGATGGATGGATGGATGGATGGATGGATGGATGGACAGATGTGGGATGGACAAACGAACAGAGAGATGTACAGACGGAAAGAGGTAGGGATGGACTGAAGGATGTAACAACAGACGGTCAAATGGACAGATGGACGGAGAGATGGACAACCATCACGACTGGATGGAAGGATGCAGGGAAGGACAGAGGGATGGACCGGCTGCGTGAGCCGGAGACACTTCCGTTTTCACAACTTTGCTTTGACACGGTCATTTACTTTGTAGTCATTTACTTTCTCCCCCCCTCACACTTGGGAGGAGGGATGGACAGAAGGGAAGAAGGAAGGTGGAAGGGAGGGACAGATGGAGGGACAGAAGGATAGATGGAAGGGGGCAGAGGGACTGACGGACAAAGAGACAGAAAGACGGACAAAGAGTCCACAAACGAACAGAGAAAGAGGGATGGATGGAGAGAGAGAGAGAGGGAGGGACAGGACAGCAGAAAGATACTGTGTCCAATTTACAAATCGCTGAAGGAGACTCGAGGTGTTCGGGGAACAGAGCGTGTTACAACGACGCGAAAATCAAACTCGGAGAAAAGGCGAGAAAAAAAGAAGGAAATCCATTTGTTCACAAGCTGAAAACGACAAAAAAATGGACAGAAGTATCAATAATTCAGCGGAGAATCCGTCACAGGCCTGACGCTCGATGCTCGCGCTCAACAAAAAGTGGAACTGCTGGAGGCTTTCGAAGGCTGCTGCCGGTGTGATAACGCGGAGTGACAGCAGGAGTGTTCGCCGGTGCAGGAGGTGAGTTTTTGGGAGAAAATCTCTTCGGCTGAGCGACGGCAACGATGCTCATCACTGCCTGTCACACTCCTGGACCCGAGACTCACAACAAATCCTGTTTACGTTTGAAGAGCCCAGATAAGAGTTGTTCTGAGCCGACTTCAGGTGTGTCCTCGAAACATTTTCCCATCAGCCCCCTCTGTCTCGGGGTTCTGGTCCCCTCTCTCAAGAGCGAGCGCTGATTGCTTGTCCCCCGCCGTCCCGCACCCCGGGAGTGATGTGGCGGCGAGAGGACAGCAGGCCATTATTCAGCCGTTAGATGTGCTGCTTTTTATCAGCGCGCGAGGTTGACGCAGCAGATGCTGCTGTCAACGCCGCGCGGGCGTCTGAGGGGGAGGCGGGCGTCCTCTGAGGGGGAGGCGGGCGTCCTCTGAGGGGGAGGCGGGCGTCCTCTGAGGGGGAGGCGGGCGTCTTCTGAGGGGGAGGCGGGCGTCCTCTGAGGGGGAGGCGGGCGTCCTCTGAGGGGGAGGCGGGCGTCCTCTGAGGGGAGGCGCTCTGAGGGGGAGGCGGGCGTCCTCTGAGGGGGAGGCGGGCGTCCACTGAGGGGGAGGCGGGGCGTCCTCTGAGGGGGAGGCGGGCGTCCTCTGAGGGGGAGGCGGGCGTCCTCTGAGGGGGAGGCGGGCGTCCTCTGAGGGGGAGGCGGGCGTCTTCTGAGGGGGAGGCGGGCGTCCTCTGAGGGGGGAGGCGGGCGTCCTCTGAGGGGGAGGCGGGCGTCCTCTGAGGGGGAGGCGGGCGTCCTCTGAGGGGGAGGCGGGCGTCCACTGAGGGGGAGGCGGGCGTCCTCTGAGGGGGAGGAGGGCGTCCTCTGAGGGGGAGGCGGGCGTCCTCTGAGGGGGAGGCGGGCGTCCTCTGAGGGGGAGGCGGGCGTCCTCTGAGGGGGAGGCGGGCGTCTTCTGAGGGGGAGGCGGGCGTCCTCTGAGGGGGAGGCGGGCGTCCTCTGAGGGGGAGGCGGGCGTCCTCTGAGGGGGAGGCGGGCGTCCTCTGAGGGGAGGCGGGCGTCCTCTGAGGGGGAGGCGGGCGTCCTCTGAGGGGGAGGCGGGCGTCCTCTGAGGGGGAGGCGGGCGTCCCTCTGAGGGGGAGGCGGGCGTCCACTGAGGGGGAGGCGGGCGTCTTCTGAGGGGGAGGCGGGCGTCCACTGAGGGGGAGGCGGGCGTCCTCTGAGGGGGAGGCGGGCGTCCACTGAGGGGGAGGCGGGCGTCCACTGGAGGGGGGGGCGGCGTCCTCTGAGGGGGAGGCGGGCGTCCACTGAGGGGGAGGCGGGCGTCCTCTGAGGGGGGGCGGCGTCCTCTGAGGGGGAGGCGGGCGTCCACTGAGGGGGAGGCGGGCGTCCACTGAGGGGGAGGCGGGCGCGCCACCCGACGAGGTGCAGCCCAGGTGGGAGTCGAACCCATGATGAAGCCAAAAAGTTTTGTTTTTTTGTCAGTGTGTCCACATTTTTACGATTAGTTGGTCACATAATTCATTTTATTGTATTTTTTTAAATTTTAAATACAACTTTAATGATTTTATTTTTTGGTTCACAATAGTTTTTTGTTTTTTTACAGTTTTTATCAGTTTCTGATTAATTCCATTTTAAATCTTACTTTACTGTTTTTATTCTTTGCTTCAAACATTTTCACTTGTATTTTATATTTATTTTTTATTCTTTCAATTTAAAATATAACTTTATTGTTTACTTCACAATTGTTATGTCTCGTGTGTCTTTCTTGGTGTTTCCTGTTTTTATTTTGAAACCTGGCTTCTGTGTCTTGAGTTCCTTTCCGGTCCCTCCCCCTGCTGATTGTTATTGTCTTCACCTGTCTTGTGTTCTCCTGCTGATTGTTATTGTCTTCACCTGTCTTGTGTTCTCCTGATGATTGTTATTGTCTTCACCTGTCTTGTGTTCTCCTGCTGATTGTTATTGTCTTCACCTGTCTTGTTTCCTGCAGCTGCCAGTGATTGCTGGCAGCCTTCATAGTCTGCTCACTTCTGTCTTTGTCGGTACGTCACACTTGTCGCTCCATGTTCGTCTACTTCGTGTTTCACGTTTTTTGACTCCCTATTCGAGATTGTTTCGCCTTCCTGGTTTTGACCCCTGGTACGTCTTCTCGTTTCTCTGCCTGCCTGTGACCTTGACCTGTTTTCCGGATATCGTACCTGAAGGATGTATTTTTTTATTCTTTAAATTTAAAATATAACTTAATTGTTTACTTCACAATATTTTCCTTATTTGTTTTTTAGTTATTTACTGGTTATTCAATTAAAAATATGGCTTTGATTCAAGTTTTTCTTTTTTTATTTAAGTCATTGTTTAAATTTAAAATACAACTTTAAAGACTAAATTCTTTGGTTCAGAATAGTTTTTTTTTTTTTTACTGTTTTTTATAATTTACTGATTAATTCCATTTTAAATCTTACTTTACTGTTTTTATTCTTTGCTTCAAACATTTTCATTTGTATTTTATATTTATGTTTTATTCTTTTATGTTTCAAATTTAAAATATAACTGTATGGTTTTTAGTCTTTACTTCACAATATTTTCCTTGTTTTTTAGTTATTTACTGGTTATTCAATTAATAAATATGGCTTTGATTCAAGTTATTTTTATTCTTTTTTAAAATAAGTCATTGATGTTTCAATTTGTAAAAAATAACTGTTTTCATTATTTGCTTTTTTTCCCATTTTTAAAAAAATCCTTGTCATTACATTTTTTTGTCCATTATTGTCTTTTGTTTTTTTCGCCTTTTGTTTTTTAATTTATCATTAATTATTTATTTTTCATTCGTGTTTCAATTTAAAACACCATTTTTGTGTTTTCATTTTCTACTTAAACTACATTTTTATTAGTCATTAAAGTTTCAATTTAAATATAAATTTCCTTTTTTTTCATTCTATGCTTCAACTTTTTCCCCATTTTAAGTGTTAATTGATATTTATTTATTTATTTATTCATACTGACGATGTAAAAATAAAACGAATTTATTGGCATCAATTATTTTATTTTTACTTTATGTTTATATTGTTTATCACATTTACTTTTTCTCTTTTTTTTCATATCAAGTCTTATTCTTTTCATTTCCAACAGTCCGAGGAAATAGTTTTCACTCGGAGCCACATGTTGTATTTTCCCGCGCTGCTAAAGCTAGCTCCCTGTGTTTGTTAGCTAACGCTAACTAGCACTTGACGCTGCATCTTAATCCCTTTTTTTAACTGATTTATTTACTAATGTTGAGGAAAACCTGATGTTTCTGTAATGAAACAACATTTTTATAAAATAATCCGACGTTAGTGGCGTTAGCTTAGCTTTAGCTTCAGATAAAACTCTCTGGACGTCCTTGAAATAAACTTTTAGTTTTTTTATCGACCAAAAAAAAACCACAAATGAAACAACAAACTTCCACCTGGACCCGTGAACAAAGAGCAGCGTGGAGCGACGAGAGCTTCCAGAGTAACGTAAATAAAGCTCAATCATATCTGGTGGAAGCGACTGAAATCCCTTTATCACGTCCGCGCACCAGTATTTCAGGCTGTAATCCTGGGATTATTGTGTTTACACAGAGTCAGCGTTTGTCACAGTTCATGTCGACACACCAGGACTGATGATCCAGGTGATGCAACGTCAGGAATACTGATCCGTGGAGCTAGTGAAGCTAGTGGAGCTAGTCAAGCTAGTGGAGCTAGTCGAGCTAGTGAAGCTAGTCGAGCTAGTGAAGCTAGTGGAGCTAGTGAAGCTAGTCCTGTTGTTAACGTAGCCACATGCTAAGTCATCTTCATGGTGATCTGGATCAGTTGTTCCCAAGCTACGTGACAAAGTTTGGGAACAACTGATCCAGAAGATTCATGTTATTTCAGGGTATTCCATCCATCCATCCATTCACTTCTTTATCCATCCATTTATTCATTCATTTCTTTATCCATCCATCCATCATCATTCACTTCTTTATCTATCCATTTATTCATTCATTTCTTTATCCATTCATCCATCCATTCATTTCTTTATCCATCCATCCATCATCATTCACTTCTTTATCTATCCATTTATTCATTCATTTCTTTATCCATTCATCCATCCATCCATTCATTTCTTTATCAATCAATTCATTCCCTCCATCATTCATGCATTCCCTCCTTCCTTTCTTTATCCATGCACCATTCATTCTATCATCCATCCATTCATTCATTCCTTCTATCATCCATCCATTTATTCATTCCTTCTATCATTCATTCATTCCTTCTATCATCCATCCATTTATTCCTTCTATCATCCAACCATTCATTTATTCCTTCTATCATCCATCCATTTATTCATTCCTTCTATCATCCATCCATCCATTTATTCCTTCTATCATCCATCCATTTATTCATTCTTATCCATCCATCCATCCATTATTTATTCCTTCTATCATCCATCCATTTATCTATTCCTTCTATCATCCATCCATTTATTTATTCCTTCTATCATCCATCCATTCCATTTATTCCTTCTATCATCCATCCATCCATTTATTCCTTCTATCATCCATCCATCCATTGATTCCTTCTATCATCCATCCATTTATTCCTTCTATCATCCATCCATCCATTGATTCCTTCTATCATCCATCCATCCATTGATTCCTTCTATCATCCATCCATTTATTCCTTCTATCATCCATCCATCCATTTATTCCTTCTATCATCCATCCATCCATTTATTCCTTCTATCATCCATCCACCCATTTCTTCCTACTATCATCCATCCATCCATTTATTCCTTCTATCATCCATCCATCCATTTATTCCTTCTATTATCCATCCATTTATTCCTGCTATCATCCATCCATTCATTAATTCCTACTATCATCCATCCATCCATTCCTTCCTTCTATCATCCATCCATCCATTCCTTCCTTCTATCATCCATCCATCCATTTATTCCTTCTATCATCCATCCATTTATTCCTGCTATCATCCATCCATCCATTTATTCCTGCTATCATCCATCCATTCCTTCCTTCTATCATCCATCCATCCATTTATTCCTTCTATCATCCATTTATTCCTGCTATCATCCATCCATCCATTTATTCCTACTATCATCCATCCATCCATCCAGTCACACTTCTTCTACATCTCTGCTCAGTCGAGGCTGATATGAAGTGATTGACAGCTGCAGGTGGAAGCGAGCGACTCGTGAACAATAGTCTTGAACGTCTTCGCAGCAGAAAACAGGATTTTTTCAAACCTGGAGCGATGGAATATTCCACGAAGAACCACCGACTGTTGTTCTATTCCCTCGCTTCCGTATCACCAGCAGGAGGCGTCAGGTGACGAGCAGCTTCATGTGTAAAAAAGCCTCCATTTGTTCCATAATTCAACCTCTTCGCTCTTTCAACTTCCTGCACATGCATGATTGAGCAGAGTTTAATTTTAGATCCTCTGACAAGAGCTATTTTCAACTTCACTCAGACTCAAGGATGACGGCTGGCGAGCGTCGGGAGAGTCGGACGCCAGGTTCGCGATTCAGGGGCCACTTCAGGGGCCACGTTAACATCAGTGTCCTGAGGGGTCCGAGGGGCCACTTCAGGGGCCACGTTAACATCCCAGTGTCCTGAGGGGTCCGAGGGGCCACTTCAGGGGCCACGTTAACATCCCAGTGTCCTGAGGGGTCCGAGGGGCCACTTCAGGTGCCACGTTAACATCACGGTGTCCTGAGGGGTCAGAGGGGCCACTTCAGGGGCCATGTTAACATCCCAGTGTCCTGAGAGGTCCGAGGGGCCACTTCAGGGGCCATGTTAACATCCCAGTGTCCTGAGGGGCCACTTCAGGGGCCACGTTAACATCCCGGTGTCCTGAGGGGTCCTAGGGGCCACTTCAGGGGCCATGTTAACATCCCAGTGTCCTGAGGGGTCCTAGGGGCCACTTCAGGGGCCACGTTAACATCCCAGTGTCCTGAGGGGTCCTAGGGGCCACTTCAGGGGCCATGTTAACATCCCAGTGTCCTGAGGGGTCCGAGGGGCCACTTCAGGGGCCATGTTAACATCCCAGTGTCCTGAGGGGCCACTTCAGGGGCCATGTTAACATCCCAGTGTCCTGAGGGGCCACTTCAGGGGCCACGTTAACATCCCAGTGTCCTGAGGGGTCCTAGGGGCCACTTCAGGGGCCATGTTAACATCCCAGTGTCCTGAGGGGTCCTAGGGGCCACTTCAGGGGCCACGTTAACATCCCAGTGTCCTGAGGGGTCCTAGGGGCCACTTCAGGGGCCATGTTAACATCCCAGTGTCCTGAGGGGCCACTTCAGGGGCCATGTTAACATCCCAGTGTCCTGAGGGGCCACTTCAGGGGCCACGTTAACATCCCAGTGTCCTGAGGGGTCCTAGGGGCCACTTCAGGGGCCATGTTAACATCCCAGTGTCCTGAGGGGTCCTAGGGGCCACTTCAGGGGCCACGTTAACATCCCAGTGTCCTGAGGGGTCCTAGGGGCCACTTCAGGGGCCATGTTAACATCCCAGTGTCCTGAGGGGTCCGAGGGGCCACTTCAGGGGCCATGTTAACATCCCAGTGTCCTGAGGGGCCACTTCAGGGGCCATGTTAACATCCCAGTGTCCTGAGGGGCCACTTCAGGGGCCACGTTAACATCCCAGTGTCCTGAGGGGTCCTAGGGGCCACTTCAGGGGCCATGTTAACATCCCAGTGTCCTGAGGGGTCCTAGGGGCCACTTCAGGGGCCACGTTTACATCCCAGTGTCCTGAGGGGTCCTAGGGGCCACTTCAGGGGCCATGTTAACATCCCAGTGTCCTGAGGGGTCCTAGGGGCCACTTCAGGGGCCACGTTTACATCCCAGTGTCCTGAGGGGTCCTAGGGGCCACTTCAGGGGCCATGTTAACATCCCAGTGTCCTGAGGGGCCCGAGGGGCCACGAGGATGAAGAACCGGAAGAAAGAGCTTCGGCTGAGAACGAACTTCAATAATGAGCAGAAAATTGGGGGAAAAAAGTTCAAAAGGAGGATTTTATTAGAAAGAGAAACTTTTATTGCCACGTTTGTGGTGAAACTATAGAATAAAACGGTGATGTATTTAAATATAGATAATGAGATTATTAAACTATAAAATAAGAGGCTTACGATAAAGTGGCATGAAAAGGATGATAAATAAATAGTAACTTAATATTAGAAACTTACACGTTACAGTGTAATTACACTTGATGTCGTCCTTTGATCTTTTATTTTCTGCTTTTCTCTATTAACTGCTTAAAAATGAACAAACTACTGGGAAAAAATATCAAAGCAGGATTTCAACAAGTTTTATTAGAAACTTTTACTGCCGTTTTTACAGAATGAAAAAGTAATATTAATGAAATGAAACAATTATTAAACTAACATTACAGTGTAATTACACTTGATGTCGTCCTTTGATCTTTTCTTTCATTTTCTGTTTTTTATTTAGATTCATATTCATTTTACAAAAACTTTTTATATCATTTTTTATTACCAGCTACCATATGTTATATATATATATATATATATATATAATACATATGCTCAGTTATTATTGATCTGTTAATTATTTTAAAATGAAAAAATCATTAGCATATACATTAAACTTAAATGAGTGATTACGCAAGCCAGGTTTTTTATCTATTAATATTTACGATATATATATATATATATATATATATATATTATATTATACTTATTTGTTTTTAAGAATTTTAATTAGATATTGTATTTTTTCACACTCATGATCTAAGCATTATTTAATGTGATAACTTTAGGGACTCGCAAAAAATAAATGAATAAAATAGAAAATAAAGACCTTTTTGAAGAATTAGATTAAGAATTAAACTGCTAATAAATATTTCAATTTATTTTAATTATCTAAATAATGCTTCAACTAACTTGAATATTTTTGCTAAGAACAAAGAAAATTGTTTATTGTTTACAGTTTAAAGTGTATCTTAAATCTCAAATGTTATTATGGGAACAAAAAAACCTTTTAGATTTTAATGTTTTCTTTACTTGATGTTTTTACACATTTTCTACGACACAAGTATTGATTCCAGTGAGTCTTCATGCCCTGAGTCGTCATTCATTCATTCATTCATTCATTCATTCATTCATTCGTGCATTCATTCATTCATTCATTAATTCATTCGTGTATTCATTCATTCATTCATTCATTCGTGTATTCATTCATTCATTCGTGTTCATTCATTCATTCATTCGTGCATTCATTCATTCATTCATTCGTGTATTCATTCCTTCATTCATTCCTTCATTAATTAATTCGTGCATTCATTCATTCATTCATTCATTCATTCGTGCATTCATTCCTTCATTCATGCATTCATTCGTGTATTCATTCCTTCATTCATGCATTCATTCATTCTTCATTTTTTTTTTTTTGTTTTCATTCATTCATTATCATTCATTCATTCATTCATTCGTGCATTCATTCATTAGTGTTCATTCATTCATTCATTCATTCATTCATTCATTCATTCATTCATTCGTGCATTCATTCCTTCTATTCATTCATTCATTCATTCATTCATTCGTGTATTCATTCATTCATTCATTCATTCATTCATTCATTCATTCATTCATTCGTGCATTCATTCATTCGTGCATTTTTTTTTTCCTTGATTTTTTCTTTTTTTCTTTGTTTGGGGGGGGGGGGGGGGGGGTTCATTCATTCATTCATTCTTTCATTCATTCATTCATTCGTGCATTCATTCATTCATTCATTCATTCATTCATTCGTGCATTCATTCATTCCTTCATTAATTCATTCGTGCATTCATTCTTTCATTCATGCATTCATTCATTCATTCATTCATTCATTCATTCATTCATTCATTCATTCATTCATTCATTCATTCATTCATTCATTCATTCATTCATTCATTCATTCATTCATTCATTCATGCATTCATTCATTCCTTCTTTCATTCATCCATGCATTCATTCATTCATTCCATTATCCATCCATTCACTCATTCATTTACACATCCCTTTGTTCTGACATTCATTCATTCATTTTTAATTCCTTCATTCATGCATTCATTCATTCCATCTATCTGTTCATCCATTCATTCCATCATCCATTCACTCATTCTTTACACATCCCTTTTTCTATTGTCCTCCTTCTCATTCATTTGCCATTCATTCATCCATCCATCCATCCATCCATCCATCTGTCGACTTATTTTCTCATCTGTTCATCATCAAGTCGTTTCAACTGCAGCAGAAGAGTTTGTGACAAAAACGTCTGAGACGAGAAACACGAACAAGATCTTATTTGGCAACATGTCGCTGCAGTTTAACGCGTCGACAGCGAACGCATCGCGGCCAATTGCAGCGGCGAAAAAAAACGCATGTTTCCTGTCGGAAGTGTTGCGTTCACGGGCACGACCTCTGACCTCCGCGACCCGCGCTGCCATGGCGACGTCAACCTTGATGTGACCACCACGATGAAAAGAGCTCGGAGCTCTCTCTCGCCCCCTGGTGGCGCTGGACGACGCCTCCGAGAGACTCGCGTAGAGCGAGGTTTTATATTCCTGGTGGGTCGCGGGGGGGTGGGGGTGCCACGATCGGGGTCAGCGCGATAGGAGTGTCCCACAACAGCCAGACGGTCCCGGCCCCGCCTGAATATTCATTAAACCCGCCTGCGATACCGGAGAATTTAATCTGCCATTTTAATTACGAGGCTGGCTCTCAGGAACGGCGCCGGTCTAGATCCCTCTCCGGCCCCCCCTGGGAGTCGCCCTCCATCCCCCGACTTTCCACCCCGAGAACAAAGAGAGCGGGGGGAAAAGCCAATTGCGAGTCCGGGGGACCGCGGCCGCACTCCCGGCACGCTAATGAGCGGCGGCGCCGTCACCGTGTCGCCCATTACGGCGAGAAAACAAACACGTTGTCCCTCCGCAGCTCAAACGAGGAGACGCCGGAGACGCCGGAGACGCCGCATTGAAGTCCGGCGTTTCCTGAGTGCGGAGCCGAGACGGTAATGGCTTCCAAATTGACTTTTTACTTCACGCTTTCGCAGCCCTTTTGAGGCGTCGCCAGGGCTTAGCCGCGAGGCGAGCGGCGCCGCAAACAGACGTGGCGAAGTAAACACTCTGATTTAGTGTAAACACGCCGCCGACCAATTAAGTCCCGGCTCGTTAGCGCCGGCCCCCGGGAGCCCATGCGTCCGAGGAAACCTGTCACACACGTCGAGGGTCTCGTCGGGGCGGACGGGTCCGGCTCTAATCAGGCTCCCCTTTTGCCTGGTTTTCGCCAATTTAGAGACGCCGCCAGGGACCGGAACCGGACTCTTGGTTCGTCAGCCTTTTCCTCCAGCTGCTCGCCAAATGAGAGACGTCGCTCTCGCCCGTGTTCCGCTGAATTATCGCCACTTGAAGGACTTTGTTTGTTTATTTTTTTTTTTCCACCTGCCAAGGACGGTATGAGCCCCTTGGGGGAGGTGTGTGATGTCTCAGTGCCTTTCTACTCAATTAAAGCGGTTTGATGTAAAACGTGGCAAAAGGTCGAGACGGGAACTCTGGTCGCCTGGGAGAACCACCTTCGACGCCGAAGGGCCGACATTTTTTTTCTCCGGTGGAGCGAGACGTCCCGTCGCTCGGACAACGTGGCGCTCGTTAGGAACAGGTTCGTTACCGAGTCGCCACGACAACGAGAGCGTGACGGAGGAGTGGGCGGGTCAGGAGTAATGAGGGGACCCTTGTCGTCGTCTCGGGGGTTCCAGATGCTGACGGCAACAAGATGGTGGGAATGGAGTCGTTTCCTTTCTCTGAAGGATCCACTCACAGGAGGTACCTGCAGGTGGCGCTCTCATCATGGGTGTCATCCAGTGGTGGTCCCGATATGTTCTGGTCCCTTTGACCCACTTTCTGGTCATTAAACTTTCATCTCCGACTCTAAATTAAGTTTGACGAATCACCTGTTCGACGTCACGGCCGAGCCAATGGGACGCAGAGGGTCAATGACCACGAGGGTCGCGGGGGGACAGGAGAGGGTTGACCTCGAGAAAGACCTTGAGGAGACGGTTTGACGTCTTTTCTCGGCCAACATGACATCACTTCCTGTCTCACCTCCCGGGACGCGACGGACCACAATTCATCACAAAAGTAGCTCTGAACAGACATGACTAATCAAACTAAGAACATAAGTTTGATCTTAAGAACTGTGAACAGACATGACTAATCAAACCGAAATGATGAATTTGATCTTAAGAACTCGAAACAGACATAACTAATCAAACAGAGATGATGGATTTAATCTTAAGAACTATAAACAGACATGACTAATCAAACTAAGAACATAAGTTTGATCTTAAGAACTATAAACAGACATAACTAATCAAACTAAGAACATAAGTTTGATCTTAAGAACTATAAACAGACATGGCTAATCAAACTAAGAACATAAGTTTGATCTTAAGAACTAAAAAACAGACATGACGAGTCAAACTAAGAACATAAGTTTGATCTTAAGAACTATAAACAGACATGACTAATCAAACTAAGAACATAAGTTTGATCTTAAGAACTATAAACAGACATGACTAATCAAACTAAGAACATAAGTTTGATCTTAAGAACTATAAACAGACATAACTAATCAAACTAAGAACATAAGTTTGATCTTAAGAACTATAAACAGACATGACTAATCAAACTAAGAACATAAGTTTGATCTTAAGAACTATAAACAGACATGACTAATCAAACTAAGAACATAAGTTTGATCTTAAGAACTATAAACAGACATGACTAATCAAACTAAGAACATAAGTTTGATCTTAAGAACTATAAACAGACATGAAAAGTCAAACTAAGAACATAAGTTTGATCTTAAGAACTATAAACAGACATGACTAGTCAAACTAAGAACATAAGTTTGATCTTAAGAACTATACAAACAGACATGACTAATCAAACTAAGAACATAAGTTTGATCTTAAGAACTATAAACAGACATGACTAATCAAACTAAGAACATAAGTTTGATCTTAAGAACTATAAACAGACATGACTAATCAAACTAAGAACATAAGTTTGATCTTAAGAAAGACTACTATAAACAGAACATGACTAATCAAACTAAGAACATAAGTTTGATCTTAAGAACTATAAACAGACATAACTAATCAAACTAAGAACATAAGTTTGATCTTAAGAACTATAAACAGACATGACTAATCAAACTAAGAACATAAGTTTGATCTTAAGAACTATAAACAGACATAACTAATCAAACTAAGAACATAAGTTTGATCTTAAGAACTATAAACAGACATGACTAATCAAACTAAGAACATAAGTTTGATCTTAAGAACTATAAACAGACATGACTAATCAAACTAAGAACATAAGTTTGATCTTAAGAACTATAAACAGACATGACTAATCAAACTAAGAACATAAGTTTGATCTTAAGAACTATAAACAGACATGACTAATCAAACTAAGAACATAAGTTTGATCTTAAGAACTATAAACAGACATGACTAATCAAACTAAGAACATAAGTTTGATCTTAAGAACTATAAACAGACATGACTAATCAAACCGAAATGATGAATTTGATCTTAAGAACTATAAACAGACATAACTAATCAAACTAAGAGAACATAAGTTTGATCTTAAGAACTATAAACAGACATGACTAATCAAACTAAGAACATAAGTTTGATCTTAAGAACTATAAACAGACATGACTAATCAAACTAAGAACATAAGTTTGATCTTAAGAACTATAAACAGACATGACTAATCAAACTAAGAACATAAGTTTGATCTTAAGAACTATAAACAGACATAACTAATCAAACTAATGAACATAAGTTTGATCTTAAGAACTCGAAACCGACCACACATACTAACTAGTCAAACTAAGAACATAAGTTTGATCTTAAGAACTATAAACAGACATGACTAATCAAACTAAGAACATAAGTTTGATCTTAAGAACTATAAACAGACATGACTAATCAAACTAAGAACATAAGTTTGATCTTAAGAACTATAAACAGACATGACTAATCAAACTAAGAACATAAGTTTGATCTTAAGAACTATAAACAGACATGACTAATCAAACTAAGAACATAAGTTTGATCTTAAGAACTATAAACAGACATGACTAATCAAACTAAGAACATAAGTTTGATCTCTAAGAACTATAAACAGACATGACTAGTCAAACTAAGAACATAAGTTTGATCTTAAGAACTACAAACAGACATGACTAATCAAACTAAGAACATAAGTTTGATCTTAAGAACTATAAACAGACATGACTAATCAAACTAAGAACATAAGTTTGATCTTAAGAACTATAAACAGACATGACTAATCAAACTAAGAACATAAGTTTGATCTTAAGAACTATAAACAGACATGACTAATCAAACTAAGAACATAAGTTTGATCTTAAGAACTATAAACAGACATAACTAATCAAACTAAGAACATAAGTTTGATCTTAAGAACTATAAACAGACATGACTAATCAAACTAAGAACATAAGTTTGATCTTAAGAACTGTGAACAGACATAACTAATCAAACTAAGAACATAAGTTTGATCTTAAGAACTGTGAACAGACATGACTAATCAAACTAAGAACATAAGTTTGATCTTAAGAACTATAAACAGACATGACTAATCAAACTAAGAACATAAGTTTGATCTTAAGAACTATAAACAGACATGACTAGTCAAACTAAGAACATAAGTTTGATCTTAAGAACTACAAACAGACATGACTAATCAAACTAAGAACATAAGTTTGATCTTAAGAACTATAAACAGACATGACTAATCAAACTAAGAACATAAGTTTGATCTTAAGAACTATAAACAGACATGACTAATCAAACTAAGAACATAAGTTTGATCTTAAGAACTATAAACAGACATGACTAATCAAACTAAGAACATAAGTTTGATCTTAAGAACTATAAACAGACATAACTAATCAAACTAAGAACATAAGTTTGATCTTAAGAACTATAAACAGACATGACTAATCAAACTAAGAACATAAGTTTGATCTTAAGAACTATAAACAGACATAACTAATCAAACTAAGAACATAAGTTTGATCTTAAGAACTATAAACAGACATGACTAATCAAACTAAGAACATAAGTTTGATCTTAAGAACTATAAACAGACATGACTAATCAAACTAAGAACATAAGTTTGATCTTAAGAACTATAAACAGACATGACTAATCAAACTAAGAACATAAGTTTGATCTTAAGAACTATAAACAGACATGACTAATCAAACTAAGAACATAAGTTTGATCTTAAGAACTATAAACAGACATGACTAGTCAAACTAAGAACATAAGTTTGATCTTAAGATGATGAATTTGACCTTAAGAACTCGAGAGAGAGAGAGAGAGAGAGAGAGAGAGAGAGAGAGAGAGAGAGAGAGAGAGAGAGAGAGAGAGAGAGAGAGAGGTGTGTTCGTGGATCAAACATCTGCTGCTGAGACATCCAGACAGAACTAGTCAAGCCAAGTTCTTGATGCTGTGTGTGTTAATATTTAGAAGCAGATGCTCTGTTAAAACTGTGTGTGTGTGTCTCTGTGCATGTTGTGTGTGTTAATATTTAGAAGCAGATGCTGTGTTACAACTGTGTGTTTGTGTGTGTCTCTGTGCATGTGTGTGTGTGTTAATATTTAGCAGAGAAGAAGATGCTGTGTTACAACTGTGTGTCTTTGTGTGTGTCATGCATGTGCGTATGTTTGTTTGTATGTGTGTGTACATGCATGTGCATATGTTTGTTTGTATGTTGTGAATGATGTCATATGTTTTTTGTATGTGTGTGTACATGCATGTGCGTATGTTTGTTTGTATGTGTGTGTACATGCATGTGCATATGTTTTTTTGTATTTAATCCCGTGTGTGCAAGTGTTGTATCATTGTGAGTCGAGGGACCAAATCAGAGGTTGTGTGTGTTTCACAGAGAAATAGTGAAAGTGAGTTTGGATAAAGTTTACTGTCAGTTCGTATGTGTGTGTGTGCGTGTGTGTGTGTGTGTGTGTGTGTGTGTGTGTGTGTGTGTGTGTGTGTGTGTGTGTGTGTGTGTGTGTGTGTGTGTGCGCGTGTGTGTGTGTGTGTGTGTGTGTGGGGGTGTGTGGGGGGTGGGGGGGGGGGGGGGGGGGGGGGGGGGTGGGGGGGGGGGGGGGGGGGGGGGGGGGGGGGGGGGGGGGGGGGGGGGGGGGGGGGGGGGGCCCCGCACCCCCACCCCCACCCCCCCCCCCGCCCGGAAACACAACCCCACCCAAAACCCCGCCGGGAACCAAAACCCCACCCACAAACCCCGGACAAAAAACAAACCCCCCCCACCAAAACCGGGACCCAAAACACCACCCAAACACCCCCCGGGGGGCCAAAAACCAACCCAACCCCCCCCGAAATCCATTCCCAAGAAAACAGGACATAGAATCAGAACCAGAACAAAAACCAGGACTAGTGTGTGTTCGAGGGAACCAGAACCAAAACCAGGACTAGAATCAGAACCAAAACAAAAACCAGGACTAGAATCAGAACCAGAACCAAAACCAGGACTAGAATCAGAACCAGAACCAAAACCAGGACTAGAATCAGAACCAGACATCCACGATATATGCGTTGATGGGTGTGTTTTCTGATGCCTGTGGGCAATATGTGCGAGTCTATTGGAGTGTGTGTGACTATCTTTTGTGTAGCTGTGTGATTCGTTCAGTGTGTATAACTGTAACTGTTCTTCATGTTGTTTCACAACAACGACGCACACACGTTTATATCAACACAACGTTTGGTTCCAGTTTCAGTAACAGGATCAGCCGAGTGGATAAAAAAGACACAACTCAGACACGGTGTCTGAAAAAGTTGTTGTGTTTGTGTCCTCAGGCATGTGTGCGTGTGTTTGTTTGTATGGGTGTGTCCGTGCATGTGTGTGTGTTTGTTTGTAGTTGTGTGTCAGTGTATGTGTTTGTTTGTGTGTGTCAGTGCATGTGTGTACGTTTTTTGTATCTGTGTGTCAGTGCATGTGTGTGTGTTTGTTTGTATATGCGTGTCAGTGCACGTTTGTGTGTTTGTATGTGTGTGTCCATGCATGTGTGTGTGTTTGTTTGCATGTGTGTGTGTTTATTTGTCTATGTGTGTTTGTATGAGTGTGTCCGTGCATGCGTGTGTGTTTGTTTGCATGTGTGTGTTTATTTGCCTGTGTGTGTGTTTGTATCTGCGTGTCCATGCATGTGTGTGTTTTTTTTTTTTTTTTTTTTTTTTTTTTTTTTTTTTTTTGTTTGTTTGTGTTGTGTTGTTTTTTTTTTTTTATTTTTTTTGTTGTTATTTTTTGTTTGTTGTATATGCATGTGAGTTTGTGTGTTTGTATGTGTGTGTCCATGCATGTGTGTGTGTTTGTTTGCATTTTTGTTATTTTTTTTTTATAGTTGTCCGGGTTTTTGTTTCATTTTGTTTATTTGCCTGTGTGTGTGTTTGTATCTGCGTGTCCATGCATGTGTGTGTGTGTTTGTTTGTATGCACGTGTCAGTGCATGTGTGTGTGCTCATTTGTGTGTGTGTTTGTTTGCATGTGTGTGTCAATGCATGTGTTTGTGTGTTTATTTGTGTGTGTGTCAGTGCATTTGAGTGTGTTTGTTTGTATGTATGTGTCCATGCATGTGTGTGTGTCAGTTTGTATGTGTTTTTTTTGTGTATGTGTGTTCGTGCATGTGTGTGTTTGCGTGACACCATGCATTTGTGTCTGTGTTTGTTATCGTTTGTGTGTGTATTTGTCATTGTGTGTGTGTCAGTGCATGTGTGTATGTTTTTTGTGTATTTATTTATCTGTTTGTAAGTGTCTGTGCATGTGTGTTTGTTTTTTATTGGTGTGTGTGTCCATATATGTGTTGGTTTGAAAGATCAGAAACACACAAAAGAGACACAACTCAGGCGGAGCAGCAAAGTTGTCGTTCTGTGAATCCAAGGACGCGGCGACAGATTTATGGAGAGATTGAGATTATATCGCTCGTCTGCAACATGATAATAATCCGGCGACGATTCATCACCATCGTAGAACCTGAGCTCAGCGAAAGTCTGTTGCCGATAGAAACGCGTTTGTTTTGATCGTGGCTGATAAATGGAAACAATCGTCCCGCCGCGGGATTCATACGTCTTTTCATTCCTTCCCTCATTCTTCTTCTGCGTCGGCCCACACTTCTTATTCACGCTTTTTGTCTCGGCGCCGGCGAGCGCCGCTGCTCGGAGGTCAAAGGTGAGAATGACGACTCAGGCGAGGTTTTATTGTTCGGAGCCGGGACAACAAGAGTCACACTTTGTGCTGAGTCAGTAGTTCCAAATATCTGCTGGGAAAAACTGAGTTCATGTGGGAGGACAATAAGTTGACGACGACCACGGTTGACCATGTTATCAGTCGGAGCAACTTTGGTACCAGTCGTTTCAGCAACTGTGTGGGAACAATGGGAACCGACAGTGGAGACAATTTCAGGAACAGCCCTTTTTGCAACAAGAGGCAACATGTAAGGGGATAACCTTTTTCCAACTATAGGCAGCAATTGTAGAGACAACCATTAACGCAACTATAGGCAGCAATTGTTGGGTCAACCGTTAACGCAACTATAGGCAGCAATTGTTGGGACAACCGTTAACGCAACTATAGGCAGCAATTGTTGGGACAACCGTTAACGCAACTATAGGCAGCAATTGTTGGGTCAACCGTTAACGCAACTATAGGCAGCAATTGTTGGGTCAACCGTTAACGCAACTATAGGCAGCAATTGTAGGGACAACCGTTAACGCAACTATAGGCAGCAATTGTAGAGACAACCGTTAACGCAACTATAGGCAGCAATTGTTGGGTCAACCGTTAACGCAACTATAGGCAGCAATTGTAGGGACAACCGTTAACGCAACTATAGGCAGCAATTGTTGGGTCAACCGTTAACGCAACTATAGGCAGCAATTGTTGGGTCAACCGTTAACGCAACTATAGGCAGCAATTGTTGGGTCAATTAACATAAGCTAGGAGCAACTATAGGCAGCAATTGTAGGGACAACCGTTAACGCAACTATAGGCAGCAATTGTAGAGACAACCGTTAACGCAACTATAGGCAGCAATTGTAAGGACAACCGTTAATGCAACTATAGGCAGCAATTGTAGGGACAACCGTTAACGCAACTATAGGCAGCAATTGTAGGGACAACCGTTAACGCAACTATAGGCAGCAATTGTAGAGACAACCGTTAACGCAACTATAGGCAGACATTTTAGGGACAATCATTAACGCAACTATAGGCAGCAATTGTAGGGACAATCATTAACGCAACTATAGGCAGCAATTGTAGGGACAACCGTTACAAAAACTATAGGCAGAAATTTTAGGGACAATCATTAACGCAACTATAGGCAGCAATTGTAGGGACAACCATTAACGCAACTATAGGCAGCAATTGTAGGGACTCTTAACGCACATAGGCAGCAATTGTAGGGACAACCATTAACGCAACTATAGGCAGCAATTGTAGTGACAATCATTAACGCAACTATAGGCAGCATTGTAGAGACAACCGTTAACGCAACTATAGGCAGCAATTGTAGGGACAACCATTTACGCAACTATAGGCAGCAATTGTAGGGACAACCATTAACGCAACTATAGGCAGCAATTGTAGGACAACCGTTAACGCAACTATAGGCAGCAATTGTAGAGACAACCGTTAACGCAACTATAGGCAGCAATTGTAGGGACAACCGTTAACGCAACTATAGGCAGCAATTGTAGGGACAACCGTTAACGCAACTATAGGCAGCAATTGTTGGGACAACCGTTAACGCAACTATAGGCAGCAATTGTAGAGACAACCGTTAACGCAACTATAGGCAGCAATTGTTCGGACAACCGTTAACGCAACTATAGGCAGAAATTGTAGGGACAACCGTTAACGCAACTATAGGCAGCAATTGTAGGGACAACCGTTAATGCAACTATAGGCAGAAATTGTAGAGACAACCGTTAACGCAACTATAGGCAGCAATTGTAGGGACAACCGTTAATGCAACTATAGGCAGAAATTGTAGAGACAACCGTTAACGCAACTATAGGCAGCAATTGTAGAGACAGTCGTTAACGCAACTATAGGCAGCAATTGTAGGGACAACCGTTAACGCAACTATAGGCAGCACTTGTAGGGACAACCGTTAAAGCAACTATAGGCAGCAATTGTTGGGACAACCGTTAACGCAACTATAGGCAGCAATTGTAGGGACAACCATTAACGCAACTATAGGCAGCAATTGTAGAGACAACTGTTAACGCAACTATAGGCAGCAATTGTAGAGACAACCGTTAACGCAACTATAGGCAGCAATTGTAGGGACAACCGTTAACGCAACTATAGGCAGCAATTGTAGAGACAACCGTTAACGCAACTATAGGCAGCAATTGTAGGGACAACCGTTAACGCAACTATAGGCAGCAATTGTAGAGACAACCGTTAACGCAACTATAGGCAGCAATTGTTGGGACAACCGTTAACGCAACTATAGGCAGCAATTGTAGAGACAACCGTTAACGCAACTATAGGCAGCAGTTGTAGAGACAACCGTTAACGCAACTATAGGCAGAAATTGTAGGGAGAACCGTTAACGCAACTATAGGCAGCAATTGTAGAGACAACCGTTAACGCAACTATAGGCAGCAGTTGTAGAGACAACCGTTAACGCAACTATAGGCAGAAATTGTAGGGAGAACCGTTAACGCAACTATAGGCAGCAATTGTAGGGAGAACCGTTAACGCAACTATAGGCAGAAATTGTAGGGAGAACCGTTATCGCAACTATAGGCAGCAATTGTAGAGACAACCGTTAACGCAACTATAGGCAGCAGTTGTAGAGACAACCGTTAACGCAACTATAGGCAGAAATTGTAGGGAGAACCGTTAACGCAACTATAGGCAGAAATTGTAGGGAGAACCGTTAACGCAACTATAGGCAGAAATTGTAGGGAGAACCGTTAACGCAACTATAGGCAGAAATTGTAGGGAGAACCGTTATCACAACTATAGGCAGCAATTGTAGAGACAACCGTTAACGCAACTATAGGCAGCAGTTGTAGAGACAACCGTTAACGCAACTATAGGCAGCAGTTGTAGAGACAACCGTTAAAGCAACTATAGGCAGAAATTGTAGAGACAACCGTTAACGCAACTATAGGCAGCAATTGTAGAGACAACCGTTAACGCAACTATAGGCAGAAATTGTAGGGAGAACCGTTATCGCAACTATAGGCAGCAATTGTAGAGACAACCGTTAACGCAACTATAGGCAGACATATTAGGGACAATCATTAACGCAACTTTAGGCAGCAATTGTAGGGACAATCATTAACGCAACTATAGGCAGCAATTGTAGGGACAATCATTAACGCAACTATAGGCGGAAATTGTAGGGACAATCATTAACGCAACTATAGGCGGAAATTGTAGGGACAATCATTAACGCAACTATAGGCAGCATTGTAGAGACAACCGTTACAAAAACTATAGGCAGAAATTTTAGGGACAATCATTAACGCAACTATAGGCAGCAATTGTAGAGACAACCGTTAACGCAACTATAGGCAGAAATTGTAGAGACAACCATTAACGCAATATTTAACAACAACCGCCACTGTAGGATACATCTGCATGGACAACCATTTGAGCAACCAGAGGGTACAACTGTGGGAAACAAAAGAGACAATCTATTTCACCAACTGTTGGGTTAAACTTTTAGAATGACTGGGGGGGACAACAATGTTGGCAACTGTAAAGTACACCTGTGGGAACAACCCTCTCAATAACGACAGGTACAATTTTGATAACCCTGGAGGGAAGAAAGGAGCAACTGCGTGGTCAACTTTGCAGTGAAATGGTTGGACGATTGGGGACAACCGTCCATGCAACTGTAGTTAGCAACTAAAGGATACAACTATGGGAACAAATAGTGACAACCTATGTCTGCAACCTTTGGGTGCAACTACGGGATCGACGAGGAGGACAACCAAGTTATTAACCGAACATCTGCAGAAATGACCCTCTAAGCAACGACAGGTACAAAAACCCATTGTGTAAATAAACTGTGGGATCGAGATTAGGGACAACAATGCATGCAGGAGAGTACAACTCTGGTAACAGCTGTGGAGGCAACTATGGCAACCTTAGAGAACTGAAGAACTGGACACTCCCCTTTTGTGTTACTAAAGGTTACTAGAGCAACTGTGGCAACAATGGCCCGAACAACTGGGTGCAACTATGGGGCAATTGTGTAATCAACTTTAAAGTAGGGTTGTGAACCAGATTAGGGACCACCATGCGTGTAACTGGAGAGTACAACTGTGGCAACAGTTGAGAATACGTGGTCAAGCTTTACTATTAACCAACCCAGTGTGTGGCACGCCTGGGCAACAACCCTATTGTACAACTGGAGGTACTAAGGTACTGCGGTAACAAGTCGGGACAAACTAAGTCAGCGACCATTGGGTCGAGCTGGGGAAACAGTTGAGGGTACGAAAGTTGTAGCAACAATTAAGGCAACAGTTCAGATTCATAATCTTCCAACCCGGTAAAGGACCTGCTGTGGTTCTGGTGCCGGCCCAAAGAAAAAAAAAAGGGCACGTTGCAACTCTGACTCAACTGTGCATCTTCCTCTTGGTCCAGCGAGCTGGTTTGACATCCGACTGAAGTCTTAATTATCTTGCAGTTCTTAAATCAACTTGTCAGGTCTGTTTCTCTCGCAGATAAGGAGGTAAATCCGTCTCTGTCGCTCCTCCCGGGGGATAGGGGGGCGGCTGTTTATCTCGGCTGCATCTCTGCACCAGAGAAGAGGCTGATTATCCTTCTCCGCCACCCGTCACGCTCCGAGGTGAAGCCGCACCGTCGCTCCCGCTCGCCGGGTGTTATCTGCGTCGCTCACTTCGCCGCTGATTAGCGTTTGTGAAAACACTCTCCCGCGGAGACGCGACTCCGAGAGTCGTCAAGTGTTGCTCGCACCGGCTCCGCTACGAGTCTCTGTTGGACGACTTCTGGGTGTAAAGTGTGTTTTTTTTTGTTTAATCATCAGACTGTTGGTTAAAATACTATTTTCATCACTGACGTAATTTTGTGACTCAGTTTATATCCTTGTTTTTGATGTTTCAGCATTATAGTCCTTAACACAGTACTACTACTTATTCTACTTCTACTACTACTGTTAATCCTATTACTTCTTCTACTTCTACTAATACTGCTAATCCTACTACTTCAACTATTTTGAGTACTTCCCCTACTTCTACTACTTCTACATCTACTAATACTTCTTCTACTACTACTTCTACTAATACTGCTAATCCTACTACTACTTCTTCTTCTACTACTTCTACTAATAATACTACTACTTCCTCTTCTTCTACTAATACTGCTAATCCTACTACTACTTCTACTTCTACTAATAATACTACTACTTCCTCTACTTCTAGTACAACTGCTAATCCTACTACTTCTACATCTACTAATACTTCTACTTCCTCTACTTCTACTAATACTGCTAATCCTACTACTACTTCTACTTCTACTACTTCTACTACTTCTACTAATAATACTACTACTTCCTCTACTTCTACTTCCTCTACTTCTACTACATATATTACTTCCTCTACTTCTACTAGTACTGCTTCTACTATTAATACAACTACTTCCTCTATTTTTACTACTACTTCTTCTTCTATAAATACTAATCTTCTACACATGTTTTTATCATCCAGGAAAAATACATTTTAAAGACATTGTTTTAAACACAAAGTAACAACAAGATTCTTCCATTTCAGACTCAACTGTGTCACAATAAAAGCCTGTATCTGAAGTCAACGTCCGAGACTTCAAGTGTGATCCCTGCAGGACTTCCTGTGACGCAGTCCAACCACGGCTCGCTCATTCATGTTCGCAGGATCCTGGGGAACCCCACAATGTGCTTGTTGCCATGGTAACCTCGCGTGGCCTCAGCTGCTTCCGAAGATGTTTGTTGCTCGTCGTGTGATGCGAACATTTAACCGATGAAGTCAAATAAAATATCATCAAATATCTCAATAGAAACACGTGACTGTTCCTTCATATTCGAGACCAGGTGGAGAAAAAAAATCGTTTTGTTTTATTATTTTTTGATCCGACAACATGTCGACTATGTAGCAGATAAATATGATTACATGTAATAAACCTTCATTCTACAAATAAAAAAATTAAAAAAACGTTTATTTTAAATGCAAAGGGCTTGTTGACGTCAGAGTGGCAACAACGCTTCGTATCTTAGGTTTGGGATCATTAAGAATCACGTGATTTAACCAAAAGATAAATAAACGCCAACAGAGTTCTCGTAAGAGAAACTTTTGAAGCTCACTGGCGCCCCCATGTGGCCGAAACCTCCAGAAAACAGGAAGTTAGGTAGGTTTCAAAGAATAAAAAAGATTTAAATGCAATTTTGTTCAGTTTAATCAATTCATTTTTTAAATGAGTTTTATTATTAGTTTAAGTTAACTTTTTAATAAGACGCATTTTGAACTTTAATTAAAACTAAATATCACATGATAACTTTACTTCATTTGCAGACGACTTTGATCAAACTTTATCATCACTTTTAACTCCGATTTCCTCCACAAAATGTCCACGTGTCGGGTCTCGGATGAAATAAACACAAAAGTAGGATCAGAGTGAAATGAAAGTCGTCAAAGACGTTTGTGGGATTTATTCTGATTCGGGGCAAAAGCAAACCAACATAGTGCAGCTCAATAAAACAAATAAAAATGTCTTCAAACAGGAACTCTTCTGCTCCTCAGTTGGTCTTCAGTCTCTTCTGCTCCGGATCGGAACCTGCCGACGGCTCCCGCTTGAGACCCTGCTCCTTCTTGAGACCCTTCTTGGGACCCGGCTCCTTCTTGAGACCCTTCTTGGGACCCGGCTCCTTCTTGAGACCCTTCTTGGGACCCGGCTCCTTCTTGAGACCCTGCTCCTTCATCCACTCCAGCCGCTCGGTCACCTTGTCCATCTCCTCGATCTCCTTGTTGTAGAGCATCTTGAGCGCGGGGATGAACCCGTGCAGGGTCCTCAGGTCGGACAGGCGGACCTGAAGGGTAGGCGGTGATGACGAACGGTTCTGGGGAGGTTTCTGCCGCGGTCTTACCTGCATGTGGTCGAAGGAGATCCCCACGCGCTCGGTGAAGCGCTCGTTGATGACGGGGATCTTGGCGTAGCGCTGGCTGAAGTGGTTGAGCATGATGAAGTCGGCGTTCATCTTGATCCCGATGTTGATGGCCTGCGAGGTCGTGCTGCGGAGACAATCCAGGGGGCGTTAAACTTTGAACTTTGACCCCTTTAGTTGGCGAGAACTTGGCGAAAATACTGCGACAACAAAGCTCCTATAGTTATGGCCACTAGATGGCAGCAGTAAAGCAGACGTCCTTGACATCTAAAGGAACAATGAAATCCTGCGAGAAGCTGGCGAGTGACTGAGGACGAGAGGATACAGTGAGTCCAGCAGATTTTAAAGCTGATGTTTGGACAAATTTTGGTTTGAAAACAAATTAAATCAGTTACGACTTCGTCAAGAATCATGTGGTCTGTAAATACTACAACACCAGAGTCAAGTACTGGACAATACTTCACATATATCCTTGTTACTACACTATCACAACACCAGAGTCAAGTACTGGACAATACTACACATATATACTTGTTACTACACTATCACAACACCAGAGTCAAGTACTGGACAATACTACACATATATACTTGTTACTACACTATCAAAACACCAGAGTCACGTACTGGACAATACTACACATATATCCTTGTTACTACACTATCACAACACCAGAGTCAAGTACTGGACAATACTACACATATATACTTGTTTCTACACTATCACAACACCAGAGTCAAGTACTGGACAATACTTCACATATATCCTTGTTACTACACTATCACAACACCAGAGTCAAGTACTGGACAATACTACACATATATACTTGTTACTACACTATCACAACACCAGAGTCAAGTACTGGACAATACTACACATATATACTTGTTACTACACTATCACAACACCAGAGTCAAGTACTGGACAATACTACACATATATACTTGTTACTACACTATCACAACACCAGAGTCAAGTACTGGACAATACTACACATATATACTTGTTACTACACTATCACAACACCAGAGTCAAGTACTGGACAATACTACACATATATACTTGTTACTACACTATCACAACACCAGAGTCAAGTACTGGACAATACTACAGATATATACTTGTTACTACACTATCACAACACCAGAGTCAAGTACTGGACAATACTACACATATATACTTGTTTCTACACTATCACAACACCAGAGACAAGTACTGGACAATACTACACATATATACTTGTTACTACACTATCACAACACCAGAGTCACGTACTGGACAATACTACACATATATATACTTGTTACTACACTATCACAACACCAGAGTCAAGTACTGGACAATACTACATATATATACTTGTTACTACACTATCACAACACCAGAGTCAAGTACTGGACAATACTACACATATATCCTTGTTACTACACTATCACAACACCAGAGTCAAGTACTGGACAATACTACAAATATATACTTGTTACTACACTATCACAACACCAGAGTCAAGTACTGGACAATACTACACATATATTCTTGTTACTACACTATCACAACACCAGAGTCAAGTACTGGACAATACTACACATATATTCTTGTTACTACACTATCACAACACCAGAGTCAAGTACTGGACAATACTACACATATATACTTGTTACTACACTATCACAACACCAGAGTCAAGTACTGGACAATACTACACATATATACTTGTTACTACACTATCACAACACCAGAGTCAAGTACTGGACAATACTACACATATATACTTGTTACTACACTATCACAACACCAGAGTCAAGTACTGGACAATACTACACATATATACTTGTTACTACACTATCACAACACCAGAGTCAAGTACTGGACAATACTACACATATATACTTGTTACTACACTATCACAACACCAGAGTCAAGTACTGGACAATACTACACATATATACTTGTTACTACACTATCACAACACCAGAGTCCAGCAAATTCTTTTTAAGATCATTTTTTTCCTTTGAAACTTTGACGGTATTTTGTGTTTGAGGTTCTTTCAAATAAATATGTGTTACGGTCGACACACCTGAGTGAGAGCCGACGCTCCTCACCTGTGTCTCTTACTGAGGGCCTCGTCCTCCATCCCGTCCTGCAGCGTGGCCTCGTGGATCAGCAGCGTCGCGTCCTTACCTGCGGAGAACCACAATCGGATCAGATCCCGACGCTCGCGGCGCTTTCTCGTTCCCGCAGGAAATCAAGCCGCCGGCCCCCGATGTAATCAACGAGCGCCCGGGCGAGCGAGCCGGCGCCGGCTAATGAACGAGCGGTTCGCTGGAGGCTTCCCTTGGACCGAGTCCAGTCCGGGCAATTTCTGGGAAGTCGATGAAGAGCGCTCCCCGAGGAGGCGTTAGCCGGAGCCAGAACCGATCTCCAGTATTAAGAAAGATCAAATCAATTATTCAGGGGAACAATAAAAGAGGAGGACGCCGCGTCCGCCAGAGTCCACTTCGTTAGCGCGCCGCCGCCGCGCCACTGACCGATGTTCACGAAGGCCTCGCAGGGCATGGTGTCCCCGGAGAAGGCCACTTTCCAGCCGGACTGGTGCTTGAAGCTGCAGGCGAAGGAGTTGAACTGGTGACGTGCGTAGCAGGTCCGGAACTGGAACAGAAGATTTAGCACGGTTTAGCATCATGCTAAATGTAGCATCGATGCTACATTGAGGCGCTGACCTCCTGCAGCTCGTTCTGCCGCAGCATGTCCTCTATGAGCGCGAGGGTCTTCTGGGTCAGACCTTTGCCGCGTTCCAGCAGAGCGTCGTTCGGGATGTGGCTGAAAGACACGGGTCGGGGTCAAGAGAGATGGTCCAAAACTTTTTGTAAATAGCAAAACCACCTCAAATTGTAGAAAATAGTTTTTAGGTTCAAGACAAACTTTTACAAAGTTAAACTGAGAGAGAAACAACACAGCAGTTGCTACATTCATGTCAAATATAAGGATGCTAAACATGCTAAATGTAGCAATAAAGGCTGTATTCAACACAGCATATTATGCTACATGTGGTCATCTGTGGATCTTACCGGAATGTAATAACATTTACCAATCGCTATTTAAAATGATTTGGTATGCAATGCTAAATATAGCATAGATGCTAAATATAGCATTGGAGGCTATAATAAATGCTATATGTATCATTGAAGGCGATGCTACATGTATCATTGACGGCGATGCTACATGTATCATTTATGGCGATACTACATGTAGCATTGATGGCGATGCTATATGTATCATTGATGGCGATGCTACATTGATGGCGATGCTATATGTAGCATTGATGGCGATGCTACATTGATGGCGAGGCTATATGTAGCACTGATGGCGATGCTACATTGATGGCGAGGCTATATGTAGCACTGATGGCGATGCTACATTGATGGCGAGGCTATATGTAGCACTGATGGCGATGCTACATGTATCATTGACGGCGATGCTACATTGATGGCGAGGCTATATGTATCATTGATGGCGATGCTACATTGATGGCGATGCTATATGTAGCATTGATGGCGATGCTACATTGATTGCGAGGCTATATGTAGCACTGATGGCGATGCTACATTGATGGTGAGGCTATATGTAGCACTGATGGCGCTGCTATATGTAGCATTGATGGCGAGGCTACATGTAGCACTGATGGCGCTGCTATATGTAGCATTGATGGCGAGGCTATATGTATCATTGAAGGCGATGCTATATGTAGCATTGATGGCAATGCTATATGTATCAGTAGCATCGCCGGCGATGCATTGACGGCGATGCTACATGTAGCATTGATGGCGATGCTACATGTAGCATTGATGGCAAGGCTACATGTAGCATTGATGGCGAGGCTATAAGTAGCATTGATGGCGAAGGCTATAAGTAGCATTGATGGCGATGCTGCATCGATGGCGAGGCTATATGTAGCATTGATGGCGATGCTACATTGATGGCGAGGCTATATGTATCATTGATGGCGATGCTACATTGATGGCGAGGCTATATGTAGCACTGATGGCGATGCTACATTGATGGCGAGGCTATATGTAGCACTGATGGCGATGCTACATTGATGGCGAGGCTATATGTAGCACTGATGGCGATGCTACATGTATCATTGACGGCGATGCTACATTGATGGCGAGGCTATATGTATCATTGATGGCGATGCTACATTGATGGCGATGCTATATGTAGCATTGATGGCGATGCTACATTGATTGCGAGGCTATATGTAGCACTGATGGCGATGCTACATTGATGGTGAGGCTATATGTAGCACTGATGGCGCTGCTATATGTAGCATTGATGGCGAGGCTACATGTAGCACTGATGGCGCTGCTATATGTAGCATTGATGGCGAGGCTATATGTATCATTGAAGGCGATGCTATATGTAGCATTGATGGCAATGCTATATGTATCAGTAGCATCGCCGGCGATGCATTGACGGCGATGCTACATGTAGCATTGATGGCGATGCTACATGTAGCATTGATGGCGATGCTACATGTAGCATTGATGGCGATGCTACATGTAGCATTGATGGCAAGGCTACATGTAGCATTGATGGCGAAGGCTATAAGTAGCATTGATGGCGATGCTGCATCGATGGCGAGGCTATATGTATCATTGATGGCGATGCTGCATTGATGGTGAGGCTATATGTAGCATTGATGGCGATGCTACATTGATGGCGAGGCTATATGTAGCATCGCCGGCGATGCATTGACGGCGATGCTACATGTAGCATTGATGGCGATGCTACATGTAGCATTGATGGCAAGGCTATAAGTAGCATTGATGGCGTTGCTGCATCGATGGTGAGGCTATATGTATCATTGATGGCGATGCTGCATTGATGGTGAGGCTATATGTAGCATTGATGGCGATGCTACATTGATGGCGAGGCTATATGTAGCATTGATGGCGATGCTACATTGATGGCGCTGCTGCATTGATGGCACGGCTACATGTAGCATTGATGGAGATGCTACATGTAGCATTTAAGGCGATGCCAGATGTAGCAGCGCTAAGCTAAAAGTAGCATTTCTGGCTAAGCTAAATGTAGCAAAGCCTGCCTTGCTAAATGTAGCACAACAGCTCATCTGTGGATCTTACCGGAATGTAATAACATTGACCAATGATTGAGTCGATGCTACATGTAGCATTTAAGGCGACGCTAGATGTGTGACCTTCACATACTTGATGAGGTCGAGGGCGATATCCTCGCATTGGTTGTTGTACTGACAGAGCCAGGTCATGAGCGGAACCGGAGCCAGCAGGAAGACGGGCTTGAGGGGTCGTCCCAAGGTCGTCTGAGGAGCATTAGCATGGTGAGGTCAGAGGTTCAGGTACGAGGAGGACGGACCTCTTCATGGACGTCAAACGTACCAACGTTCGTCTCAACTCCAACAGCAACTTCAGCAAACCCTGAGATGAAGACAGGAAAGAGTTACTGGACGAGCCTTCAGACGCTCGTCCTCCGGGAGACTGACGGTGTGATGGTCGGCGTGCATGTGCGAGATGAAGACGGTGGAGATCCTGGACAGAACTTGGTCCACGTCGTCTCCGTAGTGTTGACACAGTTGACCGAACGTGCCTTCGCCGCAGTCCAGCAGCAGCGAGCGACTCGGGCTGGAAAACAAACACAAAAAACACGTCATTCTGACGAACCGTCGCCAAGAAGAAAGACGAGCGTCACGAAAACCTGATGTTGACTAAAGTGCCGCTGAGGTTCCTCAGCTTGTTGGGCACAGAAGACCCGGTTCCCAGGAAAACCACTTCTGGATAATTTAGCGTCTCTCCTGGAAACACAAGTGTGAACAATAAATGAAGCGTTTAAACCAGTTAATGGGTAGAAGATAAACTTTATGTTCTATTTAAATTGTAGAACAAAGTCGCTTCATTTTTAAATACGTTTCTTCAAACAAAAAAATGGCTTTAATCCGAAAATAATATTTAAAATCCCAAAAATGTCGCTTCATTAAAAATGTCCTTTTGCTTCATTTTAAATCAAAAAATATTTTCATTAAAAAATTAAAAAAATTGCTTTAATCATAAAACAATAAATATTTTTTATCAAAAAGTAGCATCAATATTTAAATCCAAAAATAAATGACTTCAATAAAATATTTTAAATTTAAAAAAATACTATATTCTTTATTTAAAAACCCAGAAAAAATGATTAAATCAAAAATTTCTCATCTTAAAAAAAAAACTGCTTTAATCATAAAACAATAAATATTTTTATCAAAAAGTTGCATCAATATTTAAATCCAAAAATAATTGACTTCAATAAAATATTTTAAATTAAAAAAAATACTATATTCTTTATTTAAAAACCCAGAAAAAAAGATTAAATCAAAAATTTCTCATTAAAAAAAAAAAAACTGCTTTAATCATAAAACAATAAATATTTGTATCAAAAAGTTGCATCAATATTTAAATCCAAAAATAAAATACTTCAATAGAATATTTTAAATAAAAATATATCTATATTCTTTATTTAAAATAAAAAATATATCTATATTCTTTATTTAAAAACCTAGAAAAGTTGTTTCAATCAAAAATATTTATTAAAAAAAAAAAAAATTGCTTTAATCTCAAAACAATAAATATTTCTATCAAAAAGTTGCATCAATATTTAAATCGAAAAATAAAATACTTCAATAAAATATTTTAAATAAAATAAATACTATGTTATTTATTTAAAAACCCAGAAAAGTTGTTTCAATCAAAAAATATTTTCATAAAAAAAAAAAAAAAAAAGATTCTGCTTTAATCTTAAAACAATAATACATATTTTTTATCAAAAAGTTGCATCAATATTTTAATCCAAAAATATATGACTTCAATAAAATATTTTAAATAAAAAAAATACTATATTATTTATTTAAAAACCCAGAAAAGTCGTTTCAATCAAAAAATATTTCATTAAAAAAAGAAAATTCACTTTAATCTCAAAACAATAAATATTTATATCAAAAAGGTGCATCAATATTTAAATCCAAAAATAATTGACTTCAATAAAATATTTTAAATTAAAAAGATTCTATATTCTTTATTTAAAATAAAAAATTAATCAAAATTTTTTATTTAAAAAACCAAAAAGATTTTTTTTAAAAAAAAAAATTTTTAAAAAAAAAAAATTTTTTTTACCCACAAAAAAAATATTTCTTTCAAAAAATTGCAACAATTTTTTCAACCAAAAAAAAATTTTTTAAAAAAATTTTTTTAATTAAAAATATATCTATATTCTTTATTTAAAATAAAAAATATATCTATATTCTTTATTTAAAAACCTAGAAAAGTTGTTTCAATCAAAAATATTTATTAAAAAAAAAAAATTGCTTTAATCTCAAAACAATAAATATTTCTATCAAAAAGTTGCATCAATATTTAAATCCAAAAACAATTGACTTCAATAAAATATTTTAAATTAAAAAAATTCTATATTCTTTATTTAAAAACCCAGAAAAGTTGATTCAATCAAAAGAATAATTTTGAACAGAAAATAAACTTTTCTCACATAAACAAAAACCAAAAGGTCGTTGTCCGTCGACGGCTATTGTCGATCCAAACACCAGACTTCCATTAAAGAAGTTCTCACCGGAGTCGTCGGTGCACGTCCTCCTGCACTTCTGCGCCTCCTCAAGGAAGTTGGGGATCTCAGCCGCCTCTTGCAGGAAGTGCTCGGCGCTGCAGGCGGAGATGGCGTCTCTAACGAACGAGACAGGAAGTCAAGACGCGGCCGAGCGCGAACACGGCGCCGGGGATCGTGTCCGACACTAATTTGACAGAAGGAAGCTCCGGAGCAGAGTAACGAGGGGAGGGAGGTTTACGGGGCGACGGTCCGTTCAGGATTGTTGTCAGGAGTGAACTTGAGGAGGATTTAAGGAGCCACTGACCTCTGCCAACCCAGCGCCGGACACAACTGGTACTTGAGAGAACGTTCGGCTCGGACGGCCGAGACCTGCAGCGCCGCCGGCGGTTCCTGACGTGCGCAGAAGAGCGTGAGAAATCGTAGGTATACTCGTCCTTCCTTATAAAACGGACCCTTATAGAATTATCAATCAATCATCAAAACAATATTCAATAAAGTACATACTTTAAAGGTCAAGATAAAACTGAGAACACAACAGGAGTTCCAGAAAATCAAGGAAAAGCCTGAACAAATAGAAACGTCTTAAGATGTTTCTTAAACACAACGTATCAGTGGAAAGTTCTAGTACCTTAGTCCCGACGGTCCGCAGCTCCGGGAAGACCTGCGGGTGGATCATGTGCAGGTGAGTCTGGATCTTGTGGCAGGCGGTGTTGCGGGTGTCGATGGCGCTCTCGTTCACGAGCAGGTGTTCCGTTCCGGGCGGAAACCTTCGCAGAACCAGACAGAACCGGTCAGTAAAGGAACGGCCGGTCGCACAGGCCGGCGTCTCCGGAACCGACCTCTCCATCCACTCTCGGTACTCGTCCGTTCTCAGGATGGACTCCGGGGTCAAGTGGATCACCAGCTTCGGGGCGTCCTCCGTCCCCCCCGAGTGGTACCTGCAAACACGAGACCCAGCCGGTCAACCGACGACCCCCCGACGACCCGAGCACGCGAACCCACCCGGCCAGCTGCGGGTTTTCACACACGGGTTTGAGGAACTCCTCCGACGGACACTCCACCACCATGAACACGGAGCCCGGCGTCGGGGGCGTGCAGACCTGCTCCGGCCGGATCTACGAGAGACCAGTCAACCTCCTGTGCTGTGTCT
This sequence comes from Callionymus lyra, assembly GCA_016630915.1. Classification (NCBI taxonomy): domain Eukaryota; kingdom Metazoa; phylum Chordata; class Actinopteri; order Syngnathiformes; family Callionymidae; genus Callionymus; species Callionymus lyra. Next base: position 19,765,789 of record JACEEU010000695.1, on the reverse strand, counting down.
CAAATCGCATACTAGCGTACTAAAAGTTAGTATTTTTAGTACGTTAGTGTGTCTCAATTCTTAGTATGCGAAATTTAGTGCGCCATGCATACTAAATTGGCGTACTAACATTCCCACAAAACTAGCATGGTTCGATGGACACTAACCACACTAAACAGCCGCCATTTTAGTGACGTTTTAAACGGAAGTTACGTCATATATAAATGCTTTATGTATATACTTAAATGTGTATTTCAGAAGTAGGAGGATAAACACTTTCTTAACCAGCTTAAATATCTCATTATTTAGATTCTCATATTTTTCTTTATTTCTTTTCCAAAGTTGCAAGGTCCAGGTGGGCTTCAAACAGCTCTTAAAATCTTAATAAGAAAGAAGCTTCATGTGATTTCCGGTTAGTGTGTAGCTTCAGGTTGATTGAGAATACTATCTAGCGCTAGTTAGTTGCATACTAATCTACTAACTTCTAGCTACTATTAGTATGCGTTTGGCACAGCACTGGTGTTCCACAAGGATCCATCTTTGGACATTCTACGAGTCTGGGGAAAAAAAAAAAAAGTGTTCCTCACCTCTTGTCCTTTATACGCGACACTCTCTCCTTGCTTCAGTTTCCGGATCATGACGCCGATCTCCGGCGTCCCCCTGAGGAGACCAGGACCGGTTGAATGTTGGGGTTTTTTGAGTGTCTTCACGTGACAACAAGGAACTCACAAGGGCAGCCCGAGCTTCACCGCCTCCTCCACCAGGAACCTGCCGCTCTTCGTCTTGAGCTGAGGCGACGAAAAGTTGTCGTGAGTTTAGTCGGACAAGTTTGTGCAGATCACAGGTTATACAAGACGGACGGACGGACAGACGGACAGACAGACAGACGGACAGACGGACAGACACTCTAAACCTACAAAACTCTCAAGTAAAACGAACAAACCTTCAAGTGAACATAACTTTTTAAAAACATGCAGAACATAAAAACAAAGACGCACCCGACACACGAAGGCCACCAACAAAGTGGGATCTTTTCTTTTGTCACCTATAAATAAAAATACAACCCGGAGTCATTGTGTTGCCATGACGACAGGCGGGGTGAATGGTGAACTTCACGACTCACCTGGACTCGCCGGTCTGGGGCTCCCTGGGCCGGGCTGCAGGTGGAACAGGAAGTTAAACTCCAGACAATCTGGCGACTCTCCCGGACTCACCGAATATAGGCACGGGATGGACCGTCATGGTGTTGTCCGAGCTCACCTCCGTGCACGGATGCACCTCTGAAACGTCACGGCAGCGCCGGTCAGACCCGAGCAATCGAAACCACGATCTAAACACCTACGCAGCTCGATCCCGTGCAGCGACCCGGCGAAGTGCTTGGTGGCCTGAACGAAGTTCTCCTGGAGAGACGGGGGGGTGAGCGGCCGGGAGGAGGGAGACGAGGACGAGGACTCACCAGCTGTGGGGGTCCGACGAGGACTAACTTGGGAACACCGATGTCCTTCACCGTCGCGATGATCCCTGCGGGAGAGTCACGTGTTAAACAGGCGTCGTGGAGGTGCAGGTGGGAGTGTGTCCACTAGATGGCGCCAGACGATCATAGCGTTGATGGAGAGTCTCGTGTCGAGACTATAGTTCATCAAAGGGGGGCCTCGTTTGGCCCCTGAACCTCCTTAATAAATTAGGTAGTTTGATATTCAAGAAGTCGATCAATACTTATAATGTTTTTGTGATATTGTTACTGTGTTTAATCATTATTAGGACTTTGTGTTATTCTAATACTATATATATTTTTCAGTGTATGATTCATTTAAGTAAGTAAGTAAGTAATATTTATTTATATAGCTTTTCGAGACCAGGGTCACAAAGCGCTTAGACAATCAAAACAATACTCAAAAAAGTACATACTTTAAAGATCCCACGTATTTTTGATCGATTGACATTTTTCCCTTATTTCGTTTCAGCAGTACATTCACATACTCACACACAAAGTATGCATATTGATATAATAATGAAAAAAAAAAAACATAAATAAAAACAATAAAATGGTAACAATAATAACCAATAACACACAAATTAGGACATAAAAATGTATAAATGTTTTAAAGTTTTACCTCAAAATAATTTATTTAATTCATGGTTTGGGGCAAGAACAAAAACTCACGTGACTTAATCAATAACGTATGTAATCATAACACACACAAAAAAAAGGATAATATATTATTTTATTTCGCACTTTAATGTAAGATCCATACTTTTCTTGTGTTTTATTTCATGTATTTATTCTCTACTGTGAACAAGGATCTTTATTGACTCGACGGTTCAGTGAAAGCAAAGTGCAGTTTTGACCTCTGACCTGACAAACCGCCGACGTTCTCCCAGCTCATCTGGGTCACGAACACCTTGTCCAGGCGAGAAAGGCGGAGCCTGTGAAAACAGAAGCGTTAGCGGCGACGACGACGACCAGGAGGATCTGAGGAGCGTCGCTCACCCGTGTTCCTGTAACCCTCTCTGGGTTCTCTCGCCGCAGTTGAACAGATAGCTGGACGTGGAAGGAAAGTTTCATCATCAAACTTCATGTTTACACCACTGTGGAGTTCCTCAGGGGTCAATCATTGGCCCTTTTTCCCACCAAAAAAACTAGAACGTTTATAGACATGAGACCATAAAACTTTTTGACCAGAGTTTAAATTTACAAACAAATTCACAATCATCCAAAAAAAGTGGCAAATAAAACCACATGAATTACATTTAAGGACAATTTTACCAAATTGTTTTACTCTTTTTTTGGGGAGATTTTAAACTGACATTAACTCTGACTTACGCGTTTGCATTTTTAACACTTTAGAAATTCATCTATTCAAGTAAGTTAGTTTGTAAAGCGCCAGGTTCAAAACAGTCTGGCTGCAGACCGGTCGTCTCAGGCCCCTTCAACCATCCCATCCCAGACCGCTTCTGCTCTTTTCAGGTGCTTACCACTGCTCTCGGGCCCCTCTCCCTGCAGACCCCACACCTCACCTCTCAGGCCCCCACCAGCCGTCTTTCCAGGAGGTGTGAAAAGCCCTCGACCCCCTTAAGATTTAAATAGATCCAATTTATTGTCATGAACTTCTACTTGTGTTTAAACGACTGTGGTGTTCCTCAGGGGTCAATCATTGGCCCTTTTCCCCAAAAAAAACTAAAATGCGAATTTACGCATTTCCTGATTCAAACGTGCGTTATTTGAAGTTTGAGTTTCAGGAAAGTTTCAAGTCATGAGACCATGAAACTTTTTGACCAGAGTTTAAAATTCAAATTTTACAAACAAATTCACAATCATCCAAAAAGTGGCAAATAAAACCTCATGAATTACATTTAAGGACAATTATACCAAATTGTTTTACTCTTTTTTTGGGGGAGATTTTAAACTGACATTAACTCTGACTTACGCGTTCGCATTTTTAACACTTTAGAAATTCATCTATTCAAGTAAGTTAGTTTGTAAAGCGCCAGGTTCAAAACAATCTGGCTGCAGACCGGTCGTCTCAGGCCCCTTCAACCATCCCATCCTAGACCGCATTGCTCTTTTCAGGTGCTTACCACTGCTCTCAGACCTCTCTCCCTGCAGACCCCACACCTCACCTCTCAGGCCAGGAGGTGTGAAAAGCCCTCGACCCCCTTAAGATTTAAATAGATCCAATTTATTGTCATGAACTTCTACTTGTGTTTAAACGACTGTGGTGTTCCTCAGGGGTCAATCATTGGCCCTTTTCCCCAAAAAACTAAAACGCGAATTTACGCATTTCTGTGACGTCATTTGTGTTGCTGGCGCGAGTCTCACGTGCCTGTTGAACTCAGAGAGGACGGAGATGCAGCGACTGTCGCCTCTGCTCCCGGACCCGACCACCTGCAGGTGCATCTGGCACGGTCCGTCCACACTCTGTGGTTGGTTCTGACGCCGGGTTGGTTTGTCTTTTGTCTTGTGGCTGGGCTTCGTGTAGCCCTGGTCGTGGCTGGGCTTCGTGTAGCCCTGGTCGTGGCTGGGCTTCGTGTAGCCCTGGTCGTGGGCGGCCATGGTCCGGCACAGGTGCGGGACCGTCCGCGGGGGGCAGCGCGAGGCTCGCGGCGCGGTTTTCCGTACGATTCCGATCCCGGCTCTGAGTGACAGCAGAGTCACGGAGCAGGCGTTCATACTAAGCACGACCCGGGTCCGACCTTGACGAGGTTATCGCGTCCAGCCGTGGTTTTTTCGGATCTGACTCCGGAGGGGACGCGCAGGACCTCTGTACACACATGTGCAGTGACTTCCGGCGTCTTTTGATGACGTAGAAGGATGAGAGCCAATGAGAGCGGCGCTAAGGAGACGAGGCTGACACAAACGATGGTAAACAAACTCAAACCATTCTTCTTCTAAATAATATAATTTAGTTTTACGGTAAAAACAATACATGTTTGAATCAATAAAAAACTTTTACATTGACAATCATGTTCTACAATGACTTTGTAAGATTTAGGAGTAGGTAGACGCCCGGTGATGACGTCACGATGCAACGCTCTCCGTAGTTTTAATGACATTATTAATACGTTAATACGAACATTATTTTAGAGATAATCTTAACCTGGGATTGCAAACATCAAGCAATATTTTACGATAATAATTCCCCTAAAGGTTCACGACCAGATTATCCGTTTTATTATATTTAAAAAGATAATTATTTATAATTTACGCTACAAACGTTGACCCATGAAGGTACAAAAAACTGATTTTAATGTTTAAAAGAATGAAAATTAGCAGACAAAAAAAACTACTACTTCTATCTTTGCATCTGTTTTATTTTCTAATCCCATCATTTGTATTTATACATTTCATAGGTAAATAAAAACCTCACGTTATACAGTTTAAAGAAATGAAAACACAAGACGTGTCTCTGTCTCTCTTTATTCATGTTTCTCTACGTCCTCCGACACACAACCTCGGCTTTGTGTCGTTCAAATGTCTTTACAGTCAGAAGTTTGATTTCTTGTGCGTCGGCAAGAGACACTTTTTCCACCCGGAACACTCCTGTATCACTGTGTGTGTGTGTGTGCATGCTTGTGTGTCTTTCAGAGTGACCATGCATGTGTGCGCATTCGTCTATGTGTGTGTGTGTGTGTGTGTGTGTCCCTGTGAACCCAGGTGTGTGTCAGGTCGATCGCCATGCATGCCACTGCCTTTTCTATCCGTCTTTTGTGTTGTTATGTGTGTCTTTAGACCTGACACGTGTGTGTGTGTGTACGTGTGTGTGTACGTGTGTGTACGTGTGTGTGTACGTGTGTGTATGTGTGTGTGTACGTGTGTGTGTACGTGTGTGTGTGTGTGTGTACGTGTGTGTATGTGTGTGTGTACGTGTGTGTGTACGTGTGTGTGTACGTGTGTGTACGTGTGTGTGTACGTGTGTGTGTACGTGTGTGTACGTGTGTGTACGTGTGTGTGTGTGTACGTGTGTGTACGTGTGTTTACGTGTGTGTGTGTGTTACAGCTGACTGAGTGCTTTGTCTGGGTGTGTCATTGATTTTGTGTAGAGAGACAGATGTGTGTAGTTGGGTCGATATATTATTATCATACAGACATGAAGGAACACAGTTCACTGCAGACGGTGTTCTAATTTACACTGACTCTTTAAACCTGCCGCACGGGGAAACAAGCAAATGTACACGAGGGGTTGGTTTTTTTTGTCGTTTTTTCCTTTACGTGGTTGTTGTTGTTTGTTTTGTACACGTTGGTTGGAGCCTCAGTCCATGTAGGTGGGCGAGCTCGGGGACGGCGGCATCTGGTCCAGCAGCCGGCAGACGTAGCCGGCCACGTCCACCGAGCGCTCCTCGTACATCTGGATGAACGGGTCTTTCTGTGGAGCAGACGGTCAGGACGGTCAGAGACGAAAGCACGGCGCCGGCGCATACCTCTGCCAGGGAGCTCATTTCCGGATTCATTTGAATACAGCCACAAGTGCACATACCTCCTTGGCAGAGGTAATAATGCCAGAGAAAAGATTAGGGGAAGTAGAATAAACGTACCAGTAGCTCTTTGTACTTTGGCCTCTTCGACTCGTCCTTGGTAAGGCTGGAGAGAGAGAGAAAGAAAGAGAGAGAGAGAGAGAAAGAAAGAAGAGAGAGAGAGAGAGAAAGTGAAAGGATATGGTCAAAGAGAGGTTAATAGAAGAAAAAAAGAACAAGAGAAAGAGAAGATAAATACAAATGAGAGAGAGGGAAATAGGGAAAGGGAGGGAAAGAGAAAAGAAGAAGGGAAGAGAATGAAAAATGAGAGCGAAAGATGAAAGGGGGGTTGGAAAAAAGAGATTTTAGAATGAGAGAAAAGAAAGAAAGAAGGGAAATGGATAGTGGAAAAAGAAAGAGGGAAGAAAGACAGGAACAGGGACAGGTATTAAAAGTGAAAGAGAGAGAGGAGATTAAAAAGAGAGAATATAAAGGGGAAAACAGAAAGAACAAAAGAAGGTTAAAAAATGGGGGATAGGAGATTTTGGGAATAGAAACAGGAAAAGAGAAAGAGAGAGTGAGAGAGATGGAGGAGGAGAGAAAATAAAGAAACAAGAGAAAATGAGAAATTCAAAGAAAAGAGATAGATAAGGAGGAGAAGAGAGTAGATAAAGAAAGAGAGAACCAGGGACAGATATTTAAAGTGAAAGAGGGAAAAAAGATGAGAAAAAGAGAATGACAAAGGGTAATTAGAGAAAGTAAACGAGAAAAAGAAGGGAGAATTAAAAAGACAAAGAAGAACAAATTAATAAAATAAATGGGGGGATAGAAATAGGAACATAGAAAGAGAGAGTAAGAGAGATGGAGGAGGAGAGAACAAGGGTTAGACAGAAGTGCAGTGCAGCTCCACGTCCACAGGGGGCAGCAGCAGCTCCTCACCACACGTTGACGAAGGCGATGAACTTGGGCGAGAAGCGTCGTTCCTCAGAGTTGCTGAGCTGAGGCGGGTCGCGGGGGGGGGGGGGGGTTCGGGGGGGGGGGGGGGGGGGGGGGGGGCCCGCCCGGGGGGGGGGGGGGGTTTTTCCTGGCGTCTGGGGGGGGGGGGGGGGGTGTTGGGGGTGTTTTTTGTGTTTTTTTTTTTTTTTTTTTTTGGTGTGGGGGGGTTTTTTTTTTTTTTTTTTTTTTTTTTTGGGGGGGGGGGGGGGGAGACTCGGACTAGAGCTCGTCCAGAAACGAGTCACTAGTGAGAGACTCGGACTAGAGCTCGTCCAGAAACGAGTCACTAGTGAGAGACTCGGACTAGAGCTCGTCCAGAAACGAGTCACTAGTGAGAGACTCGGACTAGAGCTCGTCCAGAAACGAGTCACTAGTGAGAGACTCGGACTAGAGCTCGTCCAGAAACGAGTCACTAGTGAGAGACTCGGACTAGAGCCTCGTCCAAAAACCGAGTCACTAGTGAGAGACTCGTCCAGAAACGAGTCACTAGTGAGAGACTCGGACTAGAGCTCGTCCAGAAACGAGTCACTAGTGAGAGACTCGGACTAGAGCTCGTCCAGAAACGAGTCACTAGTGAGAGACTCGGACTAGAGCTCGTCCAGAAACGAGTCACTAGTGAGACTCACTAGAGCTCGTCAAGAAAGTCAACTAAGAGACTCGGACTAGAGCTCGTCCAGAAACGAGTCACTAGTGAGAGACTCGGACTAGAGCTCGTCCAGAAACGAGTCACTAGTGAGAGACTCGGACTAGAGCTCGTCCAGAAACGAGTCACTAGTGAGAGACTCGGACTAGAGCTCGTCCAGAAACGAGTCACTAGTGAGAGACTCGGACTAGAGCTCGTCCAGAAACGAGTCACTAGTGAGACAGGATGAGACTCGGACTAGAGCTCGTCTAGAAACGAGTCACTAGTGAGAGACTCGGACTAGAGCTCGTCCAGAAACGAGTCACTAGTGAGAGACTCGGACTAGAGCTCGTCCTAGAAACGAGTCACTAGTGAGAGACTCGTCTAGACTAGAGCTCACTAGTAGCGAGAAACGAGTCACTAGTGAGAGACTCGGACTAGAGCTCGTCCAGAAACGAGTCACTAGTGAGAGACTCGGACTAGAGCCTCGTCCAGAAACGAGTCACTAGTGAGAGACTCGGACTAGAGCTCGTCCAGAAACGAGTCACTAGTGAGAGACTCGGACTAGAGCTCGTCCAGAAACGAGTCACTAGTGAGAGACTCGGACTAGAGCTCGTCCTAGAAACGAGTCACTAGTGAGAGACTCGGACTAGAGCTCGTCCAGAAACGAGTCACTAGTGAGAGACTCGGACTAGAGCTCGTCCAGAAACGAGTCACTAGTGAGAGACTCGGACTAGAGCTCGTCGAGAAACGAGTCACTAGTGAGAGACTCGGACTAGAGCTCGAACCCAGAAACGAGTCACTAGTGAGAGACTCGGACTAGAGCTCGTCCAGAAACGAGTCACTAGTGAGAGACTCGGACTAGAGCTCGTCCAGAAACGAGTCACTAGTGAGAGACTCGGACTAGAGCTCGTCCAGAAACGAGTCACTAGTGAGAGACTCGGACTAGAGCCTCGTCCAGAAACGAGTCACTAGTGAGAGACTCGGACTAGAGCTCGTCCAGAAACGAGTCACTAGTGAGAGACTCGGACTAGAGCTCGTCTAGAAACGAGTCACTAGTGAGAGACTCGGACTAGAGCTCGTCCAGAAACGAGTCACTAGTGAGAGACTCGGACTAGAGCTCGTCCAGAAACGAGTCACTAGTGAGAGACTCGGTCACTAGAGAGACTCGGACTAGAGCTCGTCCAGAAACGAGTCACTAGTGAGAGACTCGACGACTAGAGCTCTCGAGAAACGAGTCACTAGTGAGAGACTCGGACTAGAGCTCGTCCAGAAACGAGTCACTAGTGAGAGACTCGGACTAGAGCTCGTCGAGAAACGAGTCACTAGTGAGAGACTCGGACTAGAGCTCGTCCAGAAACGAGTCACTAGTGAGAGACTCGGACTAGAGCTCGTCTAGAAACGAGTCACTAGTGAGAGACTCGGACTAGAAACGAGTCACTAGTGAGAGACTCGGACTAGAGCTCGTCCAGAAACGAGTCACTAGTGAGAGACTCGGACTAGAGCTCGTCCAGAAACGAGTCACTAGTGAGAGACTCGGACTAGAGCTCGTCCAGAAACGAGTCACTAGTGAGAGACTCGGACTAAGAGACTCGGACTAGAGCCAGAAACGAGTCACTAGTGAGAGACTCGGACTAGAGCTCGTCAGAAACGAGTCACTAGTGAGAGACTCGGACTAGAGCTCGTCCAGAAACGAGTCACTAGTGAGAGACTCGGACTAGAGCTCGTCCAGAAACGAGTCACTAGTGAGAGACTCGGACTAGAGCTCGTCCAGAAACGAGTCACTAGTGAGAGACTCGGACTAGAGCTCGTCCAGAAACGAGTCACTAGTGAGAGACTCGGACTAGAGCTCGTCCAGAAACGAGTCACTAGTGAGAGACTCGGACTAGAGCTCGTCCAGAAACGAGTCACTAGTGAGAGACTCGGACTAGAGCTCGTCCAGAAACGAGTCACTAGTGAGAGACTCGGACTAGAGCTCGTCCAGAAACGAGTCACTAGTGAGAGACTCGGACTAGAAGTCGCAACTAGTGAGAAACTCCCGGACTAGAGCTCGTCCAGGAAACGAGTCACTAGTGAATCGACGCTGTCCTCGCCTCCTTTTTCGACTTCCCGTCACTAGATTTAGACTGGACACTCAAGTGTGTGTGTGTGTGTGTGTGTGTGTGTGTGTGTGTGTGTGTGTGTGTGTGTGTGTGTGTGTGTTTGAAAAAACCAAATGAATGAATTATATTCTGATAGCTACTGCGATAAACTTCTAATGTTAACACGACTGTGGTGTTCCTCAGGGGTCAATTCTTGGCCCTTTTCCCCAAAAAACTAAAATATAAATCTTTCCTGATTAAAACGTGGCCCTATATGCATACGACTTATAGGGGAGGTTCTCACCGCCATGTAGGGCCTGCAGCCCGCGTCCCGGGTCTTGGCGATGGAGTCCACCAGTTGTCCGCTGATGCCGAAGTCACAGAGCTTGATGTTCCCGTTCCGGTCCAGGAGGATGTTTGACGGCTTGATGTCTGGAGGGGAAGGAGGAGGAGACCAGACGGTTTGGAACGAGCACATGGAGAAACAAGGACCTCTCACCTCTGTGGATGATCTTCAAGTTTTCTTTTAAGTGGTTTAGTGCTTTCACAGTCTGGAGGACGAGAGAGAGAGTCAGGAGGTGGTGGACTCACCAGGAGGAGAAGAACTCACAGCTAATGTTATTTTTCCTAATATCTCCTCTGGAATCACATCGTCTAGCGAGCAGTACACGAACTTGTAAAACTTGTCTAATGAGGTAGCCATAAGTTCCATGCAGATCCAGCAGTCGCCCTGGAAGACAAAAGGGGCTTTGGTGAGAGCGGCTCCCCCTCACTCGAGAAACAAAACTCACCTCCCGGAAGAGGGCGCCGTAAAACTGCACGATGTACGGACAGTCACTACTCCTCATCACCACGTCCAGGTCCATCAGCAGCTGCTTCTGCTCCTTCTCGTCCACGGTGGAGCGGATTCTCTGCGGGGACACCAGAGTCACGGTCACTGGAGTCGAGGCGGTCCCGCTTGGTGGTCTACAGCGAAGACCCTTTTGACTTCTCGCTTGAGATTCACATTTAGTTGGACCTGCACCACATCCCTCCTAACATCCCTGTCAGCGAGGGTGACCTGAACACCTTCTACAGTGCTTGGCCGCCCAGCCAACCCATCTTAGCGCAAATCCCCTTCCCCACCTGGGATCCTGGACCAAGTTCCCCAAGATGGGACGACTGTACTTTTGAGTGATATTCTGGTTCCACGTGGAAATGACGAGTCACCTTCACGGCCATGATCTGGTTGCTGGGCTTGTGCACCATCTTGTTGACGGACCCGTAGGCCCCTCGCCCGATCTCGCCCAGATCCTTCAGGTCCTCGGCCGTGAAGTCCCAGTGCTGCTCGGGGGAGATCTTCAACTTCCCGGACGACTCGATGCTGTGCGTCCTCAGTCGCTCTCTGAAGGACAAACACACATGGTCAAAGAACGGACGGGAAGAGGAGGAGGACGAGGAAGAGGACGATAGGAGGAGGAGGACGAGGAAGAGGACGATAGGAGGAGGAGGATGAGGAAGAGGAGGAGGACGAGGACGAGGAGGAGGACGAGGAGGAGGACGAGGAAGAGGACGATAGGAGGAGGAGGACAAGGAAGAGGACGAGGAAGAGGACGATAGGAGGAGGACGAGGAAGAGGAGGAGGACGAGGAAGAGGAGGAGGACGAGGAGAGGACGAGGAGGAGGACGAGGACGAGAGGAGGAAGAGGAAGAGGAGGAGGACGAGGAGGAGGAGGAAGAGGACGACGAGGAAGAGGACGAGGAGGAGGAGGAGGAGGAGGAAGAGGAGGAGGAAGAGGACGAGGAGGAGGAAGAGGCGATAGGAGGAGGAGGAGGAGGAAGAGGAGGAGGAGGACGAGGAGGAGGAGGAGGAGGAGGGAGACGAGGAAGAAGAGGGACGAGGAGGAGGACGAGGAGGAGGAAGAGGACGAGGAAGAGGACGAGGAGGAGGAGGACGAGGGAGGACGAGGAGGAGGACGAGGAAGAGGAGGAGGAGGAAGGAGGAGGAGGAGCAGGAGGAGGAGGACGAGGGAGAGGAGGACGAGGAGGAGGACGAGGAAGAGGAGGAGGACGAGGAAGAGGAGGAGGAGGACGAGGAGGAGGAGGAGGACGAGGAGGAGGACGAGGACGAGGAAGAGGACGAGGAGGACGAGGACGAGGAGCAGGACGAGGAGAGGAGACGAGGAAGAGGACGAGGAAGAGGACGAGGAGCAGGACGAGGAGGAGGAGGAAGAGGACGAGGAAGAGGTCGAGGAGGAGGAGGAGGGGTAGGACGAGTAGGAGGACGAGGATGAGAAGGACGAGGAGGAGGAGCACGAGGACGAGGAAGAGGACGAGGACGAGGACGAGGAAGAGGACGAGGAAGAGGACGAGGAGGAGGAGGAGGACGAGGAAAAGGACGAGGAGGAAGAGGAGCAGGAGGAGGAGGAGGAGGAGGACGAGGAAGAGGAAGAGGACGAGGAAGAGGACGAGGAGGAGGAGGAGGACGAGGAAAAGGACGAGGAGGAAGAGGAGGAGGAGGAGGAGGAGGAGGACGAGGAAGAGGGAGGACGAGGACGAGGACGAGGAGGAAGACGAGGAGGAGGACGAGGAGCAGGAGGAGGAGGACAAGGACGAGGAGGAGGACGAGGAGGAGGACGAGGAGGAGGACGAGGAGGAGGACGAGGACGAGGAGGAAGAGGAGCAGGAGGAGCACGAGGAGGAGGATGAGGACTAGGAGGACGAGGAATAGGAGGACAAGGAAGAGGAGGATGATTAGGAGGAGCACGAGGACGAGAGCCGGGTCTTCTCACATGTGAGGGTTCTGGAAAGGCGGGCCGGCCGTGTTCAGTGTAAATCTAGTCGTGGGTTTGATTGGCGGGTTGGCAAAGTTGAGCTTCAGAGCTTTACGTTTACCTGCAACGAGAACAAGTGAGTCCTGGAGTCCAGAGAGAACAGACGAGAGGAAAGAAAGGTCAACAATCTCCTCATGCTTCCTGGACTCTTGAGAAAATAGCACTCGGACATCGCATACCTCCACCAAGCAGCTCGTTTTTTTAAAATAAAACACATAAAACTTCAAGAATCTTGTCCTAAAAGTTGCTATACTGGGGGGGGGGGCGTTATATTTCCTCTGGGACAAATATAGAACTTTATTTGAATATTTTAAGACGAATAAATGAATAATAAGACATTCGATAATAAGCTTAGGTTTTAATTTGACTGCATATCATTTTATTTTAATTCATTTTATTTTAAGATTCTTTAAAACATGTTTTACCATTTTATATAAAATACATCAAATGTGAATTTGTAAATTTTATATACATTTCATTAAAAATAATATATATAATATCACTACGAAAAGTATGAAACCAAAACCTGTATATATCATTTTTGGAAATATACAAATATATTTTCAAAAGTTCTTGATAAAGAAATTACAACAAGAACTGCGACAAATAAATTGTGTAACATTTAATTTTATATACATTTAATTAAAAAAAAAAAAAAAAACATAAAATAAAAGCACTACGGAAAGTATGAAACCAAAAACCTATAAAATGGACAAAAGTTTGAGGTTTAAGTTTTCTACCCTGTGTTATATGATGTCATCAGTCCAGCCGCGCGAGCGGGAGCGCGGAGAGGCCATACAAGTCATCTTTACCCAGATGGTACTACAGAACATCCCCAAATTATTATCTCCAATTCCTCGTCTTATATATTCGTTTACCCACTTTTATACAAAGAGACTTCTACCTATTTTGACCCATTCAAACACACACCGGTGGGAGTAGGCCGTGACGCAGCGACCGGCTCGCCACGAGTGTCTTTCTCAGGGACAACAACACTTATCTAGGGTCTGAGCTACGTTTTTAGTCACTTCCTGTGACCTTCTTGGAGGAGGTAAAAAAAAATGTGGCTAACGCTAGCATTAGCTGGACCAAGTGAGTGGGTTTTGAGCCTAAAATACTTTTGATTTCCCTTGTCGTCTGTAGGGGGCGCTGGTCTGATCAACTTGGTGCAACTTTCCTTCTTCTACATGACGTAGTGATCGATCAAAAACAGATTCTTCGGCGGCGGAGACAACATGGCGTCCGTGCGTGAGCGCCGATCAAAACAAGGGTGAAAAGACAGAGTGTGTGTGTGTCGTGTCTGGACAGGCGTGTGCGGCGCGTGTCGACACACACTCGTGCCGCAGGAAAAAAACGAAAGAGCGACAGTTTGAAGGAGTTTGTTAGTCGCACACACTCAGGAAACTTGTTGTTGTTGTTTAGAGTCGAGCAGCAGATGAAACATGGTTGTAAACAAACGTCTACTGAAGATAAATCATAAATAAATACAGATTAATGATCAATAAATTCACTTCAGTGCTCGGTTCTTAACGTGCGCCGCATTTAACTCGTCCTAGTTTTTGGAAAAACCTCCAGGAAAACCGTTTGAAAAAATACTTCTAAGCCAGTATCGGATTTTCCAGTCTCGTCGTCATGGAGACCAGGAGAGCTGGAGCGACGCCAGCTGTCAGTCAATATATGTCAACGTGACGTTCAATCTCTCTTTAAATCTTCTACACCGAGCTCTAAAATACTACTAATAATAATACATAAGAACTCAAGTAAGTATAAATTGTGTTAAGAGATGAACCGTATTGATTATTATAATAGTGTATTGGTAATTATACAAGTATTAATAACATCCACGTGGTATATTGGAAATAAAAACTAGTAATAATAATAATTCAGACACTACTTTATTGTTTGTAGTATTTCTTGTCGTTTTCAAATGAAAATGTATTTTATGTTTAAAATAAGCAACTTTATTCATTTATTTATTCATACGCAATTAAAATATGCTTTTTTTTTTCTAGTAAAACCTCCGTCATGACGTTCAAATCTGAAAAAAAAAAGTTTTTATACATTTGTTATCAATGTTTTATGTTTTGAAAAAATCTGCTATCATTTTAATCATTTTTCAATTTCTCTGGGGTCGAAACTATTTTCTTAAAAAACAAAACTTATCGCGTTCAGGCCGTCGTGGAGTGATGATGTCACATCCTGTCATTATTTTCTTATTTAAAAAAAAACAAAAAAACCTTTTTTTTTAATGATTCAATTCAACTTTAAACCCCCGAACACGTCAGCCAATCACAACGAGTTTGGGGGCAAAACCAGGAAGTGAACTAGACTAGACTAGGCTGTCTTTTCGTTGACGGTTTCTTTACACTTAATATTTATTTTGGGGTTTAATTTACTATCTTGTTTATGTATTTATGAATTTGTTTCAACACAAGTATTATTTAATGTTGTTTTTATTCAAAGTTTATACATCTATGGATCTATTACCGTTTTGTTATTATTATTAATTTGAGAGTAAAAGAAGTCAGTGCTGTGACTTATATTTGAGGGAAGGATCCAGGATTATCTTATCTCGTATCTTATCTTATCTTGAACAGTGTGGTTAGAGGCGACAGAGAGGAGGCAGAGAAGTCGTTAACCAGGTCAGTAACCAGGTGAGTAACCAGGTGAGTAACCAGGTGAGTAACCAGGTGAGTAACCAGGTGAGTAACCAGGTGAGTAACCAGGTCTTGGTTAGTGTTAGTGCGCAGCGGGCGGGCGGTAGTTAAGCAGCAGAATCAAGTTTCTCTTACTTGGTGGAGCTCCCGACAGGTTTATCTGAAACCCTAGAGGTGAGGAAGTCACATGTTCACTCAGACGCTTCATCACTTCCTGCCGTCACCAGGAAACAAAACAATTGACCTTGACGGGCGTCGTCATGGAGACCAGGAGAGCTGGAGCGACGCCAGCTGTCAGTCAATATATGTCAACGTGACGTTCAATCTCCTTTAAATCTTCTACACCGAGCTCTAAAATACTACTAATAATACAACATAAGAACTCAAGTAAGTATAAGTTGTGTTAAGAGATGAACCGTATTGATTAGTATAATAGCGTATTGGTAATTATACAAGTATTAATAACATCCACGTGGTATATTGGAAATAAAAACTAGTAATAATAATAATTCAGACACTACTTTATTGTTTGTAGTATTTCTTGTCGTTTTCAAATGAAAATGTATTTTATGTTTAAAATAAGCAACTTTATTCATTTATTTATTCATACGCAATTAAAATATGCTTTTTTTTTTCTAGTAAAACCTCCGTCATGACGTTCAAATCTAAAAAAAAAAAGTTTTTATACATTTGTTATCAATGTTTTATGTTTTGAAAAAATCTGCTATCATTTTAATCATTTTTCAATTTCTCTGGGGTCGAAACTATTTTCTTAAAAAACAAAACTTATCGAGTTCAGGCCGTCGTGGAGTGATGATGTCACATCCTGTCATTATATTCTTATTTAAAAAAAAACAAAAACCTTTTTTTAATGATTCAATTCAACTTTAAACCCCCGAACACGTCAGCCAATCACAACGAGTTTGGGGGCAAAACCAGGAAGTGAACTAGACTAGACTAGGATGTCTTTTCGTTGACGGTTTCTTTACACTTAATATTTATTTTGGGGTTTAATTTACTATCTTGTTTATGTATTTATGAATTTGTTTCAACACAAGTATTATTTAATGTTGTTTTATTCAAAGTTTATACATCTATGGATCTATTACCGTTTTGTTATTATTATTAATTTGAGAGTAAAAGAAGTCAGTGCTGTGACTTATATTTGAGGGAAGGATCCAGGATTATCTTATCTCGTATCTTATCTTATCTTGAACAGTGTGGTTAGAGGCGACAGAGAGGACGCGTCAACCAGGTCAGTAACCAAGTGAGTAACCAGGTGAGTAACCAGGTGAGTAACCAGGTGAGTAACCAGGTGAGTAACCAGGTGAGTAACCAGGTGAGTAACCAGGTGAGTAACCAGGTCTTGGTTAGTGGCGACAGCAGACGGGCGGTAGTTAAGCAGCAGAATCAAGTTTCTCTTACTTGGTGGAGCTCCCGACAGGTTTATCTGAAACCCTAGAGGTGAGGAAGTCACATGTTCACTCAGACGCTTCATCACTTCCTGCCGTCACCAGGAAACAAAACAATTGACCTTGACGGGCGTCGTCATGGAGACCGACGCCACGCATCAGAGCGAAAACATGCATGTGAGGCGAGAGCTGGACTCGAGAGTGATGGACGCGTGTGAGGACGAGTGAAACACACACACACACGAACACACACACACACACACACACACACACACACACACACACACACGAACATGTGCGACAATCACAAAACATTGTTGATGTTTCTCCGGTCGAGCTCACCGTGGTTCAGCGCCGTCGTTTAGTTAGCAGCGGTGAAGTAAAGAGATACAGTCAGAGAACAATTCAACTTCTGCAGTCATCCAGGTCACACCAGTCCAATGTTGCCAGAGTATTATCTCGCAGGAACAAAGTATTATCTCGTAGGAACAAAGTATTATCTCGTAGGAACAAAGTATTATCTCATGTGAACAAAGTATTATCTCAACTTGCTTTTTCCACCATCTTTAAATGCTTTAAATTAGATTTCCACTTGACAACGGGGGGTTTGTATTGGATCTGCAATTACTACATCGTCGTGTCCTCCGCAGCTTAAGGAAGCATAGGATCCCGGCGATGACTGAGGACGAGAGGATACGGTGAGTCCAGCAGCTTCTAAAGCTGATGTTTGGACATATTTTGGTTTGAAAAACAAATGAAAGTAGTTACGACTTTGTCAAGAGTCATGTGGTCTGTAAATACTAACACCAGAGTCAAGTACTGGACAATACTACACATATATCCTTCACAGTATCACAATACATCGTATCTTTGCCCTCGTTTCGTGATATGTATCGTATTTACAGATTCTGGACAATACACACCGTTAACACACACATCTAGAGGTGGTTGGAATCTGGAAACGTGATACGTATCACGATACAGGGGCAACAATACAATACATAGTGATACTGTAGTAAAAAGTATATATGTGTAGTATTGTCGAGTACTTGACTCTGGTGTTGTGATAGTGTAGTAATAAGTATATATGTGTAGTATTGTCCAATACTTGACTCTGGTGTTGTGATAGTGTAGTAAAAAGTATATATAAAAAGTATATATGTATAGAGTATTTGCCAATGAATCGTTGTAAATGTTCATTTAAAAGAAGGGGTTCATTAGGAGTGAAAAACTCAAAAGTAAAGTAGTTTTCTGTCAATATCAAGGTTTATCTTGAGTTTTTTTTCAAATATAAATGAATATACGAAGCAACGTTTCAACAAGCGGACCTGGATGAGAACAAACATCATGCACATCATTCATTAGTCCATCATTTCTCCAAACATGCAACCAAGTGTGAACGCACCAGCGTCTGGATTCTCAAACTGTTCTTAAAATACAGGTTTCTTTCATATAAATGAAGAATAATTTTGCTCCTTAAACAATTTTTAAACTAGAATTTACTGGTTTAAAGTTTGAGAATCTGGCAGAATAAAAGCAGCACGTTTGAGTGAATATCAAGAAAATATTACTATTATTATTATTATTATTAGAAGACATTTTGTCGGTGATTCCTGATGAATTAAATGATAAAGAACTCAACGTAAAGAAGCTGTGGATTAAAAGTACACGCGAGGTCATGACATGGATTATTTAAAACTTTACCTTGAGTAAGAGAAGACGTTATCGAACGAACCAATCAAATGAGAGAAGCTGCTTTGATTCTAGACACTGGTGCGTTCAAGTAAAAAACTGCTGAACTGAGAGTTAGTTAAACAAAACAACAGATGCATTAACCAGGTCGACCATGTGACCCTAAACTACACAAGTTACCTGTTTCACTCTGACATCTCCAGCAGGTGTTGGACTCTGGAAGTGAAAAACAATCACAGAATTAGACAAAAATACCAAATAAAAAGATAGAATTCGTCTGATTCATCTCAACAAACGTGCAGCAGGAACCGCAGCAAGCGAGTCTCCAGCTGACGCCGACACACACAAACGGTGTCGTAGTTCACACAACAGTTGTGTTGCGTCGATGACGCACAAGCAGAATCGTGCGCCGGTGGCGTGAGGAGACCTCGGGCAAATATCACACCGTTCGTGTCGTGTTTCGATGAAGCAACGACGTTCAAACGCTAAACTAGCTGGTTTTTAAAGGGAGTTTGGTGTGTGTCTGTGAAACGCTACACAACTCTGACTGTATGGTGAAAACAAACGAGTCACGACAGATGGTGTGTGTTGTTGTCGTTACTAGGGCTGTAAGAAAATAAGAATATGGTGATATAGCTCGATTTTTTACCACGATACTATATTGATATTCAACAGCACTGTATCCATTTTTGCATTTACGCTTTCATTTTATTTTTATTGTAGTACAATTATGGTTTATACTTCAATAAAGTGTGTATAACATAAAATAATCCTATTTATTTTTATTTCAAAGTAACATTTAAATATTCACACGTGTTTATTTTTGTGTTGCAATTAAACCTCCTTTAGCTGCAGTTGTAACGTCCTCCGCAGCTGAAGTAACAATGAAATCCAGGGTGATGACTGAGGACGAGAGGATACAGTGACTCTGCTTTTAAAGCTGATGTTTGCACATATTTTGGTTTGAAAACAAATGAACGTGTAGTATTGGCCAGTACTTGACTCTGGTGTTGTGATAGTGTAGTAACAAGTGTATATGTGTAGTATTGTCCAGTACTTGACTCTGGTGTTGTGATAGTGTAGTAACAAGTATATATGTGTAGTATTGTCCAGTACTTGACTCTGGTGTTGTGATAGTGTAGTAACAAGTATATATGTGTAGTATTGTCCAGTACTTGACTCTGGTGTTGTGATAGTGTAGTAACAAGTGTATATATGTAGTATTGTCCAGTACTTGACTCTGGTGTCGTGATAGTGTAGTAACAAGAATATATGTGTAGTATTGTCCAGTACTTGACTCTGGTGTTGTGATGGTGTAGTAACAAGAATATATGTGAAGTATTGTTGAGTACTTGACTCTGTTGTTGTGATAGTGTAGTAACAAGAATATATGTGTAGTATTGTCCAGTACTTGACTCTGGTGTTGTGATAGTGTAGTAACAAGTATATATGTGTAGTATTGTCTAGTACTTGACTCTGGTGTTGTGATAGTGTAGTAACAAGTATATATGTGTAGTATTGTCTAGTACTTGACTCTGGTGTTGTGATAGTGTAGTAACAAGTATATATGTGTAGTAGTGTCCAGTACTTGACTCTGGTGTTGTGATAGTGTAGTAACAAGTATATATGTGTAGTAGTGTCCAGTACTTGACTCTGGTGTTGTGATAGTGTAGTAACAAGTATATATGTGTAGTATTGTCCAGTACTTGACTCTGGTGTTGTGATAGTGTAGTAACAAGTATATATGTGTAGTATTGTCCAGTACTTGACTCTGGTGTTGTAGTATTTACAGACATTTGTCTTTGTTTTCAAACCAAAATATTGTCCAAACATCAGCTTTAAAAATCTGCTGGACTCACTGTATCCTCTCGTCCTCAGTCATCACCGGGGCTTAAAGCTTCCTTAAGCTGCGATGACGTTTAATTTCGACATGAAAATAAACAAAAGCTGTGAATATTTGTTAATAATCCGTACATTTATTTTAAATCGAATCATTTTATTTTACAACACGGTTCGTCGAAAGATAAAATAACTATTATTGTCTAAATAATATGACATTAAAGGCAACATTATCTTGTATCGCTGATCAATATATCGATAAAGGACCGTGAAGAGAATATATCGCGATACGTCGCCGTACATCGATATGTTTCCGCCGCTGGGAGTCACCGGAGCCTCCCACGGCTAAGCTAACCGTCACTGCGGCAGAACGAGCCTCGTCCGCGGGCAGGCCTCTCACCCTGCAGGCTGCTGATGCTCTGGTGGAGGTGCGTCGCGGCTCCTGCGCTGTTGCTGCTCGGCGTCGAGGAGCTGTTGGGACTCGCCATTGTTGCGTGTTTGAAATCCATGGAGCGGCGCCGCAGACTCTCAGCTCGACCGGGAGCCTTCAGCGCAGGCCGGGCGGCGACTGGACGGGTCTGGCGGGCGGCGGGTCGACGGGGGTTTTGTTCGGACGAGTCCGGGGCGAGGCTGGAGGAACACAACAGCCAGCTAATGCTAAGCTAACTGAGCTGCTAGCAGGGGTTAGCCGAGGAGCTTCAGCCGCAATCAGCTGACCGAGTGATTGACAGGTCGACACCCACAAGGAAGCGCGCGCGGCGTCGAGCGCGACCGGATGTTGTCGCTGACAAAATAAAGCGACCGGAAGTGAAAACGCGACGCTTTAAAAAAAAAAAGTTTTAACTTAATTTAAAACATTTATTATTTTGCGGATTAAAATCATGTTTGAATGACAAATACATTTTATTAAAAGGATAATAATATTATTATAATATAATATATACCACGTATTCTTTAACTACCTTTAATGCAAAGACGTAAAAAATAACAAATATAACAAGAGAAGCCAATAGATCTATAAACAATATAACTAAAAAAATAAACATATTGTTTTTAAATGGTTTTAAATTCATTTAAAACACTTATTATTATGCGTATTAAAATTATGTTGGCATGACGCGTTACATTTTATTAAAAGGATAATAATATTATTATAATATAATATGTGCCACGTATTCGTTTACTACCTTTATGCAAAACGTAAAAAATATAAAATATATATATATATATATATAACAAGAGAAGCCAATAGATCTATAAACAATATATACAAAGATAAATAACAACAATAAATAAAATTAAAGGTGAAGGAGAGATATTTTTTCGAGTGAGGTTTATTTCTACTAAACACACTATAAATAGTAATTTAAAGTAGATATAAAAAACTCAAGGTAGAAGTTGAAAAAACAAACATATTGCAAAATTATTTTATTAAAGGAGTTGAAATGGTTGACGCGATATTTTCCTTGTTTTTATAAAGTTCATTTAAGAAATAAAAAAGTCGTGGAAACCATCGCTAGAAAACAGCCGTCAAATAAATGATTTAGTTTCCTTCTTTATTATTGTAAAAAAACTAAAAAATCAAATATTATATTATAAATTTAAATATTAATTTATTTATTTATAAAGTTATACTTTTATTTTTTGTCTAATTAAAATTTTGTAATATTTAATATATATGACGTTAATTTTACCTGCAGCTAGCACTGTTAGCTACTAGCTAAGCTAGCACTGTTAGCTACTAGCTAAGCTAGCGACAGCAACTATAATTCACTTCTAATAACAGTAGAAAAAAGAGACAATCTAACCAACAAAAACAGAAAAAAAATGATTACGTTGTGTTAGAACTCGTCTGCTTGAGATCTCGGCTCCTGCGAAGTTTTCGTTGACGCCAACCGCTAACACTTTAATAAAAACTGCAGGAATTGAATGAAACGAGACTCAAATTCACTTTTTTCCGTCTTTTTATTGAAAAGTTTAGTTGAGAAAAAACAAGTGTTATCAAAACATGTCACATGACCTCCGGCAGACACGACGAGCCGCACCAGAGCGACGATCAGTCGAATCACAGTTGATGGAGAATCTTCTCCGTCAATCATTAGAACAACAAACAGGAACAATATTTCATTCTTGGAATATAATAAATTAAAGTTTTGTCTCACAAACAAGAAACTCCATAAATAAATGAAATTATATCATGAAAACTAAGATGATGAGAAAAATGTAGTTTTATGTCAATATTTCTAAATAAATATAACGCCAGTCATTTTGGAGAAAAAAATAACTTAAAAGAGAAAATTTAAAAAAGATAGAAAAATAGAATGTCACGACAATAGTAAAGCGATAAAAATAATCTTAACTGACATCGAAAAACACTTTTAAACGATGAAATACACAACTTTAATAAACACCATAAATAACTATTCCAACACATTTTCTTTCTTTTTTTTTTACATTCTGTAACATTTCGACCTCGTGGTGTTTGTGGTTCGGAGATGAAACCAGGGGTTCGGGGTTCAGATCAGCAGCTTCTCCTCGTCGTCAACAAACACAACACAAGTGTCCAGACGCTCCAACGACAAGAGAACACAAAACAGTTTTACATGAAAATAAATACACTTCTTTAAACAAATGACTAAATATGAGTCGAAGAGGAAACTCTTTCTCTCTCTCTCTGGTACACACACTCTCCATGTACACACACACACTCTCCATGTACACACACACTCTCCATGTACACACACACACTCTCCATGTACACACACACACTCTCCATGTACACACACACACTGTCCATTGTACACAACACACTGCAATGTACACACACAAAACCCCTAAAAAACACACACTCTCCATGTACACACACACTCTCCATGTACACACACACACTCTCCATGTACACACACACACTGTCCATGTACACACACACTCTCCATGTACACACACACACTGTCCATGTACACACACACTCTCCATGTACACACACACACTGTCCATGTACACACACACTCTCCATGTACACACACACACTCTCCATGTACACACACACACTCTCCATGTCACACACACTGTCCATGTACACACCTCCATGTACACACACACACTGTCCATGTACACACACACACTTCCATGTCCATGTACACACACACACTGTCCATGTACACACACACACTGTCCATGTACACACACTCTCACTGTCCATGTACACACACTCTCCATGTACACACACACACTGTCCATGTACACACACACTGTCCATGTACACACACACACACTGTCCATGTACACACACACTCTCCATGTACACACACACACTGTCCATGTACACACACACACTGTCCATGTACACACACACACTGTCCATGTACACACACACACTGTCCATGTACACACACACTGTCCATGTACACACACTCTTCTTGTACACACAACTACACACACAGACACACATTCCTCCATTAGTGTCAGCCCAGGTGAGTTCAGGCGTCGACCCAGAGACGTGTGGATCCATCTGAAAGAAAAAAATACATACATTTAATTTCTAATATATCCAGTTATTAACCCATGAGTCACGAGTCTGAGTCGCTGAATCCCGCAGACGAACAGATCGTCTATAATAATATAATATTATATATATATAATATTATTATAGACGATCTGTTTGTCTATAATAATATTATATATATAACATTTTGAATTATAATTTTGCTAGCATGTTGCTACGCTAACGTTGCTTCTCCACGTTAAATTATGCAAAATTATAATTTTAAATTTTTAACTTGTGTGTTTATTTATAGATTTTAAAATGGCGTCACGAACCTGCAGCGTCGTCGCTCGTCATCTCTTGCGTCTCGTTCCACTCGTGACGGTTTTATTCTGCCCCGAACAAATAAACAGTCAGATCAGCGACACCTGAACGCACCGTCGGCTCAATCAACCTTTATTGACAATCGTTCATGACAGAGCCCTTAAAAAATGTGAATGAATGTCTTCATAAAATGATTAAAAACGACGTGTAAATATATTATTTATACAAAATAATGGTAAAACTTAAAAGTTGAAAGAGTGACGACAGCGGCCCCTAGCGGCCGGGAGTGTCCCTGCAGCCTCACCTTGTGCTCCGGACACCTCATGGAGAAGTTCTCGTCGTTGAGGACAGAACCTGCGACACCAGAGCAGAAGGTTTTTGCACGAGCAGAGGTGAGGCGCCAGGGGGCGCTCTTACCCGACTGGATGGCACATCTGTAGTGGAAGTTCCTGCTGCAGCCTTTCTGGAAACACCCCATGATGGCGCCGCTGCGCTCGCACCACGAGCATAGCTGGAAAACACGAGATGGATCCGCGTGAGACTCGGAGTAGAGCTCGTGATCGTGGCGTTTCAGCAGAAGGTTTGGGTTAAGAACACAAATGGCTTCAGACACTAAAGAGAAATTAAATAAATAAAATGTAAATCAACAAAAAAAAAGCTGCTTCCATCAGAAGGAAAAGTTGTTTTAAATAAAAATAAAAAAATTAGCTTTGATCAAGTATTTTTTATTTTATTTTTTCAAAGTGGTTTTAATAAAACAATAAAAAAAACTTTTAATTAAGTTTGCTTCAATAAATATTGAATAAAACAAAAGTTACTTAAATCACAAAAAAGTTCTGCAGTCAAAAGTTTCTTCAATCAAGAAAAAACTTTGTCGATCGAAAGAAAAGTTCTTTCAACCAAAAAATATTTTCAATCAAAAAAACGAAAGATTTCAAAACTTTTTGTTGAAACTTTTTCTTTGATTGAACTTATAATTTTCTGCTTATTATTGTGTTTTAATGATCATTAATAATAATAAATAAAACTGATCAATAATGATCGATCAGTATTATTTATTATTATTAATGATCATTAATGATAATAAATAAAACTGATCAATAATGATCGATCAGTATTATTTATTATTAATAATGATCATTAATAATAATAAATAAAACTGATCAATAATGATCATTAATAATAATTAATAAAACTGATCAATAATGATCATTAATAATAATAAATAAAACTGATCAATAATGATCATTAATAATAATAAATAAAACTGATCAATAATGATCGATCAGTATTATTTATTATTATTAATGATCATTAATAATAATGAATAAAACTGATCAATAATGATCATTAATAATAATAAATAAAACTGATCAATAATGATCATTAATAATAATAAATAAAACTGATCAATAATGATCATTAATAATAATAAATAAAACTGATCAATAATGATCATTAATAATAATAAATAAAACTGATCAATAATGATCTAATGATAATAAATAAACTGACCAATAATGAGCATTATGATAATAAAAAAACGACAATAATGATCATTTATAATAAATAAAATATCCCAAAAAGCTTATTTGAAAAAAAATAAATAAATTATTTGAACAAACCATCTGATGAAAGGAGAGGATTTAAGTTCTCACTCACGGTCTGTCTTGCGAGCTGAACCGCCTCCTCCAGACCGTACAGCCTCCCTCGGACCAGGAAGACGCCGGTGGCCCAGATCCCGCAGTCCTCGTGGACCCAGCCCTCGTCCAGACGAGACCAGGACCGGCCCACGACTCCGTCATCGCTCCGCGGCGACGGCTCGATCACGGAGTCGTCGTCCCGGCCGCCGTCCAGGGACGAGTCCTTGACCTCCTGGCGAGGTCGCCCGGGGTCCAGCGGGGTCCGGGCCGGGAAGTAGGGGCCGTGCAGGTCCCCGAGGCCCGTGGCGTTGGCGGTCTGGCCGCACAGGCAGCAGGTGAGCGTGAGCGGACTCTTCACGTCGGCGCCGAGGCGCCCCGGCTGGAAGCAGGAGGTCACGGGCAGCGACCCCGACACGGTGGCGGACACGGAGGCGCCCGACCCCATCCTCCGGACCGCCGCCGCCTCGTCCTGGTAGTTGACCACCGTGCACGCTCGCCGCTCCACGTGCACGAACGGAGAGAAGTCGTCCGACTTCTTCTCCTTCCGTCTGACGGTTGCATATTTCAGTTTGATCTGCGGCTCGTCGGGCGCGAACATGGACGACGGTCCCGCCGGCGACCTTCGTTTCCTCCGGCGCTTCACCTTCCTGGTCTTGGCCGCCGGCGTCCGGCTTCGCGGCGGCGCCGCTGAGGTTCTGGGTTTCTGTAGTCGAGGTTTGGCGAGCGGCTTCTTTCTCCTGGCGGGTTCGGACGTCTCGGGAGGATCCTCCTCCTCCGGCTCCGGCTTCCTTCGGCCGGGTCGGTCCGAGTCCTCGGAGCGGCTGCTCGCCCGGCGCGACGCGTTGGTCCTGGACTCGTCGGAGCTGGTCAGCCGGGCCACGAAGGCCAGCATCTCGTCCGAGTCGTAGATCTCGTTGTAGATCCCGGCCACGTCCCTCCTCACCTGCCTCCTCAGGTTGCGGCGGGTCTCGCTGCCCCGGACCTCCCGGGTCCCGGCGGCGCCGGCGGCTTTCCGGAGTCGCCCGGCGCGTCTGCCCGGAGCGACCCGGCGCTCGGAAGCCCGACGCCGCCTCCGAGGCGAGATCTTCTTCTCCTCGGTGACGGAGACCTCCACCACGTCGCTGTCGTCGCTGGAGATGTCCACCAGGGGGCCGGCGGCGTTGGCGTAAACGGTGCCGAGGTCCGACAGCAGGACCACGGGCCGGGCGTGATGGACCGGGATGTCGACGGAGGAGTCGGAGGAGTCGTCGGAGCTGGAGCTGTCGGCGCTGGGCGAGCTGAGCGGGCGAGGCAGGTGGTAGCAGCCGCCGCCGCCATCCATGGAGGAGGCGGCGGGCGACAGCGGCGCCACCATGTGGCGCACGCCGTCCTGCAGGAAGGACCCGCACAGCATGGGCTCCTTGGCCGACGACACCAGCACGATGACGTCGGAGCCGCTGTCGCTCTCGTCGGCGCCGCTGCTCTCGGCCCCCTGCGCCGGCCCGTAGAAGCCCGGGTGCCACAGGTTGTGCGGCACGCCGTTACGGAACAGCGGCGCCGCGTTCATGTAGCCCGCCTCGGGGCTCGGGTCCCGGCGGAGGCCCGGGGGGCCGGCGTCGGGGCGGCTGTAGGACGACGACGACGCCCGCGAGCGGAAGGACGAGCCGAGGTCGGCGCCGCGGTGGTACCACTCCGGCTTCTTGGCCAGGTCCAGGGTGTCGACCCGGCCGCGGGTCAGCGGCGGCACCGAGTAGCCCGTCGACAGGTCCATGGCCATGAGAGACGGATCCTGAGAAGACATGCCTGGAGAGAGAGAGAGAGACTCGTGTCACGAAGAGGACGACATCAGACCCGGTGCTGAGTTCACTGAGAGGGAGTGAGATGAAGCGTTTCTAGAGTTAGACAGCGAGTGAGAAAGTGGTTTTATTTGAGTTAGAAGACGTTGTTTCACAAGTTTGAGTCGAAAATATCATCAATAAATATATTAGTTTCAGTTCAGGAATGTGTTATAAATACAAAAATAGTTTAAAGACATTTTACGTTTAGATCTTTTTTTACTCGTTTTAATCAATAGTTTTAATGATATTTTTACAGTGTAGCCATTTGTGATCAATTCATGTTCATTATTATTATTATAATTATTATTATTATCATCACAGCAGATTTTAACATATAGACACAGACTCATAAGTGAGTAAAAGTTTGTAAACATGTGAAATAGTTCAAATCCATCATCTTGGTTCGATTATTCATGTCTGTTCAGATCAGAGATTCAGTTGAATTTCTTCAGCCATTGAGCCGAAATAAACTAAATATGAAGAACAAACATAATCAGGGAAAATAAAATAATGACACGTAACGATGAATATCAAGTGTAAGTAAATAAAAGGTAATAAAATAAACGTGTACATTAGATTTTAAATACCTTTTATTTAAAATAAAACATCTTTATATTAACTCGTATTATGATTAAAAAAAGAGGAGAAAAGTTCCTAAAACATTGAACTTTCTATGAAGTTACATCAAGAGATAAGTAATTCAAAAAAAAGGGTCAATTAAAGTAAAAGTAAAAGTAAAAACTCTCATGACGATGTTGGAAAACCGCTTAAAATGAATGTTGAAGATGAAGCTTTATTTTTTACTTTTATCCAACATTATTTGTTATTCATTCTCCATAAAAACACAAGTTTATTTAATGAATGACTTTAGATGTTATGTTTATTCTACGTCGATGTTTATATTGTGACATATTGACATGTTTAGAGTGAAAATACTATTTTAAAATTGAGGATAAAAGAAGGGATGATTAATAAAGAGATAAAAGATGAAATAAACGACAACTTGTGGTGAAATAAAAGCAGAAAAACGAGTTTAAATCCTGAATAATCGTATGTTTGTGCAGCAGTTGTTGTGACAGCAGGTGTGAGTCATGGCGGGAGAACACACAGGTGAACACACAGGTGAGGACACACCTGAGGCTCCGGACTCACCTGCTCGCTGGACCCCCGGGCCTCGTCGCTCTGGTCCCGGGCTCAGGTTCTGGTCTGGCGGGCAGCAGCTAGCTCACCTCCAGGCCCATCGAACCGGATGTCAACACACACACGCAGCGCGCTCATGCTAGCATGGCTAAGCTAACGTTAGCGCGCCCGTGTGTCCGCGCGCGCGCCCGCTGACCTGGTGAGTGGACATGGTCGGTTTAGCGAGTTAGTGTCGAGACCCGCTGCTAGTTAGTGGAGGAGCGCTGGTTAAACTAGTAACGTTCTTGACAGAACCAAGTCAAGTTATGCGTAATCGTCTGGGGAATGAGCGGAAGCAGACATGGAATTACAAAATAAAAGCACAAAACAAAAACAAAAAAATGTCGATTCTTGACAATCACCACCAGGGGGCGCTGCAGCCACTATTGAAGATGCGCTGGCATTTGAAAACAACTTTTGTGTATAAAAGTTACACAATTTGTTTAACCAAATAAAAAGTTACTTCAATTAAAAATATATATATTTTTAATATTAAAACAGTTACTTAAATTTTAAAAAATTAAATATTTTCAATTTTTGAAAGTTACTTCAATCGAAAAATATATATATTTACAATTTTAAAAAGATACCTCAATAGAAAATGTTAATATTTTCAATTTCAAAATAGTTACTTAAATAAAATAAATATAAATATTTATTACTTCAATAAAAAATGTTAATATATTTTCAATTTCAAAATAATTACTTAAATAAAATAAATATAAATATTTATTACTTCAATAAAAAATGTTAATATATTTTCAATTTCAAAATAGTTACTTAAATAAAATAAATATAAATATTTATTACTTCAATAAAAAATGTTAATATATTTTCAATTTCAAAATAGTTACTTAAATAAAATAAATATAAATATTTATTACTTCAATAAAAAATGTTAATATATTTTCAATTTCAAAATAGTTACTTAAATAAAATAAATATAAATATTTATTACTTCAATAAAAAATGTTAATATATTTTCAATTTTGAAAGTAACTTCAATTAAAAAATATCTTTATTTAAAATTAAAAAATAAAGTTACTTCATTCGATTTTTTTTTTCATAAAGATGTAAATATTTTAAATTTACTTAAATCGAAAAATATGTATATTTAAAATGTTCAATTAAATTAAATTTCAAAATCTTTTTGTTTCTTTATTATAATCCCCCAAAAAATACAATTAAATAAAACTTTCAATCAAAGAAAATATTTTGAAACAGTTTAATTTGATGGAATAAATAGTTTTTATTGAAATCATTTATTTTAATTTGGATAAAAAAATGTTTTAAAAATCATTAAAGTAGAAACTTGAGCAACAAATACTTTGTACCTTCAAGAACTCGACTGAACAATAAGTCAAACAACACAGTTTTCAGCTTCATTTATAAAATCTTTTTATTTAAGAAAGTGCGTCACAAACATGTTAATTTCATAAGTTACAGGTTAAAGACAGAAGGACTACAAACATGGCCGACGAGCAGGAGGAACGGGTCTACGGTGGCTCTGAAGGACAATCTTCAAATCATGATAAGAAAAAACACTTCTATTCCGGCTGTTGTTTGTCCTCCCGGGGCCACCGTACTGGTCGCAGGTGTGAGGGAACATCAGGACCACGAGAGGACCACGAGAGGACCACGCGAGGACCACGAGAGGACCACGTGAGGACCACGTGAGGACCACGTGAGGACCACGAGAGGACCACGAGAGGACCACGTGAGGACCTGACGCCACGAGGCACCACGTGAGGAGTTCCACGAGAGGACCATCTTGGGCTGCAGGACCCCTCCACTGGAGAGGACCACGCGAGGACCCCTGGTGGCTGGAGGACCACGAGAGGACCACGAGGGCAAGGCCACGAGAGGACCGGCACGAGAGGACCACCGTGAGGACCACGCGAGGACCACCGAGTGGTTGGACCACGCGAGGACCACGCGAAGGACCACGCGAGGACCACGCGAGGACCACGCGAGGAGTGCCACGCGATGGACCACTCGCCTCGCCAGGCAACCACGCGGTGGACCACGCGAGGACCCACGCTTGGAAGGGACGACGCGAGGACCACGCGAGGACCATCGACTTCCCCAACCTGACCACTGCACTTCAGAGACGGTTTGGCCAGCCGTGTCATGCCGACCAGAGCAGAGAGCAGCTGACTAGTCGCCATCTACGAGAAGGGGAGAATTTGGGCACCTTCGCAGCAGTATGCCCGGCAAGGCTATCCGCATTTCAATGCTACATCCCAAGAAGAACTAGCACTCCACGCTTTTCTACGAGGGCTGGCACCAGAAAAACTACGACAGCATGTTCGTCTCTCCATGCCGGTGTCCCTAACCGAGGTACTGAGGGAAGCCTCAGTGCCGCCACAATCCAGACGACGACCCCGTCCGACAGATCGATGCCTTCGGTGTGACCAGCTCGGCCACTTCGCAAGAGATTGCCCTGCTCCGACCCCTATTACCAGGGTGGTGGGAAACTGCAGTGGAGTGACGCAATGAGGGACCGCCCACTCCAAAATCCACTTTCCCTCCAAGGCAGATGGACATTGGTTGGACGTTGTGGACATACACAAGGATTGTACCTGTACTGCCAACTGGATGGTCAGCCATGTCAAGCCTTGGTGGACACTGGGTCCACCATCTCTTTGGTCCGTCCAGGCACCCTCCTTGAGGCCAATAGCCGAGTTTCCGAAATGTGGGCCCCAACCAACACCAAATTGATGTCAGTAACTGGAGAAAAGTTTAAAATTTTAGGGAAAAAGATGGTGACAGTTCGAGCGGGAGACCAAGTGTTGGAGCATGAGTTTTGGCTTGCCAACATCCATGATCCGTGTATCATTGGGCTGGACCTGTTGAGTCGTTGGGAAGCTCAAGTCGACGTAGTAGGAAAGACCATAATCCTGGGCAAGGAAAAAGTGGAGCTCAAGTCTAGTAGGGAGGAGAAGGCACAGCCTGATCATCGGAGGATGACAGCAGCAGTTCAAGAGATGCCAAGATCTTGTGCTCCACAAACGGCATTAGCACCAACCCTACCAGCTTCTTCCTCTGCAGAGACTGCGGAAGCAATCCACCAACTTTGGCAGCGCAGTAGTGACGGCATGGAACCTCAGCAAGGCCAGCAGTTGAAATGTCTGCTTGACGAGTATAAAGACATTTTTGCTGCCAGGGATGAGGACTGTGGGCGGACTGGACTTGTCCAGCACGCTATTGAGACTGGTAACGCTCAACCCATACGTCTACGCCCCCATCGGTTAGCCCTCTCCAAGCGGAAGGTTGCAGTTGAAAAGATCCAGGAGATGTACAATGCTGGAGTAATTGAACCATCAGATAGCCCCTGGGCAGCCCCCGTTGTCTTGGTCAAGAAGAAGAACGGTACTTGGAGGTTCTGCGTGGACTATCGGCGCCTGAATGCAGTCACCAAGAAAGACTCGTATCCTCTTCCTCGCATTGATGATGCGCTTGACAACATTGCTGGGTCAAGTTGGTTCAGCTCCCTTGACCTCCGCAGTGGATACTGGCAGGTGGAATTGGCCCCGGAGGGAAGACCAAAGACAGCCTTCACCATTGGACAAGGACTGTGGCAATTCAGGGTTATGCCTTTTGGACTCTGCAATGCACCTGCTACGTTCGAGCGACTGATGGAGAGAGTTCTGGCTAACGTGCCCCATGACCGCTGTGTGGTGTACCTGGATGATCTGCTGGTGCATGCCGCTGACTTCGACGGAGCCCTGGCTAACCTAGGTGAGGTTTTCACGGCTATACGTCAGGCTGGGTTACGGTTGAACCCTGCAAAGTGTCATCTGGCCATACTTGCAAGGTAATCACTTCCTCATTCGAACTGACCATGCTTCGCTCACCTGGCTCTTGAGTTTCAAGAACCCTGAAGGTCAAGTGGCTCGATGGCTGGAAACGCTCCAAGGTTTTGACTTTGAGATCAAGCACCGGGCGAAAGGCTCCTTGAAAATGCCGATGCCCCCCCTCCCCCCCCCCCCCCTCTTGTGACTGTTTTTGCCTTCCTTGGAAAAAAGGAAACCTTTGCCAAAAAGGCCAAAATGGTTTTCCCCCCCCCCCCCAAAAGGGAAGGGAAGATCCACCTCAGACCAGATCCACCTCAGACCAGATCCACCTCAGACCAGAAGTTCCACCTCAGACCAGATCCACCTCAGACCAGACCAGATCCACCTCAGACCAGTTCCACCTCAGACCAGATCCACCTCAGACCAGATCCACCTCAGACCAGATCCACCTCAGACCAGTTCCACCTCAGACCAGATCCACCTCAGACCAGATCCACCCTCAGACCAGATCCACCCTCAGACCGGTCCACCTCAGACCGGATCCACCTCAGACCTGTTCCACCTCAGACCAGTTCCACCTCAGACCAGTTCCACCTCAGACCAGATCCACCTCAGACCAGATCCACCTCAGACCAGATCCACCTCAGACCAGATCCACCTCAGACCAGATCCACCTCAGACCAGTTCCACCTCAGACCAGATCCACCTCAGACCAGATCCACCTCAGACCAGATCCACCTCAGACCAGATCCACCTCAGACCAGATCCACCTCAGACCAGATCCACCTCAGACCAGATCCACCTCACACCAGATCCACCTCAGACCAGATCCACCTCAGACCAGATCCAGCTCACACCAGATCCATCACCCGGTTTACGTAAGAGTCTGACAGTAGCTGAGGAAGTATTTCTCTATGGAAGTATATCATTCCTTCAGAATATTTCATTTAACTTCTGATTTTCTTTTATTGAAATGTTGTTTTTTTAATGTTAGAATTATATTTTAATAACTGAATTTAATCATTTCTTCATTGACAGGTTGAATTTATTTTTTATTAAATAATTCAATAAAAGGTTTAATTCATTTATATATATATATATATACAGTATATATATTTATAATTCACTTCAATTGTTTGTATTTTGAAATGTTTAATTAGTTAATTAATTTGATAATTTAATTCAATAATTTGTCTAATAAAAGGTTGAATTCAATCATTTAATTAAAAATATATACATTTGTTTTTTAAATAAATTCCATTTATTTTTGCACAGAGTTTAATTGTTTCTTTATTGAAAGATTGAATTATTGTTTTTTTTTTTAAATAATTGGATCATTTAATTCTCTATTGAAAGGTGGAATTAAATCATTTAATTAACAAAAAAAAAAATCAATATTGATAGTTTCTATATTGAAAGGTTGAAGTCGTTTTTGAATAATTGAATTAAAAATAATCCAATATTTCAAAATGAAAACAATGTATTTCACACATAGAGTTTGATTCTCTTATTCCAATAATTCCCAAATAATATTTCCAAATTCAATATTTTTTTATTTGTAGACTTTTAAATTCAATATAAAAATGTCTCCTCTGTGATGAATCGATGGACCAGTGTTTCCACGTCGTCACATGATCGTCTGCGTGTCGCATGATTGGCTGAAAGTTCGAGTAGCTCAGTGCTCCGTTGGATTTGTATTTAAAAGGCTACAAATAAAAGAATGTTGTTCTATTTCGTCCTTACTGACCGCCAGAGGCGGTGCTTCAAGCACTGAATGTATCCATCTTGCGCATGCGCTGTTCGAGTTAATACCAACAAAGTCACCTGTGACCCCTGATGACCCCGGATAGGGTATATCTTCCGGTGACATCAGAGGATCTGTTCCTTTTCATCTTCTCGCTGCGCAGGTTGCATCTCACGAGCTAGTTCAAGGACTAGTTCTTTTGTGCGTTGCTGGTAGTCTCGCGGCTTCTGTCGGAGCTGCGAAACTTTCGCCCTCCAGAGGCTGCAAAGAACTTTGACGCTGAGAAGTTGTAGCGGCTCGCCGTGGACACTTCAGCCTCGGATCGTCATCATTTGGTTAAGTACCAACTTTCCTTGTTACATTTAGTTCGGTGCAACTTGTTGTACTCGCCTTTGGTTGCATTAATTCTTTGTTGGTGACGGGAGTGTGTTCGCTCCCTCTCCCGACATTGTACACTAAATATTTATATATCAGTACAACCTGTTGTACTCGCTTTTGGTTGTATTTTGATTTCTTTTGGTGACGGAAGTGTATTCGCTCCCTCTCCCGACATTTGTACCGCTGATATACAGCTACTGTTATTGAGTGCCGGTGCAACCTATTGCACTCACTTGGTTATTTTTTACATTTGTTGGTGACGGCAGTGTTTTCGCTCCCTCTCCCGACATTTGTACCGCTGATATTCAGCTACCGTTTTTGAAGTACCCTTGCAATCTATTGCACTCGCTTTTGTTTATATTTTTATATTTGTTGGTGACGACAGCGTATTCGCTCCTTCTCCCAGCATTTGTGCTACTTCTATCTCATATGTGTAACACTCGTTGGTGAAGGCTGTGTTTTCGCTCCCGCTCCCAGCGTTTGTTGTTTTTTCTCTGTGTGGCCTTCTGCTCGTTACTAACATGCTTGGCGGCCACTCTTGCTCAGCCTGTGTGGCTTCTCTGCAGCCTGAATATGGCCATGATATATGTCCCTCATGCCTTGGTCTCGAGCATCTGAGGGAAGGTCTTTCAGAAGATCCCTGCATGAACTGCAGCTTCATGCCCCGGAGAGTAAGGGCTGCCAGACTTGCTGAGGTGGAACAACTGTTGGGCCCCGTTTCGTTGCCTGAGCAGCCCAGCGAATAAAACAATTTATTCCCCCGGAAGGGGAAGACAGGTTGGGAGTGCTGTGCCCTGTGCGGGCTCTGAGGACCTATGTAGCTGCAACCGCAAGTATAAGACGGTCGGACCAGCTCTTCCTTTGCTATGGTGGCCCTAGGAAAGGCTTTGCTCTTTCCAAACAGCGACTGTCTCACTGGATCGTGAATGTTATTACCCACGCATATAAAGGAAGAGGTCACACCCTGCCATTCGGGGTGAGGTGCCACTCTACCAGAGCGATGTCTACATCATGGGCGGCCCTACGCGGGGTACCCCTGGAGGACATCTCTGAGGCAGCGTCATGGGCCTCACCAAGCACTTTTTTCAGGTTCTACCGGGTGAATGTCGCCACTCCTCATCCACTAGGTGTGGTCCTGTTGCCCGACTCTGCTGCTTCCTCTCAATGAGGTATGTACTGGGATTCCTCGTGACCTTGTTGTTATGTATCATCCAGTGCCTGAAGCACTTGAAGGGCTAAATAGAACGAAAGTTACGTATGTAACTACGGTTCTATGAGTCCTGGATGACCGCCAGAGCGTGCTGTCACTTGTGACTTCGCGAGAAGATTCTGCAGGAACAGATCCTCTGATGTCACCGGAAGATAAACCCATATCCGGGGTCATCTGGATACATTCAGTGCTTGAAGCACCACCTCTGGCAGTCATCCAGGACTCATAGAACCGTAGTTACATACGTAACTTTCTATTTATAACATTTATTTTTGAATGATCAGAATAAGAATATGAAACTCTATTAATGAAACTATTTAATATGCTATTTTAGATAAAACTTCAACCCTTCATATAGTAATTGTTCAAATTAAAAAAACAAACTATTAAATGCTTTAAAAATAACAAAAAAGTCAAAATTTCGACATATGAAATATTGACCTCAACCGTTCAACACTTTTATCTGACGTCCGATGACTTCTCTGTCGTTACCTCTCGAGTGGAGGCTCGTGTTTCACGGCGTCCGGTCCTGAAGACGCCCTGGGGGGTTGGTCTCGGGGGTGCAGGCGGAAAAAAAAAAAAAAAAAAAAAAAAAAAAAAAAAAAAAAAAAAAAAAAAACCCTCGTCCGCACTCGTCTCCTCGTCTGCACTCGTCTCCTCGTCTGCACTCGTCTTATCTTCTGCACTTTTCTCCTCGTCCGCACTCGTTTTCTTCTTCTCTCTCTTTTTTTTTTTTCTATTTTTTTTTTTTTTAATGGGGGAGAGATTTCTTCTGCACTTTTCTCCTCGTCCACGCTGAGGAAACACAAACGGCTCATTAACAGGCAGCAGAGTCTGTTTTGTGTGTGCACATGTTTGTGTGTACAATAATGTGTGTGTAAATGTGTGTGTGTACATGTGTGTTTGCGTGTGTGCATCAGTGTGTCTGTACATGCTTGTGTGTGTGCACATGTTTGTGTGTACACTAATGTGTGTGTGTACACTATGTGTGTGAGTACATGTGTGTTTACGTGTGTGCATCAGTGTGTCTGTACATGCTTGTGTGTGTGCACTAATGTGTGTGTGTAAATGTGTGTGTACGCTAATGTATGTGTATATGCATGTGTGTACATGCATGTGTGTACACTAATGTGTGATGAATAAACACGTGTCATCGACACAACTAAAGGGGAGCAGTTCAAAGGTCAAAGGGTTGACCTCTGATGAGGAAGGAGACGCACCAGTCTGACCATGAACCATGTTTATTAAAGATCAGTTACAAGAAGACGTTCTCATCATCGTCAGTAAGAATCTAAATCACACTCGAGTCACATGACGTCACTGTGTCTTCACTGCAGCACAAACAACGAACGAACCTTCTCAGAGACCTTCATCCAAACATTGAAGCTTCACGTGAGGATGAGACTCAAAAGTTCTCAGAGACCTTCATCCAAACATTGAAGCTTCACGTGAGGATGAGACTCACAAGTTCTCAGAGACCTTCATCCAAACATTGAAGCTTCACGTGAGGATGAGACTCACAAGTTCTCAGAGACCTTCAGAATCAGAATCAGAATCAGAAAACCTTTATTAGTCCCGCGAGGGGAAATTCGGTTTAACAACAGCAAGAGAAATAAAAACACCCAGAAATAAAAACGAGAAAGAAAATCTAAATAGAATAAAAGATAAATCTGCGCTATATAATATATACACAATCATATTTACATAAATAACAAGAGGTGCAGTTAAATAGTTATCTTGGTGTGTTCTTGTTGTGGAGTCTGATGGCAGCAGGGAGGAAAGACCTGCGGTACCTCTCCCTCACACACCTGGGATGGAGCATCCTTCATCCAAACATTGAAGCTTCACGTGAGGATGAGACTCACAAGTTCTCAGAGACCTTCATCCAAACATTGAAGCTTCACGTGAGGATGAGACTCACAAGTTCTCAGAGACCTTCATCCAAACATTGAAGCTTCATGTGAAGATGTCACTCCTGGAGACTCACAATCTCACTGTCGTCTACTTCAGCTTCACAAACTCACACGAGGATGGAAAACAAACATAGACTCCAGCATATAGAGGTTGAGAGAACTTGGTCTGGACTCTGTGGAGGAGAGTCATGGTCTCAGAGACGCTGTAGAAGGACAGAAGACCAGCAGAGTGATCCAGGTACACCCGCACTGTGGAGGGTACGACACTGGAGACCTTAGTTGTGATGTTGTTGTGTGTAAATGAACAAACAGAGTTGATACAATATAAACACCAAGATTTGTCATTATATCCAAAAGGACTTTCACCTCCTGATCTGCTGATGTTCTTGTATGAAACTCCTACTGCAACAGATCCTGTTATCTTCACCTCAAAGTAACAACATCCAGTCAGAGGCTCTTGACTCAAGACCTGATTAAAATCATTGAATCTGTCTGGATGATCAGGACGAGGCTGATCTTCACTCATGAATGTCACTTTCTTGTTTCCTTCAGACAACATCAACCTTGAGCCTGCAGTGTTTGGATCCAGAGTGATGTCCTGTGAGTGTGTGAGGAACTGCTCTCTGGAAAGAAGGAACATCATCGAGATGTCGGTCCACATCTCTCTCAGAAGGTCCTGGAGTTGGTCTCTGCAGGTTGACATGTAGGCTGACACTTCTTCAAAGTGAGTTTGCTCAAGGGTCGTGGAGGAGGTCGTGTCCTCACTGACCTCTGAGAGTGAGGTCAGGTTCTGCAGGAAGATGGTGTGACTGTCGGTGAGTGACAGCTGCTGCAGCTCAGCATCTTTCTTCTTCAGCTCAGAGATCTTCTGCTCCAGCTGCTCCTGAAGTCCTCGGACTCGAGCGTCTTCAGTCTCCTGCAGAGATCTGATCTTCTGCTCCACATCAGACTTTTTTCTCTGGAGCATCTGGATCATCTGGTCCAGGGTCTCCTGACTGCCCTTCACTGCTTTATCAGCGGAGACTCTGATGTTCTTCTCCTCCTGCTGGAACAGCTTCACGTCCTCCTCCGTCTTCTGGATCATCTGCTGGATCCTTCCTCGACTCCGATCCACGTCTTTCTCTCGCTCGCTCCTCTCTGCTGTGGTCGAGACGATGTCATGATCTTTGTGTTGGTCCTCAGCACAGAGAGAACAGATGAGCTGCTGATCAGAACGACAGAACATCTTCTTCTCCTCCTCCTCGTGTTGAGGGCAGATGATCTCCTGGAGCTGCTTGGACGGCTGGACCAGCTTGTGTCTCCTGAAGGCCGGAGCTTCTAGATGAGGCTGGAGGTGAAGGTCATAGTAGGAGACCAGACACATCAGACAGGACTTGAGGGCTTTCATCTTCCTCCCAGTGCAGACGTCACAGACCACATCTTCAGGTCCAGCATAGCAGAGGTCCTCAGCTGCTCCAGTCTTCTTCAGCTCCTCCACTATCTCTACTAACACAGTGTTCTTCTGCAGGAGAGGCCTCGGTGTGAAGCTCTGTCTGCACTGAGGACACTCGTAGATGTCCTTGTCCTGCCAGTGACCTTCAACACAGGTCTTACAGTAGTTGTGTCCACAGGGAAGAGTGACTGGATCCTTCAGCAGATCCAGACAGACGGAACAAGAGAAAGATTCTCTCTTCAGATCAACTCTAATCGTCTCCATGTCTGAGCGACTGAAACCTTCCCTTCACAGGTCAACACTTTTATACTCGCAGTCACCTGGTGACGTAGCAATCTGGTCCGACCTGTGGACTCACATACGTTTATACTATATAACGCCTGATGATTCTCTACACACCTTGTGCGTCTCACACTTACACAAACACCACTATACACACAAAAACATATTACAGAAACACACACACACGCAACTTTTTAGTAGTCATAGTCATACGAAGAACGAGCATCGTCTCGTCTCTCTTCATCATCTTCATTCACTCAAACAATGAGAGTAAGAGGGGATGAAAGTGGGAGAGGAGAAGAATGACGACAACACATGACGACAACACTTCCGCTTCCGGTGAGCCTTTGATCAGCTGCTTGAATGTAAGAGTCGATGGAGGATTATAATCGCGACCGTTTTCCAACGTAAGGAAACACGTTCACCGGACGTTGGAAACGGACGCGATTATAATCCTCCATCGACTCTCTGATGTTGAAAAGAGCATCACGATCATAGATCCGAGATGCTTGAGACATATCTTTAGTGATATGAGCATAATATCCGGACAAGTAGTCGTTAAAACGACTGTTTTTGGCAATTATTGCAGGAGCTTACGTTCAAGCAGCCGATCAAAGGCTCACCGGAAGCGGAAGTGTTGTCGTCATGTGTTGTCGTCATTCTTCTCCTCTCCCACTTTCATCCCCTCTTACTCTCATTGTTTGAGTGAATGAAGATGATGAAGAGAGACGAGACGATGCTCGTTCTTCGTATGACTATGACTACGTCGGATGCTACCGTAGCTACCCTGGTTGCCATGACGATGATTTGTGATGGTTTGCTTAAAAAGTTGCGTGTGTGTGTGTTTCTGTAATATGTTTTTGTGTGTATAGTGGTGTTTGTGTAAGTGTGAGACACACAAGGTGTGTCGAGAATCATCAGGC
Organism: Callionymus lyra; assembly: GCA_016630915.1. Taxonomy (NCBI): domain Eukaryota; kingdom Metazoa; phylum Chordata; class Actinopteri; order Syngnathiformes; family Callionymidae; genus Callionymus; species Callionymus lyra. Next base: position 19,725,620 of record JACEEU010000695.1, on the reverse strand, counting down.
GTTATCCATTAAGTATAAAAGTATGTGAGTCCACAGGTCGGACCAGTTTGTTACGTCACCAGGTGACTGCGAGTATAAAAGTGTTGATAGTATAGTAACAAGGATATGTGTGTAGTATTGTCCAGTACTTGACTCTGTTGTTGTGATAGTGTAGTAACAAGGATATGTGTGTAGTATTGTCCAGTACTTGACTCTGGTGTTGGGATACTGTAGTAACAAGTATATATGTGTAGTATTGTCCAGTACTTGACTCTGGTGTTGTGATAGTGTAGTAACAAGTATATATGTGTAGTATTGTCCAGTACTTGACTCTGGTGTTGTGATAGTGTAGTAACGTACAAGTATATATGTGTAGTATTGTCCAGTACTTGACTCTGGTGTTGTGATAGTGTAGTAACAAGTATATATTTGTAGTATTGTCCAGTACTTGACTCTGGTGTTGTGATAGTGTAGTAACAAGTATATATTTGTAGTATTGTCCAGTACTTGACTCTGGTGTTGTGATAGTGTAGTAACAAGTATATATGTGTAGTATAGTCCAGTACTTGACTCTGGTGTTGTGATAGTGTAGTAACAAGTATATATGTGTAGTATTGTCCAGTACTTGACTCTGGTGTTGTGATAGTGTAGTAACAAGTATATATTTGTAGTATTGTCCAGTACTTGACTCTGGTGTTAACTGCTTCCATTTGTTTTCAAACCAAAATATGTCCAAACATCAGCTTTAAAGGCTGCTAGAGTCACTGTATCCTCTCGTCCTCATTCATCGAAGCCATTTTGTCATGTCATGCTACACATCAGGTGATATTGTGTTAGTTAGTTAGTAGCGTTTGTGATCTTGTAGTTGTTCAGGTCCGGATGAGACACGCAGTCGCGATCGCTCGGAAGAACTCTGACGTCATCGGACGTCATCGATGTCTGATCGACATTCCTCTCACTGAAGAGCGTGACGACACATCAGCGCTGCCGTCTGTCCAGACCTCAACGAAAGGTGGTAAGATTTTTTCATTTCCTCTCTTTAATTCGGCTTTTACTACCAAGTTGAACATGAGTGACAGCTGGTACCCACGTGACCGCTGTTCGCTTCAAAAGATCCCGCTCTGCGCGCCTGTCAGTGACGCGGCGTCGTCAGTGACGTCATCGGTGCTGAATGTAGGACTTCTGAATGTTTGCTCCATTACTAATAAATCCTTTATTCTTAATGATCTTTTCACAAGAGTTAATTTGGATTTATTATGTCTTTCTGAGACTTGGCAGAGAGAGGAAGAGTTTATTCATCTGAACGAACTCTGTCCAGTAGGGAGCGCTGTCCTGGGGAAGCCTTGCCTCTCTGGTCGTGGGGGAGGTCTTCCTACAGTCTTTAGGGAGAGTTGTTCTTGCAAAGTGATTCCGACACAGGAATTCACTTCTTTTGAGTCTCAAATGATCTTGGTTGGTTCTACAAGACCTTTCTATTGTGTGTCAATCTACCGCCCGCCTGGTCCTTCAGTGTTCTTGAAAGACTTCAGTGACTTCTTATCTTCCATTATTCAAATGGAATCTGTTCTTATTCTTGGAGACTTTAATCTTCATGTTAATGAACTTTTAACTTTAACAGAAGCCTTTGATTTTGAGCAACATGTTTCTGAACCCACTCATCAAAATGGCCACATTTTAGACTTAGTTTTTACTCTTGGCCTGGACATTTCTAATGTATCTGTACATGATGTCCATCTGAGTGATCAGTCTCTTGTCTTGTTTAACCTGGACTTTATCCCTGAACCTAAGCCTTTGAAAGTTAGGTCTCAGAGACGTGTCATCTCAGCTGATACTGCACACAGTTTTTCTGCTATGTTTGACTCTCTTTCCTTTGATGACTGCCCAGACGTGGACAGTTTGATTCACTGTTTCACTGATCATTGTGTTGAAATACTGGATCAAGTGGCACCTGTTAAATTGAACTTGAAGATTCAGAAAAAACAGTGCCCTTGGACAAATGAAGATCGCCTGAGTCTGAAGAGACTTTGTCGAAAGACTGAGCGTCTCTGGAAGTACACTAAACTTGAGTTGCACAGACTTCACCTCAGGGATCTGATGTATTCTTACAATGAGATGATAGAAACGGCTAGATCTGATTAAATCAGAAAACTGGTAGCAGCAAATAAGAAAAACCCCAAAGTGTTGTTTGACACGATTAATTCTCTCGTGTCTCCTGCTCCTCAAATCACGCCTGTCTTCTGTGAAGCTGACAGCAATGCATTGTTGAGATTTTTCATTGACAAAATTAAATTGATTAAAGACAAAATCTCTCCCCCTTTGTTTGGAACCCCTACTGTCTCTGAGCCCCTCTCCTCCTCTTGGTCTTCCTTCACTGCTGTATCTTTGGGTGATGTTTCGGCACTAGATGAAAACCCTCCTCTTGCTCAGATGACGTCCTTCCTTGTAGGCTTTTTATCAAAGTATTTGATGTTATTGGTCTCTGGGTTACCAATATGGTGAACCTTTCCACAGGGGTTTTTCCCAATGCATTTAAACATGCCATTGTGGAACCTCTGCTCAAAAAGCCAGGCTTAGACCCGACTGACCTCAGTAATTTCAGTCCTATTTCTAAGCTCCCTTTCTTGTCCAAGATCTTGGAGAAGGTGGTGTCTGAACAGCTGTCTTTGTTCCTGGATCAGAGCGACATCCATGAGAAGTTTCAGCCTGGCTTCCGTAAACATCACTCTACGGAGACAGCTTTACTGAAAGTGTCCAGTGACATCATGATGTCGGCTGACTCGGGTAAATCCACTGTTCTGGTTCTCTTGGATCTGTCCTCAGCCTTTGACACAGTTGATCACCAGATCCTGCTGAGAAGACTAAGGGATGAAGACTGTCTGGGTCTGTGTTACAGTAGTTCTCATCTTACCTTTCTGGGCGCAGTTTTAGTGTATCTGCCAATCAAATGAGGTCTGAATCGGCAGATCTGTTGTGTGGAGTCCTTCAAGGTTCTGTTCTGGGTCTTTTATTGTTTTTGCTGTACTTGATTCCCCTCGGTAAAATCATTCAGAGATTTCCAAATGTTTCTTATCACATTTTTGCTGATGACATCCAGCTCTACTGCTCTTTTGATCCAACTGAGCCCCAGAGGCTGAACAGCTTAGTCAATTGTTTGCTAGAAATCAAACAATGAGTGAAAACACTTTACAGCTAAATGTGGACAAAACTGAAACTCTGGTGATTGCTCCTGATGATAAGATTCCAGGGTTGAGTCAGTACTTGGGTGACTTAAGTCAGTCTGTCAAACTGAGCCTGAGAAACCTGGGTGTTGTATTTGATAAAGACATGTCTCTAGTTCAACACTGCAGAAAACTGACCAGAAACTGTTTCCTTCAACTGAGAAAAATCTCTAAACTTAGGAAAATGTATAATCCATGCGTTTGTTTCTTCTCGCCTGGACTATTGTAACAGTTTGTTTTCATGTCTTAACAAGAAGGATCTGTCTCGCCTCCAGTTGATTCAGAACTCTGCAGCGAGAATTCTGACCCGCTCCACTAGAAGAACTCACATTTTACGATCCTTAAAACTCTTCACCGGCTTCCAGTTTCTTTCAGGATCATTTTAAAATTCTGGTTCTTACTTTCAGATCTATTCATGGTCAGACCTTCCATCAGTGATCTGATCCAGCCTTACACCCCAGCTCGGGCTCTGAGGTCTGTGGATCAGAATCTACTGATGGTTCCACGCACACGGCTCAGGACCAGAGGAGAGAAATCCTTCCAGACTGTTGCTCCTAAGCTTTGGAACCATCTTCCTCTCTCTTTGCGCTTGATGGATCTACTGACTCCTTTAAGAAACTTCTTAAGACGTTTCTATTTGTTCAGGCTTTTCCTTGATTTTCTGGAACTCCTGTTGTGTTATCAGTGTTATCTTGACCTTTAAAGTATATACTTTATTGAATATTGTTTTGATTGTTTAAGCGCTTTGTGACCCTGGTCTGGAAAAGCGCTATATAAATAAAAATTACTTACTTACTTACTTACTTACACTACAGTATGGGACACAGGGGTACGTTTGGGGCGGCAGGGTTGCAACGTTTACAGCAACATCAGTATCAGAGAGGGTTGTAAGAAACTAACAACTAATAATTTTATCTGTTAAATGTCGCAATTTGGTTTTTTTTTTTTATGATACCATTTTGATATTCAACGGTAACTGCAGATGTTTTTGTTTTCATCATAATCCTTTGATGGTTTATATTTCTTTAATTTTCCTACAAGTGTGAATAAAATCACTTTTGAAGTCATTTTTATTCAAATTAACATAAACATATTCTCTGTGTTTGTCAGTCATTACGTCGCAGAAACTAATGCTAGCACAGGTAACGATCAGACATAAAGATCACAGAAGCTACTAACCAACTAACTAACTAGCACAACATCACCTGATATGTAGGATGACATCACAACTTGGGTTTTAGCAATTTAGCACAGAAGCTAATTCTAGCAAAGCTAACAACCAGACTACAAGATCACAAACGCTACTAACTAACTAACTAACTAACACAATATCACCTGATGTGTAGCATGACATGACAACATGGGTTTGATGACTGAGGACGAGAGGATACAGTGACTCTAGCAGCCTTTAAAGCTGATGTTTGGACATATTTTGGTTTGAAAACAAATGGAAGCAGTTAACACCAGAGGTCAAGTACTGGCCAATACTACAAATATATACTTGTTACTACCTTTTACAACACCAGAGTCAAGTACTGGACAATACTACAAATATATACTTGTTACTACACTATCACAACACCAGAGTCAAGTACTGGACAATACTACACATATATACTTGTTACTACACTATCACAACACCAGAGTCAAGTACTGGACAATACTACACATATATACTTGTTACTACACTATCACAACACCAGAGTCAAGTACTGGACAATACTACAAATATATACTTGTTACTACACTATCACAACACCAGAGTCAAGTACTGGACAATACTACACATATATACTTGTGCTTTACTACACTATCACAACACCAGAGTCAAGTACTGGACAATACTACACATATATACTTGTTACTACACTATCACAACACCAGAGTCAAGTACTGGACAATACTACACATATATACTTGTTACTACAGTATCCCAACACCAGAGTCAAGTACTGGACAATACTACACACATATCCTTGTTACTACACTATCACAACAACAGAGTCAAGTACTGGACAATACTACACACATATCCTTGTTACTATACTATCAACACTTTTATACTCGCAGTCACCTGGTGACGTAACAATCTGGTCCGACCTGTGGACTCACATACTTTTATACTTCCTGGATAACTCCTGATGATTCTCGACACACCTTGTGTGTCTCACACTTACACAAACACCACTATACACACAAAAACATATTACAGAAACACACACACACGCAACTTTTTAAGCAAACCATCATAAATCATCGTCATGGCAACCAGGGTAGCTACGGTAGCATCTGACAGAGTCATAGTCATACGAAGAAGAAGCATCGTCTCGTCTCTCTTCATCATCTTCATTCACTCAAACAATGAGAGTAAGAGGGGATGAAAGTGGGAGAGGAGAAGAATGACGACAACACATGACGACAACACATGACGACAACACATGACGACAACACTTGAATAGAGACGTTGTTCATCCTCACGTTAAAGTTTTCACAGATCAAGAACATCTTCAGGACCTCACACACAGGCTAGGGAAACCCGCCAACACCACACGCCGCACACGCCCGCACGCACACGCACACGCACACGCACACCACACGCACCGCACACGCACACACGCACACGCACACGCACACGCACACGCACACGCACACACACACACACACACACACACACACACACACACACAGTTTAATCCTGAGTCTATACGCTCTATTATACTTGACTTGAAGTTCATTTTGATCAAATACACTTAAGTATTAGTATAGTAACTATACTAAGGTATATGTACTTGTAGTGTAGAGTTGCCCAAAGAAGAAAGTATTATACTCTACTTGAAGTTCATTTTATGAAGTATACTGAAGTATAAGTATAGTGAGGATAGTAAGGTAAATGTACTATGTACAAGACATGTTTACTGTGGAACAGACCTCTCTGTTACAATGGTACCATCAGGATTCAGGAAGGTTTTGAAGGTTTCTTCGTTCACTTGTATGAAACAAAGTTCATAACGAGCAAACTAACAATAGAAAGTGATTAAAATGAATACATTTAAATGTGACTGGGATTTAAGGAAGGACCGATTCAGACGTCAAGTATTCCTTTACAAACTGTTGCACGTCATCGATGTTTGATTGACGTTCCTCTCGCTGAAGAGCATGACGACACGTCAGCGCTGCCGTCTGTCCAGACCTCAACGAAAGGTGGTAAGATTTTTTCATTTCCTCTCTTAATTCAGCTTTTTCAACCGAGTTGAACGTGAGTGACAGCTGGTACCCACGTGACCGCTGTTCGCTTCAAAAGATCCCGCTCTGCTGTCAGTGACGCGGCGTCATCAGTGACGTCATCGGTGCTGAACGTAGGACTTCTAAATGTTTGCTCCATTTATAATAAATCCTTTATTCTTAATGATCTTTTCACAAGAGTTAATTTGGATTTATTATGTCTTTCTGAGACTTGGCAGAGAGAGGAAGAGTTTATTCATCTGAACGAACTCTGTCCAGTAGGGAGCGCTGTCCTGGGGAAGCCTTGCCTCTCTGGTCGTGGGGGAGGTCTTCCTACAGTCTTTAGGGAGAGTTGTTCTTGCAAAGTGATTCAGACACAGGAATTCACTTATTTTTTGAGTCAGATGATCTTGGTTGGTTCTACAAGACCTTTTTATTGTGTGTCAATCTACCGCCCGCCTGGTCCTACGGCGATGTTCTTGAAAGACTTTAGTGACTTCTTATCTTCCATTATTCAAATGGAAGGTGTTTTTATTCTTGGGGACTTTAATCTTCATGTTAATGAACTTTTAACTTTAACAGAAGCCTTTAATTTTGAGCAACATGTTTCTGAACCCACTCATCAAAAAGGCCACATTTTAGACTTAGTTTTTACTCTTGGCCTGGACATCTCTAATGTATCTGTACATGATGTCCATCTGAGTGATCATTCTCTTGTCTTGTTTAACCTGGACTTTATCCCTGAACCTAAGCCTTTGAAAGTTAGGTCTCTGAGACGTGTCATCTCAGCTGATACTGCAGACAGTTTTTCTGCTATGTTTGACTCTCTTTCCTTTGATGACTGCCCAGACGTGGACAGTTTGATTCACTGTTTCACTGATCATTGTGTTGAAATACTGGATCAAGTGGCACCTGTTAAATCGAACTTGAAAATTCAGAAAAAACGGTGCCCTTGGACGAATGAAGATCTCCTGAGTCTGAAGAGACTTTGTGGAAAGACTGAGCGTCTCTGGAAGTCCACTAAACTTGAGGTGCACAGACTTCACCTCAGGGATCTAATGTCTTCTAACAATGAGATGGTAGGAACTGCTAGATCTGATTACATCAGAAAACTGGTAGCAGCAAATAAGAAAAACCCCAAAGTGTTGTTTGACACGATTAATTCTCTCGTGTCTCCTGCTCCTCAAATCTCGCCTGTCTTCTGTGAAGCTGACAGCAATGCATTGTTGAGATTTTTCATTGACAAAATTAAATTGATCAAAGAGAAAATCTCTCCCCCTTTGTTTGGAACCCCTACTATCTCTGAGCCCCTCTCCTCCTCTTGGTCTTCCTTCACTGCTGTATCTTTGGGGGATATTTCGGCACTAGATGAAAACCTTCCTCTTGCTCAGATGACGTCCTTCCTTGTAGGCTTTTTATCAAAGTATTTGATGTAATTGGTCTCTGGGTTACCAATATGGTGAACCTCTCCCTTTCCACAGGGGTTTTTCCCAATGCATTTAAACATGCCATTGTGGAGCCTCTGCTCAAAAAAACAGGCTTAGACCCAACTGACCTCAGTAATTTCAGTAATTTCAGTAATTCAGTAACTCAGTAATTTCAGGCCTATTTTTTTTAGGCAGTTTTAGTGTATCTGCCAATCAAATGAGGTCTGAATCGGCAGATCTGTTGTGTGGAGTCCCTCAATGTTCTGTTCTGGGTCCTTTATTGTTTTTGCTGTACTTGATTCCCCTCAGTAAAATCATTCAGAGATTTCCAGATGTTTCTTACCACATTTTGCTGAAGACAACCCAGCCACCCCTTCTTTTGTCCCACCCGGCCCCCGGGGGCCCCTGAACAGCTTAGTCAATTGTTTGCTAGAAATCAAACAATGAGTGAAAACACTCTACAGCTAAATGTGGACAAAACTGAAACACTGGTGATTGCTCCTGATGATAAGATTCCAGGGTTGAGTCAGTACTTGGGTGACTTAGGTCAGTCTGTCAAACTGAGCCTGAGAAACCTGGGTGTTGTATTTGATAAAGACATGTCTCTAGTTCAACACTGCAGAAAACTGACCAGAAACTGTTTCCTTCAACTGAGAAAAATCTATTAACTTAGGAAAATGTTGTCACAAAATGATCTGGATCTTATAATCCATGCGTTTGTTTCTTCTCGTCTGGAGTATTGTAACAGTTTATTTTCATGTCTTAACAAGAAGGATGTGTCTCGTCTGCAGTTGATTCAGAACTCTGCAGCGAGAATTCTGACCCGCTCTAGTAGGAGAACTCACATTTCTCCGATCCTTAAAACTCTTCACTGGCTTCCAGTTTCTTTCAGGATCAACTTTAAAATTCTGGTTCTTACTTTCAGATCTATTCATGGTCAGGCTCCTCCTTACATCACTGATCTGATCCAGCCTTACACCCCAGCTCGGTCTCTGAGGTCTGTGGATCAGAATCTACTTATGGTTCCACGCACACGGCTCAGGACCAGAGGAGAGAAATCTTTTCAGGCTGTTGCTCCTAAGCTTTGGAACGATCTTCTCTCTCTTTGCTCTTGATGGATCTACTGACTCCTTTAAGAAACATCTTAAGACGTTTCTATTTGTTCAGGCTTTTCCTTGAATTTCTCGAACTCCTGTGTTGTTCTCAGTATTATCTTGATCTTTGAAGTATATACTGTTTTGAGTATTGTTTTGATTGTTAAAGCGCTTTGTGACCCTGGTCTCGAAAAGCGCTATATAAATAAATATTACTTACTTACTTACTTACTTACTACACTATCACAACACCAGAGTCAAGTACTGGACAATACTACACATATATACTTGTTACTACACTATCACAACACCAGAGTCAAGTACTGGACAATACTACACATATATACTTGTTACTACACTATCACAACACCAGAGTCAAGTACTGGACAATACTACACATATATACTTGTTACTACACTATCACAACACCAGAGTCAAGTACTGGACAATACTACACATATATACTTGTTACTACACTATCACAACACCAGAGTCAAGTACTGGACAATACTACACATACATATATTGTTACTACACTATCACTATATATCGTATCATTGACCCTGTATCGTGACATGTATCGTATTAACGTATTCTTGACACTCCTTGAATCTATGGCTTCTAACAGGGGTTGCTATGGCAACAGCGGCACTGTAGTGTTGACGTCTCTCTTCACAAAAATGCAGGAGCCCAGTCCAGCAAAGATGGCCGCCACGGACCCCAGCTGTCCATCAGCGGCAGAGCCGGGCGGCCAGTGGCAGGAAGGGGAGCAGAGCAGGGGGACGGAACAGAGCCCCATCTGGACCGT
>JACEEU010000695.1:19677681-19715772 GCA_016630915.1 Callionymus lyra | reverse complement strand
ATATGAAACTCTATTAATGAAACTATTTAATATGCTATTTTAGATAAAACTTCAACCCTTCATATAGTAATTGTTCAAATTAAAAAAACAAACTATTAAATGCTTTAAAAATAACAAAAAATGTCAAAGTTTCGACATATGAAATATTGACCTCAACCGTTCAACACTTTTATCTGACGTCCGATGACTTCTCTGTCGTTACCTCTCGAGTGGAGGCTCGTGTTTCACGGCGTCCGGTCCTGAAGACGCCCTCGTCTGCACTCGTCTCCTCGTCTGCACTCGTCTCCTCGTCTGCACTCGTCTCCTCGTCTGCACTCGTCTCCTCGTCCGCACTCGTCTCCTCGTCCGCACTCGTCTTATCTTCTGCACTTTTCTCCTCGTCCGCACTCGTCTTATCTTCTGCACTTTTCTCCTCGTCCACGCTGAGGAAACACAAACGGCTCATTAACAGGCAGCAGAGTCAGTTTTGTGTGTGCACATGTTTGTGTGTACAATAATGTGTGTGTAAATGTGTGTGTGTACATGTGTGTTTGCGTGTGTGCATCAGTGTGTCTGTACATGCTTGTGTGTGTGGACATGTTTGTGTGTACACTAATGTGTGTGTAAATGTGTGTGTGTACACTATGTGTGTGTGTACTTGTGTGTTTGCGTGTGTGCATCAGTGTGTCTGTACATGCTTGTGTATGTGCACATGTGTGTGTGTACACTAATGTGTGTATGTGCATGTGTGTACATGCATGTGTGTACACTAATGTGTGATGAATAAACACGTGTCATCGACACAACTGAAGGGGAGCAGTTCAAAGGTCAAAGGGTTGACCTCTGATGAGGAAGGAGACGCACCAGTCTGACCATGAACCATGTTTATTAAAGATCAGTTACAAGAAGACGTTCTCATCATCGTCAGTAAGAATCTAAATCACACTCGAGTCACATGACGTCACTGTGTCTTCACTGCAGCACAAACAACGAACAAACCTTCTCAGAGACCTTCATCCAAACATTGAAGCTTCACGTGAGGATGAGACTCACAAGTTCTCAGAGACCTTCATCCAAACATTGAAGCTTCACGTGAGGATGAGACTCACAAGTTCTCAGAGACCTTCATCCAAACATTGAAGCTTCACGTGAGGATGAGACTCACAAGTTCTCAGAGACCTTCATCCAAACATTGAAGCTTCACGTGAGGATGAGACTCACAAGTTCTCAGAGACCTTCATCCAAACATTGAAGCTTCACGTGAGGATGAGACTCACAAGTTCTCAGAGACCTTCATCCAAACATTGAAGCTTCACGTGAGGATGAGACTCACAAGTTCTCAGAGACCTTCATCCAAACATTGAAGCTTCATGTGAAGATGTCACTCCTGGAGACTCACAATCTCACTGTCGTCTACTTCAGCTTCACAAACTCACACGAGGACCAAACACAGACTCCAGCATGTAGAGGTTGAGAGAACTTGGTCTGGACTCTGTGGAGGAGAGTCATGGTCTCAGAGACGCTGTAGAAGGACAGAAGACCAGCAGAGTGATCCAGGTACACCCCCACTGTGGAGGGTCTGACACTGGAGACTTTAGTTATGAAGTTGTTGTGTCTAAATGAACAACCAGAGTTGATACAACATAAACACCAAGATTTGTCATTATATCCAAAAGAACTTTCTTTTCCTGATCTGCTGATGTTCTTGTATGAAACTGCTACTACAACAGGTCCTGTTGTCTTCACCTCAAAGTAACAACGTCCAGTCAGAGACTCTTGACTCAAGACCTGAGTATAATTATTGAATCTGTCTGGATGACGAGGACGAGGCTGATCTTTACTCATGTTTGTCGCTTTCTTGTTTCCTTCAGACAACATCAACCATGAGCTGGCAGTGTTTGGATCCAGAGTGATGTCCTGTGAGTATGTGAGGAACTGCTCTCTGGTCTCTATAAGGAACATCATCGAGAAGTCGGTCCGCATGTCTCTCAGAAGGTCCTGGAGTTGGTCTCTGCAGGTTGACATGTAGGCTGACACTTCTTCAAAGCGACGGTGAGTTTGCTCAAGGGTCGTGGAGGAGGTCATGTCCTCACTGACCTCTGAGAGTGAGGTCAGTTTCTGGAGGAAGACGGTGTGACTGTCGGTGAGTGACAGCTGCTGCAGCTCAGCATCTTTCTTCTTCAGCTCAGAGATCTTCTGCTCCAGCTGCTCCTTAAGTCCTCGGACTCGAGCGGCTTCAGTCTCCTGCAGAGATCTGATCTTCTGCTCCACATCAGACCTTTTTCTCTGGAGCATCTGGATCATCTGGTCCAGGGTCCCCTGACTGGTCTTCACTGCTTTATCAGCAGAGAGTCGGATGTTCTTCTCCTCCTGCTGGAACAGCTTCACTTCCTCCTCCGTCTTCTGGATCATCTGCTGGATCCTTCCTCGACTCCGATCCACGTCTTTCTCTCGCTCCGTCCTCTCTGCTGTGGTCGAGACGATGTCATGATCTTTGTGTTGGTCCACAGCACAGAGAGAACAGATGAGCTGCTGATCAGAACGACAGAACATCTTCTTCTCCTCCTCGTGTTGAGGGCAGATGATCTCCTGGAGCTGCTTGGACGGCCGGACCAGCTTGTGTCTCCTGTAGGCCGGAGCTTCTAGATGAGGCTGGAGGTGAAGGTCACAGTAGGAGACCAGACACATCAGACAAGACTTGAGGGCTTTCATCTTCCTCCCAGTGCAGACGTCACAGGTCACATCTTCAGGTCCAGCATAGCAGAGGTCCTCAGCTGCTCCAGTCTTCTTCAGCTCCTCCACTAACTCCGCTAACACAGTGTTCTTCTGCAGGAGAGGCCTCGGTGTGAAGCTCTGTCTGCACAGAGGACACTCGTAGATGTCCTTGTCCTGCCAGTGACCTTCAACACAGGTCTTACAGTAGTTGTGTCCACAGGGAAGAGTGACTGGATCCTTCAGCAGATCCAGACAGACGGAACAAGAGAAAGATTCTCTCTTCAGATCAACTCTAGTCGTCTCCATGTCTGTGCGACTGAAACCCTCCCTTCACAGGTCAACACTTTTATACTCGCAGTCACCTGGTGACGTAACAATCTGGTCCGACCTGTGGACTCACATACTTTTATACTTCCTGGATAACGCCTGATGATTCTCAACACCTTGTGTGTCTCACACTTACACAAACACCACTATACACACAAAAACATATTACAAGAAACACACAACAAACCATCACAAATCATCGTCATGGCAACCAGGGTAGCTTTTGTAGCTCTGACATAGTCATAGTCATACGAAGAACGAGCATCGTCTCGTCTCTCTTCATCATCTTCATTCACTCAAACAAAACATGGGAGAGGACAAGAAGACGACAACACAGGCTTGACGGAAACACATGACGACAACACATGACGGACAACACTGAAGAGAGACGCAGTTCACTCACATTCAAGCACAGACAGCACACTTCAGACCTCAAGCACACACAGCTTAGAAACACCACGCACACACACACGCACACGCACACGCACACGCACACGAACACACACACACACACACACACACACGCACACACAGAGTTTAATCCTGAGTCTATAAGCTCTATTATACTTGTCTTGAAGTTCATTTTGATCAAGTACACTTAAGTATTAGTATAGTAACTATAGGTATATGTACTTGTAGTGTACAGTTGCCCAAAGAAGAAAGTATTATACTCTACTTGAAGTTCATTTTATGAAGTATACTAAAGTATAAGTATAGTGAGGATAGTAAGGTAAATGTACTATGTACAAGACATGTTTACTGTGGAACAGACCTCTCAGTTACAATAGTACCATCAGGATTCAGGAAGGTTTTGAAGGTTTCTTCGTTCACTTGTATGAAACAAAGTTCACAACGAGCAAACTAACAATAGAAAGTGATTAAAATGAATACATTTAAATGTGACTGGGATTAAAGGAAGGACCGATTCAGACGTCAAGTGTTCCTTTACAAACTGTTGCACGTCATCGATTTTTGATTGACGTTCCTCTCGCTGAAGAGCATGACGACACGTCAGCGCTGCCGTCTGTCCAGACCTCAACAAAATGTGGTAAGATTTTTTCATTTCCTCTCTTAATTCAGCTTTTTCAACCGAGTTGAACGTGAGTGACAGCTGGTACCCACGTGACCGCTGTTTGCTTCAAAAGATCCCGCTCTGCTGTCAGTGACGCGGCGTCGTCAGTGACGTCATCGGTGCTGAACGTAGGACTTCTAAATGTTCGCTCCATTACTAATAAATCCTTTATTCTTAATGATCTTTTCACAAGAGTTAATTTGGATTTATTATATCTTTCTGAGACTTGGCAGAGAGAGGAAGAGTTTATTCATCTGAACGAACTCTGTCCAGTAGGGAGCGCTGTCCTGGGGAAGCCTTGCCTCTCTGGTCGTGGGGGAGGTCTTCCTACAGTCTTTAGGGAGAGTTGTTCTTGCAAAGTGATTCAGACACAGGAATTCACTTATTTTGAGTCAGATGATCTTGGTTGGTTCTACAAGACCTTTTTATTGTGTGTCAATCTACCGCCCGCCTGGTCCTGCGGCGATGTTCTTGAAAGACTTTAGTGACTTCTTATCTTCCATTATTCAAATGGAATGTGTTTTTATTCTTGGGGACTTTAATCTTCATGTTAATGAACTTTTAACTTTAACAGATGCCTTTAATTTTGAGCAACATGTTTCTGAACCCACTCACCAAAAAAACACATTTTAGACTTAGTTTTACTTTTGGCCTGGACATCTCTAATGTATCTGTACATGATGTCCATCTGAGTGATCATTCTCTTGTCTTGTTTAACCTGGACTTCATCCCTGAACCTAAGCCTTTGAAAGTTAGGTCTCAGAGGCGTGTCATCTCAGCTGATACTGCAGACAGTTTTTCTGCTATGTTTGACTCTCTTTCCTTTGATGACTGCCCAGACGTGGACAGTTTGATTCACTGTTTCACTGATCATTGTATTGAAATACTGGATCAAGTGGCACCTGTTAAATCGAACTTGAAAATTCAGAAAAAACGGTCTGAAGAGACTTTGTGGAAAGACTGGGCGTCTCTGGAAGTCCACTAAACTTGAGGTGCACAGACTTCACCTCAGGGATCTAATGTCTTCTTACAATGAGATGACAGAAACTGCTATATCTGATTAAATCAGAAAACTGGTAGCAGCAAATAAGAAAAACCTCAAAGTGTTCTTTGACACGATTAATTCTCTCGTGTCTCCTGCTCCTCAAATCCCGCCTGTCTTCTGTGAAGCTGACAGCAATGCATTGCTGAGATTTTTCATTGACAAAATTAAATTGATCAAAGAGAAAATCTCTCCCCCTTTGTTTGGAACCCCTACTGTCTCTGAGCCCCTCTCCTCCTCTAGGTCTTCCTTCACTGCTGTATCTTTGGGTGATATTTCGGCACTAGTGAACAAGATGAAACCCTCCTCTTGCTCAGATGACGTCCTTCCTTGTAGGCTTTTTATCAAAGTATTTGATGTAATTGGTCTCTGGGTTACCAATATGGTGAACCTCTCCCTTTCCACAGGGGTTTTTCCCAATGCATTTAAACATGCCATTGTGGAGCCTCTGCTCAAAAAAACAGGCTTAGACCAAACTGACCTCAGTAATTTCATGCCTATTTCTAAGCTCCCTTTCTTGTCCAAGATCTTGGAGAAGGTGGTGTCTGAGCAGCTGTTCCTGGATCAGAGCGGCATCCATGGGAAGTTTCAGTCTGGCTTCCGTAAACATCACTCTACGGAGACAGCTTTATTGAAAGTGTCCAGTGACACCATGATGTCGGCTGACTCTGGTAAATTCACTGTTCTGGTTCTCTTGGATCTGTCCTCAGCCATTGACACAGTTGATCACCAGATCCTGCTGAGAAGACTAAGGGATGAAGACTGTCTGGGTCTGTGTTACAGTAGTTCTCATCTTACCTTTCTGGGCACAGTTTTAGTGTATCTGCCAATCAAATGAGGTCTGAATCGGCAGATCTGTTGTGTGGAGTCCCTCAAGGTTCTGTTCTGGGTCCTTTATTGTTTTTGCTGTACTTGATTCCCCTCGGTAAAATCATTCAGAGATTTCCTGATGTTTCTCATCACATTTTTGCTGATGACATCCAGCTCTACTGCTCTTTTGATCCAACTGAGCCCCAGAGGCTGAACTTAGTCAATTGTTTGCTAGAAATCAAACAATGAGTGAAAACACTTTGCAGCTAAATGTGGACAAAACTGAAACTTGTGTGATTTCTCATGATGATAAGATTCCATTATCATCAGGGTTGAGTCAGTACTTGGGTGACTTAAGTCAGTCTGTCAAACTGAGCCTGAGAAACCTGGGTGTTGTATTTGATAAAGACATGTCTCTTGTTCAACACTGAAGAAAACTGACCAGAAACTGTTTCCTTCAACTGAGAAAAATCTCTAAACTTGTTGTCGGAACATGATCTGGATCTTATAATCCATGCGTTTGTTTCTTCTCGTCTGGACTATTGTAACAGTTTATTTTCATGTCTTAACAAGAAGGATCTGTCTCGCCTGCAGTTGATTCAGAACTCTGAGCGAGAATTCTGAGCCGCTCTAGTAGAAGAACTCACATTTCTCCGATCCTTAAAACTCTTCACTGGCTGCCGGTTTCTTTCAGGATCAACTTTAAAATTCTGGTTCTTACTTTCAGATCTATTCATGGTCAGACCTTCCATCAGTGATCTGATCCAGCTCGGGCTCTGAGGTCTGTGGACGATCAGACATAAAGATCACAGAAGCTACTAACTAACTAAATAACATAACATCACCTGATATGTAGCATGACATCACAACTTGGGTTTTAGCAATTTAGCACAGAAGCTAATTCTAGCAAAGCTAACAACCAGACTAAAAGACCAAAAACGCCACTAACTAACTAACTAACTAACACAATATCACCTGATGTGTAGCATGACATGACAACATGGGTTTGATGACTGAGGATGAGAGGATACAGTGACTCTAGCAGCCTTTAAAGCTGATGTTTGGACATATTTTGGTTTGAAAACAAATGGAAGCAGTTAACACCAGAGTAAAGTACTGGACAATACTACAAATATATACTTATTACTACACTATCACAACACCAGGGTCAAGTACTGGACGATACTACACATATATACTTGATACTACATATATACTTGATACTACACTATCACAACACCAGAGTCAAGTACTGGACAATACTACACACATATCCTTGTTACTACACTATCACAACACCAGAGTCAAGTACTGGACAATACTACATATATATCCTTGTTACTACACTATCACAACACCAGAGTCAAGTACTGGACAATACTACATATATATCCTTGTTACTACACTATCACAACACCAGAGTCAAATACTGGACAATACTACATATATATCCTTGTTACTACACTATCACAGCACCAGAGTCAAGTACTGGACAATACTACACATATATACTTGTTACTACACTATCACAGCACCAGAGTCAAGTACTGCACAATACTACACATATATACTTGTTACTACACTATCACAACACCAGAGTCAAGTACTGGACAATACTACACATATATACTTCTTACTACAGCATTATGATATATCGTATCGTTGACCCTGTATCATGATACTTATCATTGAGCCAGTTCTTGACGATACAAAACCCAAGTATCAAGCGCCGTACGGCCACAAGTCATGCAAAATCCCCCTCCTTGGCAGAAGTATATACACTCTGAGTGATTTTCTACTTTATAATGTGTGTCTCTCTCCCCATTCTTTGTGTTAATGGAGCATCTTTTGGACGCTCATCACTTCTCAGAGCATCAGTCGTCTGATCTCAAGATCTGGTTGACGTTGAGAACCGTCACTGTGTCATCCATCTCTCACCGCAGGAGTCTTCAGGGATGTGAACATGCCATAAATCAGCATCTTCACAACATCCGTGTTCTTCACAATTGGGAATGATTTCCTCAGCAATAAGAGGAATCTGATGATTTCATCCAGAAACCTGAACACGAAGCGTCAATCTCTGGCCTGCAGAAGTGTTTTGAGACCTTTAAAGAGCTTCTCTCCGAGCCTGTGTTGGTTCCAGGCTGAAGTTTGACGGTCCTGAGCAACAATGCTGCAGTTATCTAATTACAGCAGCATTGTGGAATTCTGGGCCTGATTCAGGGGGAGCTCATTTTTTTTTACTTCCCCAAAAAAGGGCAGAAAGAAAAGTGAGAGGTTTTTTATCAGGTCAGGGGAGCCAGCGAAGGGGGCGGAGCCTGAGAGCCGAAGGAAGAACACGACGGTTGTTTTGCACAAACTTTTGATCGCATCTTAATGGACGTCGTGTTTGCTGATCGTTCTCATGTTTACTCGTCGACATCTGGCGACTGATATGGTCTGGATCAAACCATGGAGCGAAGAATGTCCATCATCTCTGGATGACTGAGACTGGAGTTACAGAACATGGTCTGGTTTTCTTCGATTGTTGAAAATGTGCTGAGTGAGCTCTTTTTTCTTCAAAATATAACATTCCTGAACATACACAACATAAGAGACGAGTTTTCTAACTCAAATAAAATCACCTTCAGACTCCAAACACGTTTCACAGCACTTTCTTCAACTCACCCCCTCTCAGTGAACTCAACACTGCAGCTGTTTGTGTGTTAAGTAAATCTTTTATAATCAGTATAGGGAAGGAAGGGGGGAAAAGGGAGGGTTGTTTTTGCCCCAGCACAAAGGGGCACAGGGGGGGGGGGGGGGGGGGGTTTTTTTTGGGGGGGGGGGGGGGGGGGGGGGGGGGGGGGGGGTGTTTTTTTTGTTGGAAAATTAAAGGGAAGGGGTTAAACAAAAGGGTTTTTTGGGAAAAAAATAAAACCATTTATCCAACATATATCGCAACATTTTCTTCACAATTTATAGTATATAGTTTTAACTGTGTATTGTTTTTGTCTTGGCCTTTTATAGTATATAGTTTTAACTGTGTATTGTTTTTGTCTTGGCCTTTTATAGTATATAGTTTTAACTGTGTATTGTTTTTGTCTTGGCCTTTTATAGTATATAGTTTAACTGTGTATTGTTTTTGTCTTGGCCTTTTATAGTATATAGTTTTAACTGTGTATTGTTTTTGTCTTGGCCTTTTATAGTATATAGTTTTAACTGTGTATTGTTTTTGTCTTGGCCTTTTATAGTATATAGTTTTAACTGTGTATTGTTTTTGTCTTGGTCTTTTATAGTATATAGTTTTAACTGTGTATTTTTTTTGTCTTGGCCTTTAATAGTATATAGTTTTAACTGTGTATTTTTTTTGTCTTGGCCTTTTATAGTATATAGTTTAACTGTGTATTGTTTTTGTCTTGGCCTTTTATAGTATATAGTTTTAACTGTGTATTGTTTTTGTCTTGGCCTTTTATAGTATATAGTTTAACTGTGTATTGTTTTTGTCTTGGCCTTTTATAGTATATAGTTTAACTGTGTATTTTTTTTATCTTGGCCTTTTATAGTATATAGTTTAACTGTGTATTTTTTTTATCTTGGCCTTTTATAGTATATAGTTGTAACTGTGTATTGTTTTTGTCTTGGCCTTTTATAGTATATAGTTTTAACTGTGTATTGTTTTTGTCTTGGCCTTTAATAGTATATAGTTTAAATGTGTATTGGTTTTGATTGTTCAAGCGCTTTGTGACCCTGGTCTAGAAAGTTACTTTAGAAATAACCATTACATACTTACTAACTTACTTACAAATCATAAGTCATGTTATTTTATGGTTTATATAGCGATAGGATTAGTGTTGTTTTTTTTTTACAAATAACACGCAAAATTCAGGTTGTTTGTTCATTTTCTGTTGCAATTAAACTTACGACCACTAGATGGCAGCAGAGATTACGTCTTCCACAGCTTAAGAGATACTACAAATATATCCTTGTTGCTACTCAATATGTCGTATCTTTGTTTCCTGTATCGTGATATACATCATCGGATTCTTGACAATACACAAAACGTGTCGTACTTTATGTCTTCTGGTCGTGATTCTGGTGATACCTCATTCATATTCAACAAACTAAATCAATCTCAAAAACACACAAAAATATTTCTCACCTTTTGTCGCCGTCTTGGGTGTCGTTTGACTCCGTTGAAGTGCTGTCCATCATCGGGTTCGAGGGCCCGCAGGAGTCCGGAGACGAGTCTGGATGAGAGACGGAAGATCGGGTTTGACTCACGGATCGCGACACAAGACGAGTCGGAGTTTTAAAAATGACGACAAACGCTCCTGGAACCAAAGCAGTGGCAGGTTTCTGGCAACAAAACTACACTCCAGTCTCTCTTTGAAAAGAAGGTCAATCTGCTCGGGGGTCTAAAGTAAGTGGAGACTCAAAATGGTGGATCAGAGAGTCAAAGTCAAATAGAAACACTGATGATAATCACAACTTGGGTCAGGAACCTCCAAACAAGTCAATAAAGTTAAAGTTCAAACTCCGTTTTTTATAGTTCATCAATGAAAATACTGTCGTCTGATTGGACGAGCCGTTCTTTCCCCGACACTGACGGCGCTTGAACGACCGGAGAACCGTCAAGTCATCGACTGGATGAATCTCGATACTCCAACACACTTCCTGGGCAGCTGGTAAGAGTGAGTCCAAACACTTGCCCCCCCGCCTGGACTCCAGAGGCAAGCATGTGCTTCTTCTCAGGCTAAATTTAGACGAGTCTCGCACATGAACTGCAGGCGAGTCGTGAGAACAAGATATCCCAGTCTATCAGAGAACCCCGGGCGAGGTGGTCCAGGGTTCGCGGCTCACACCTGGTTGCTGGGGTGTCTTTGTTCCGCTCGCCCCGGGGAGCTCGTAAACCAGCTGACCTTGAGATGCTTGACATTTGCAGGGACATTCAGAGGAACAAACCATCCCTCGCTGTTCTCCTGATGAACCAGGGACTGCCAGAAGAAATCAAAGGAAACTTGAAGCTCAAGTCCTGACCCTAGTAAGGACTTTACGCTTGTTTCTGATCCATTTTCTTTTTTCTACAGTTCCTTTGTTTGGGCCACAATCCTTGATCTGGACCAAGAAAACATAATTCATCTAATTTCTAAGGAAAACACTTTGTTTTTCTGGAGATTAAATCTTGTTGACCATAACCACACCCACTCTGCTGTGATTGGTCCAACACCGAGGTTTGTCACCGCGGGTCATCAATCCCGGAATTCTCCACCTCCAAGGGACTCGTTGTATAAACAAAGCGGGCGTGATTACAGCTGGCTGGGGGAGGAGTGAAGCCATTATTACGTCATGATGGACTCTCGTAACCTCTCGTTCGCCCAGATTTCAGAGCAACTTTATAAAGGAATAAGTTGAAAACATGGTCATGATGAGGGTCTTACTGTGTCTTGAACTTCCATTTACAACGGGGGGGTGTGTCAGCTTGTTTTCCCTAAATCACACATGAGTGACACAAACCCGAGAGAACATCTGCAGGAAGTCAGGACAGGAAGTGGCTGATGGACATGAAAGTCAGGCCTCGTGTGTGTGTGTGTGTGTGTGTGTGTGTGTGTGTGTGTGTGTGTGCGCCGCACCTGCAGGGGTCTGCTCCGGACTCGGGGGGTCTTGGTCTGCGACGGTCCAGATGGGGCTCTGTTCCGTCCCCCTGCTCTGCTCCCCTTCCTGCCACTGGCCGCCCGGCTCTGCCGCTGATGGACAGCTGGGGTCCGTGGCGGCCATCTTTGCTGGACTGGGCTCCTGCATTTTTGTGAAGAGCAACAGAGATGTCAACACTACAGTGCCGCTGTTGCCATAGCAACCCCTGTTAGAAGCCATAGATTCAAGGAGTGTCAAGAATACGTTAATACGATACATGTCACGATACAGGGTCAATGATACGATATATAGTGATAGTGTAGTAACAAGTATATATGTGTAGTATTGTCCAGTACTTGACTCTGGTGTTGTGATAGTGTAGTAACAAGTATATATGTGTAGTATTGTCCAGTACTTGACTCTGGTGTTGTGATAGTGTAGTAACAAGTATATATGTGTAGTATTGTCCAGTACTTGACTCTGGTGTTGTGATAGTGTAGTAACAAGTATATATGTGTAGTATTCTCCAGTACTTGACTCTGGTGTTGTGATAGTGTAGTAACAAGTATATATGTGTAGTATTGTCCAGTACTTGACTCTGGTGTCGTGATAGTGTAGTAACAAGTATATATGTGTAGTATTGTCCAGTACTTGACTCTGGTGTTGTGATAGTGTAGTAACAAGTATATATGTGTAGTATTGTCCAGTACTTGACTCTGGTGTCGTGATAGTGTAGTAACAAGTATATATGTGTAGTATTGTCCAGTACTTGACTCTGGTGTTGTGATAGTGTAGTAACAAGTATATATGTGTAGTATTGTCCAGTACTTGACTCTGGTGTCGTGATAGTGTAGTAACAAGTATATATGTGTAGTATTGTCCAGTACTTGACTCTGGTGTTGTGATAGTGTAGTAACAAGTATATATGTGTAGTATTGTCCAGTACTTGACTCTGGTGTTGTGATAGTGTAGTAACAAGTATATATGTGTAGTATTGTCCAGTACTTGACTCTGGTGTTGTGATAGTGTAGTAACAAGTATATATGTGTAGTATTCTCCAGTACTTGACTCTGGTGTTGTGATAGTGTAGTAACAAGTATATATGTGTAGTATTGTCCAGTACTTGACTCTGGTGTTGTGATAGTGTAGTAACAAGTATATATGTGTAGTATTGTCCAGTACTTGACTCTGGTGTTGTGATAGTGTAGTAACAAGTATATATGTGTAGTATTGTCCACTACTTGACTCTGGTGTTGTGATAGTGTAGTAACAAGTATATATGTGTAGTATTGTCCATTACTTGACTCTGGTGTTGTGATAGTGTAGTAACAAGTATATATGTGTAGTATTGT
Organism: Callionymus lyra; assembly: GCA_016630915.1. Lineage (NCBI taxonomy): Eukaryota > Metazoa > Chordata > Actinopteri > Syngnathiformes > Callionymidae > Callionymus > Callionymus lyra. The sequence continues at coordinate 19,702,865 of JACEEU010000695.1, read as the reverse complement.
CCAGTACTTGACTCTGGTGTTGTGATAGTGTAGTAACAAGTATATATGTGTAGTATTGTCCAGTACTTGACTCTGGTGTTGTGATAGTGTAGTAACAAGTATATATGTGTAGTATTGTCCAGTACTTGACTCTGGTGTTGTGATAGTGTAGTAACAAGTATATATGTGTAGTATTGTCCACTACTTGACTCTGGTGTTGTGATAGTGTAGTAACAAGTATATATGTGTAGTATTGTCCAGTACTTGACTCTGGTGTTGTGATAGTGTGGTAACAAGTATATATGTGTAGTATTGTCCAGTACTTGACTCTGGTGTTGTGATAGTGTAGTATCAAGTATATATGTGTAGTATTGTCCAGTACTTGACTCTGGTGTTGTGATAGTGTAGTAACAAGTATATATGTGTAGTATTGTCCAGTACTTGACTCTGGTGTTGTAGTATTTACAGACCACATGACTCTTGACGAAGTCGTAACTGCTTCCATTTGTTTTCAAACCAAACATATGTGAAAAAAACATCAGCTTTAAAAGCTGCTGGACTCACTGTATCCTCTCGTCCTCAGTTGTTACTGCTTTCCTTTGGTTTCAAAACAAAATGTGTCTAAATATCAGCTTTAAAAATTGCTGGACTCACTGTATCCTCTCGTCCTCAGTCATAACTGCTTTGATTTGTTTTCAAACCAAAATATGAACAAACATCAACTTTAAAATCTGCTGGATCACTGTATCCTCTCGTCCTCAGTTGTAACTGCTTCCATTTGTTTTCAAACCAAAATATGTCCAAACATCAGCTTTAAAAGCTGCTGGACTCACTGTATCCTCTCGTCCTCAGTCCTCGCCGAGATTTCATCGTTACTTTAGCTTTAGACGACCTAACGACTGCTGCCATCTAGTGGCAGGGAGTTTAATTGCAACACAAAAATGATACGCTGTGAATATGTGTACCTTGATGTAAATACAGTGCTGTTGAATATCAAGATGGTGCGATGAACATAAATATCTGGATATTTAGGTGAACCGACATTTTTTTCTTAAACCCCTAAAACTATCCACGAACAAACAGTTTCGTACGGACCTGAGTCCCGACAGGCTCCACCTTCCTCTTCTTCTTCAGATTCTGCTTGTTGGTGCGAAGGTAGACGGAGAGCTGCTCACTCCATCTGGACGGAGGAAGACATGAGAAGTGATGGAGCGCTTGATTGACAGGTCACTCTCCAACCACTTTGATGATCTTGACCCGGTGACCTCCTCCAGGTCAAGTAAAAGCCTGGACCTCTTTACTCCGGCTGCTGCCCCTGCGACTTAACCTTAGCGAAGCGGATGAAGATGGTCGACATCTTTCTACGCAGAGGACGGGCAAACATTCTAGAAAAGACCTGTTCAAAGTTCATGGCCGTCATGAGGTCGAAGGTCACGAAGGAACTAAGAATTGTTTGATTTTAATAATTATTTAATCTTTATTGATTTGCTATTCATTATTATCTGTTGTCTATAGGATTTTTTGTTTGTTTTGTCCTCCGCTTTGGTCATTTTCTTGTGTAGTTTCGCCCTTAAACCGAATATAAAGAAAAATATTTGAAAAAGGTCATTTTGAAAATGTTTAGTTTTTTTTTAAATAAAGGTTATACAAAAATAGGATCAAATGTCTATGTCATCATATTAAGCTTGATTGTGTTCCTTTATTTGATACTTTTTCGCCTGTTTTCATGACCGGATTCCACCGATCTTGGGTGACGCCACTGACCCGTTCATGACCTCTCGGCTCTCCCCCCGGATGAGGATCTCCTGCTCGGGGTCACCAGGCAGAGGGCGTTCCTCTGGCCGGTCCGAGGCTCGGCGTCCATGATGTCGCTGCACAGGTTCATGTTGAGGGTTCCCTGCGGCAGCGTGCTGGGCTGAACACAGATTTGACGGGGTCACGGGGGGTGAGGAGGGGGAAGGGTGCATTAGAGGTTTAAGCCCGGAATCATCTGCCGCCACATCTGGACCGACGGCCCTGAAACTCACCAGCTCGTCCAGAGCGAAGCTGAGGCTGCCGTGTTCGTACAGGATGAAGAAGCGTCGCTGCCATTTCTGCCCGACGGAGAAAACACAATCAATTTTTTTTTTAAATCACCACCCGTGTATCCTCTCATACCCGGGAGCGCTGCATGGGGTTCTCGAAGTCGGTCCCCTCAGGGGCCAGACACAGCCAGCCGCCGTAGACCGGCTTCGCCTGTCGGCGAGGAGATGAAAACGGTGAATCACGGAATTAAAAATCGACATTTTTTTTTCCCCGTCTCCGGGCATTAATAAGTAGGTCGACATGTGAAGCTCTAATCACAGCAGCAACAAAGATAACGTTTATTTATAGAAGTGAAGTGACGCCCCGGGCGAGAGCGAGCCGAACCATAGAGGGAACATGTCGAGTGGTGTCAACAAACACACAATCACAACAAAAGTGCACTCTTGTTACGCAATTTTGCTATATTTTCTATTAGAAATACTGCACATAAGAATAGTATTTAGACATTTTTCCCCACAAAAAACTACATAAAAAAAAGAAAAAGAAAAAAAAAAGGCAACTTTTAAATGTTGTTTATTAAAGAGAATATATATATATATATATATATATATATATATATATATATATATATATATATATATTTATAATTATATTATATTTTCCTTTTAGGCTAACATCATGAAAACAGACCAAGTGTCATTTATTTTTTATACTTCAAGACCATTGAATTTAATCGACTATACAAATATTGTATAAAAAAATGAAAAATAAATAAAGAATAAAAAATAATAATAATATTTTTATATCTCGACAGCTATTAATAATATTTACTTACTTACTTACTTACATTTATATTCTCAAGGACAAATAAAAGGAAAAATCCTTAACGGTTTGTAATCCGTCCAACATCATAAAAACAGGCCATAAATAATATTTTTTTTAAGCATTAGATGAATTCATTTATTTTGTATAAAGAATATTTATTATATTCTCAACATCTCATTGTTTTCTTTTATTCTGTACTGAGACCACAAACAAATCTTCTGATTCTGAGGACATTCACTTAGATAAGAACATTTTTTAACAAAGATTTTTTTCCAAAAATAAGGGAAATAAAGAAAGGAAAACAGTGACTTTGAAAAACATTAATTCCAATTATTGGTCCGTTCAACATCATACAAACCATGAATGTTTCTATACATCTATGACCATAGTTGACATCACATCCTAAAAAATGGATAAACTACTTAAGATATTTTAATATTCTCAGCGTGAAGATATTTTATGAGAGACGACAAGAATTGTTCACAACAAAAAAAATCCATTAAGAAACACAAAAATGTAGGGAAGAAAAGTTACTTTGAAACTTTGAAAATGTTTATTTTAAATAATAATAATAAAAAAAATAAAAAGTAGAAAAATGTTACAGTTTGTAATTGTTTAATAAACTGTTTGGTCATTTTTAACATCATAAAAGGCCATAAAATTGCTGGAATCACTGTATCCTCTCGTCCTCAGTTGAAACTGCTTCCATTTGTTTTCAAACCAAACATATATAAAAAAAAACATCAGCTTTAAAAGCTGCTGGACTCACTGTATCCTCTCGTCCTCAGTCATAACTGCTTTGATTTGTTTTCAAACCAAAATATGAACAAACATCAACTTTAAAATCTGCTGGATCACTGTATCCTCTCGTCCTCAGTTGTAACTGCTTCGATTTGTTTTCAAACCAAAATATGTCCAAACATCAGCTTTAAAAGCTGCTGGACTCACTGTATCCTCTCGTCCTCAGTCCTCGCCGAGATTTCATCGTTACTTTAGCTTTAGACGACCTAACGACTGCTGCCATCTAGTGGCAGGGAGTTTAATTGCAACACAAAAATGATACGCTGTGAATATTTGTACCTTGATGTAAATACAGTGCTGTTGAATATCAAGATGGTGCGTTGAACATAAATATCTGGATATTTAGGTGAACCGACATTTTTTTCCTTAACCCCTAAAACTATCCACGAACAAACAGTTTCGTACGGACCTGAGTCCCGACAGGCTCCACCTTCCTCTTCTTCTTCAGATTCTGCTTGTTGGTGCGAAGGTAGACGGAGAAAATGTTTATTTTAAATAATAATAATAAAAAATTTAAAAAAAGTAGAAAAATGTTACAGTTTGTAATTGTTAAATAAACTGTTTGGTCATTTTTAACATCATAGAAAGGCCATAAAATGATGTTTTTCAAGCATTTTCCAGATGGATTATTTATTTTGTAATATTATCTCAACATATGTGGATTATTTTGAGTGACAGCTGTGACCTCTGCTCACATCAGCTCTGATGGGTCAGTATGAACTCAGTCTGTATTCCTGACGCTCGACTCCACGCGAGGTTCAGCAGTGAACGATTACAGGCTGAAAACAAGCGGCAGACGAGCAATAATAACACGTATGAACAATGTGAGGCATGTGGGAGGACGACGCGATCCTGCCTGACATCACCTCCGTGTTCCAGGGCAGCCATGATGTGTTTCAGAGCAGCTTCACAACAACTAAACTATCAGGTTTTTATTCACATTCACCAGTCAAATCAATGGTTTAAACTTACGTTTATCTTCCTTAAACCACAACCTTACGTTCATACTGTCCATCAGTTTGGAATTTTGATTGTGTTTAACTTCTCATTTCTTTTTGAGAAATAAAGTGAATAAAAGCGAACGTGTAGTTAAGAATAAGAAAGAAAAAGGTTGAATCCACTGTTAGTGAATGTGTTTTAAATCTTCTTCTGAAACTTCTTCTTAAGATTTTATAAACATTTGTTTTACTTCACTGGGAACAAAAGTAGAAACAAAAAGTCTGTGTTTTAATCCTTAACACTTAATAAAGAAGTGTTTACATCAATGTTTATAAACTTATTTTGAAAATAAGATTAGTTTTTATTGAGAAATGTTTTGTTTTTTTTAAGTATCTTTGTTTTAATCCTTAATCCCTTTAAATAAAGTACTGTTTAAATCAACTTTTCATTAGTTTTTTTCAAGTAAACATGTGTTTAAATCAATGTTCTTGTGAAACAAAATAAGAGTATTTTTTACTAACTTGACTGTGAAATGTTTTCTCTTTGGAAAGTAAAACTACAAACTATGAGTTTTCATCAACAACCACCTATAAAAGTATCTTTTAAAACAATGTTTTGCTTTTTTCCTGGAACTTATTTTACAATTAAAACACAGTTAACATCAAATGCTAATAACAAGTTAGCTTTTTAACTAGTTTTACGTACTTTATTTCAGAATAACTGTTTAACTCGGTTAATTCATCTTTCTTTTTTGTTTATATATCAAATTTTATTTTAGAAAAAACAATAATTAAAACACAAAGGAAGGAATTAAAACACATTTTTTCCAGATTAAACTCCCCAACAGATGCTAATGACGAGCCACCGTTAGCTCCACTAGCGTCGCGTCTATGACGTAGAAGATGAAAATGTCACCAACCTTCTCCATGTCGTGGTCTCCGAGCAGATGGAGCTCGCGGGGCTTGAAGCAGTTCTGACATCTGCTCTTGTTGAAGATGTTCTCCTGGAACTTGTTGCAGCAGCAGCTCCTGTCTGCGGACATGTTGGGCTCCTCGTGACCCGCGCGGGTCTGACTCTCATCTGTCAAACTGCGTCTGTTGACGCTCGTCGTCATGGTCAACGCCTGCGACACGAGTATCCGGTGGCGGCCTGACACAATAAAAGCACGGGCGGAAGTCACATCCAACATTCACGACACCTGTGCCGTCGTTTGTGTTGTAATATTCGGATGTTTATTATCTTAACTAGCAGGTTAATCTAGAAACAATAGAGAAACAATGAATCAATTAAATTCAAATAATTTCATCTTTTAAAAAAAAAAACCTTATTATTATTTTATTTGTTATTTTCTTAAACCGGCAGCATGTGAACAATTTAAAATATACAAACCTGTAAATAATAAATAATTGAGCCTAGTTTGAGTCCATTGTTGTCGATTTTTTTACTTTTAAATAAATTAAACTCAGTTAACTTTAGCAACATTTTGATATATTTTAAGACTAATTTAGCAAAATAACCTTATTTAATCTGGAAAGTAAAATAATCTATTGTTTCTCCATCTATAAAATCTAATAATCTGATATTAAAATTTCAAATTGATCATTTAAATCTATATTTCTTCTTCAACAAACTCATTTTAAATGTATTTTTGATTGATATCAACGTGTTTGTACCAATACATGACTTTATTTGTCAGTTTATTCATTAGAAATACATAAAATACTACCTGCAAGGAAACATTAAAACATGTTTTAATAAAGTATGTGGATCTATTTACACGAAGAAGCAGATGAAGATGGTAGTAAATAGTGTTTCTCTGCATCCAAACTGACCACTAGGTGGAGACAAATCCAATTATATGGTAGTAAAGGAATTCATAAATTGTAGAAGAAAAAGACTAAAGTAATTATAAAAAAATAATTAATTTAATATTATGAAATAATACAATTATGAATACATTAAAGAAAATACATTTTAAAGTGTTAATTTACGTTGTAAAAAATATTTATTGTCAGGGTGAGGAAGGAAACCCAGGAGCAGAAAGTTTCTGTTCGTCAAAACTTGACAGTTCTATCAGGAGCAGACAATAACAATCAGCAGGAGAACACAAGACAGGTGAAGACAATAACAATCAGCAGGAGAACACAAGACAGGTGAAGACAATAACAATCAGCAGGAGAACACAAGACAGGTGAAGACGATAACTAATCAGCAGGAGAACACAAGACAGGTGAAGACAATAACAATCAGCAGGAGAACACAAGACAGGTGAAGACAATAACTAATCAGCAGGAGAACACAAGACAGGTGAAGACAATAACAATCAGCAGGAGAACACAAGACAGGTGAAGACAATAACTAATCAGCAGGAGAACACAAGACAGGTGAAGACAATAACAATCAGCAGGAGAACACAAGACAGGTGAAGACAATAACAAACAGCAGGAGAACACAAGACAGGTGAAGACAATAACTAATCAGCAGGAGAACACAAGACAGGTGAAGACAATAACTAATCAGCAGGAGAACACAAGACAGGTGAAGACAATAACTAATCAGCAGGAGAACACAAGACAGGTGAAGACAATAACAATCAGCAGGAGAACACAAGACCAGGTGAAGACAATAACAATCAGCAGGAGAACACAAGACAGGTGAAGACAATAACAATCAGCAGGAGAACACAAGACAGGTGAAGACAATAACTAATCAGCAGGAGAACACAAGACAGGTGAAGACAATAACAATCAGCAGGAGAACACAAGACAGGTGAAGACAATAACAATCAGCAGGAGAACACAAGACAGGTGAAGACAATAACTAATCAGCAGGAGAACACAAGACAGGTGAAGACAATAACAATCAGCAGGAGAACACAAGACAGGTGAAGACAATAACTAATCAGCAGGAGAACACAAGACAGGTGAAGACAATAACAATCAGCAGGAGAACACAAGACAGGTGAAGACAATAACTAATCAGCAGGAGAACACAAGACAGGTGAAGACAATAACAATCAGCAGGAGAACACAAGACCAGGTGAAGACAATAACAATCAACAGGAGAACACAAGACAGGTGAAGACAATAACAATCAGCAGGAGAACACAAGACAGGTGAAGACAATAACAATCAGCAGGAGAACACAAGACAGGTGAAGACAATAACAATCAGCAGGAGAACACAAGACAGGTGAAGACAACAACAATCAGCAGGAGAACACAAGACCAGGTGAAGACAATAACAATCAGCAGGAGAACACAAGACAGGTGAAGACAATAACAATCAGCAGGAGAACACAAGACAGGTGAAGACAATAACAATCAGCAGGAGAACACAAGACAGGTGAAGACAATAACTAATCAGCAGGAGAACACAAGACAGGTGAAGACAATAACTAATCAGCAGGAGAACACAAGACAGGTGAAGACAATAACTAATCAGCAGGAGAACACAAGACAGGTGAAGACAATAACTAATCAGCAGGAGAACACAAGACAGGTGAAGACAATAACAATAATCAGCAGGAGAACACAAGACAGGTGAAGACAATAACTAATCAGCAGGAGAACACAAGACAGGTGAAGACAATAACTAATCAGCAGGAGAACACAAGACAGGTGAAGACAATAACAATCAGCAGGAGAACACAAGACAGGTGAGGACAATAAATAATCAGCAGGAGAACACAAGACAGGTGAAGACAATAACAATCAGCAGGAGAACACAAGACAGGTGAAGACAATAACAATCAGCAGGAGAACACAAGACAGGTGAAGACAACAACAATCAGCAGGAGAACACAAGACAGGTGAAGACAATAACAATCAGCAGGAGAACACAAGACCAGGTGAAGACAATAACAATCAGCAGGAGAACACAAGACAGGTGAAGACAATAACAATCAGCAGGAGAACACAAGACAGGTGAAGACAATAACAATCAGCAGGAGAACACAAGACAGGTGAAGACAATAACAATCAGCAGGAGAACACAAGACAGGTGAAGACAATAACTAATCAGCAGGAGAACACAAGACAGGTGAAGACAATAACAATCAGCAGGAGAACACAAGACAGGTGAAGACAATAACAATCAGCAGGAGAACACAAGACAGGTGAGGACAATAAATAATCAGCAGGAGAACACAAGACAGGTGAAGACAATAACAATCAGCAGGAGAACACAAGACAGGTGAAGACAATAACAATCAGCAGGAGAACACAAGACAGGTGAAGACAATAACAATCAGCAGGAGAACACAAGACAGGTGAAGACAATAACAATCAGCAGGAGAACACAAGACCAGGTGAAGACAATAACAATCAGCAGGAGAACACAAGACAGGTGAAGACAATAACAATCAGCAGGAGAACACAAGACAGGTGAAGACAATAACAATCAGCAGGAGAACACAAGACAGGTGAAGACAATAACAATCAGCAGGAGAACACAAGACAGGTGAAGACAATAACTAATCAGCAGGAGAACACAAGACAGGTGAAGACAATAACAATCAGCAGGAGAACACAAGACAGGTGAAGACAATAACAATCAGCAGGAGAACACAAGACAGGTGAAGACAATAACTAATCAGCAGGAGAACACAAGACAGGTGAAGACAATAACAATCAGCAGGAGAACACAAGACAGGTGAAGACAATAACTAATCAGCAGGAGAACACAAGACAGGTGAAGACAATAACAATCAGCAGGAGAACACAAGACAGGTGAAGACAATAACTAATCAGCAGGAGAACACAAGACAGGTGAAGACAATAACAATCAGCAGGAGAACACAAGACCAGGTGAAGACAATAACAATCAACAGGAGAACACAAGACAGGTGAAGACAATAACAATCAGCAGGAGAACACAAGACAGGTGAAGACAATAACAATCAGCAGGAGAACACAAGACAGGTGAAGACAATAACAATCAGCAGGAGAACACAAGACAGGTGAAGACAACAACAATCAGCAGGAGAACACAAGACCAGGTGAAGACAATAACAATCAGCAGGAGAACACAAGACAGGTGAAGACAATAACAATCAGCAGGAGAACACAAGACAGGTGAAGACAATAACAATCAGCAGGAGAACACAAGACAGGTGAAGACAATAACTAATCAGCAGGAGAACACAAGACAGGTGAAGACAATAACTAATCAGCAGGAGAACACAAGACAGGTGAAGACAATAACTAATCAGCAGGAGAACACAAGACAGGTGAAGACAATAACTAATCAGCAGGAGAACACAAGACAGGTGAAGACAATAACTAATCAGCAGGAGAACACAAGACAGGTGAAGACAATAACTAATCAGCAGGAGAACACAAGACAGGTGAAGACAATAACTAATCAGCAGGAGAACACAAGACAGGTGAAGACAATAACAATCAGCAGGAGGAACACAAGACAGGTGAAGACAATAACTAATCAGCAGGAGAACACAAGACAGGTGAAGACAATAACTAATCAGCAGGAGAACACAAGACAGGTGAAGACAATAACAATCAGCAGGAGAACACAAGACAGGTGAAGACAATAACAATCAGCAGGAGAACACAAGACAGGTGAAGACAACAACAATCAGCAGGAGAACACAAGACCAGGTGAAGACAATAACAATCAGCAGGAGAACACAAGACAGGTTTAGACAATAACAATCAGCAGGAGAACACACGACAGGTGAAGACAATAACAATCAGCAGGAGAACACAAGACAGGTGAAGAAAATAACTAATCAGCAGGAGAACACAAGACAGGTGAAGACAATAACTAATCAGCAGGAGAACACAAGACAGGTGAAGACAATAACTAATCAGCAGGAGAACACAAGACAGGTGAAGACAATAACTAATCAGCAGGAGAACACAAGACAGGTGAAGACAATAACTAATCAGCAGGGGGAGGGGCCGGAAAGGAAACTCACAGACACAGAAGGGAACAGGTTTCAAAATAAAAACAGGAAACACCAAGAAAGACACAAAAGACATAACATTAATTTAATATAAATAAATAAAAGGTAAATTTATTCTTTCAAAATTCGAAAAAATAATAATGGTTCACACATAATATATTTTATCTTCTTAAATAAAACACATCAAATAATCAACCTTGAACCAGAGGTAACACAAGGGATAACCTCAGACACATTTGTTTTCAGGCCTCCGGGTTACCTTGACCCTGAGACAACACCAGGGATAACCTCAGACACATGTGTTTTCAGGCCTCCGGGTCACCTTGACCCAGAGACAACACAAGGGATAACCTCAGACACATGTGTTTTCAGGCCTCCGGGTCACCTTGACCCAGAGACAACACAAGGGATAACCTCAGACACATGTGTTTTCAGGCCTCCGGGTCACTTGACCCAGAGACAACACAAGGATAACCTCAGACAATGTGTTTTCAGGCCTCCGGGTTACCTTGACCCAGAGGCAACACCAGGGATAACCTCAGACACATGTGTTTTCAGGCCTCGGGTCACTTGACCCAGAGACAACACAAGGGATAACCTCAGACACATTTGTTTTCAGGCCTCCGGGTTACCTTGACCCAGAGGCAACACCAGGGATAACCTCAGACACATTTGTTTTCAGGCCTCCGGGTTACCTTGACCCAGAGGCAACACAAGGGATAACCTCAGACACATTTGTTTTCAGGTGACCAACGGTAACGTTTCTTAAAGCTCAGTTTTAAAGAATTGTTTTGACTTCATGGCTTGACTTCGTCCAGGTCCTCACTAGACCATCATCGATACTCGAATCCGTGGCCATGGTTCTCAACTGAAAAACTCCCAGTCTCCGCGTCATCCAGAGACTCGTAGCAGAGCCTCGGAGGTGAGAATCTCCAGCAGCTGTCGTCGCAGCAGCTGAACATTCTCCCCTCCTCCAGAACCACTGACCCGCCGGCTATAAAAAGAGCTCAGATCCTGAAGGATCAGCGGGTCGAGAGCTGCTGCCACTTCTCCAGGAGATCCAGCTCCAGGTAAGTCTCACCTATTGCTCGTCCCGGGAGGATTTTTCTTCACTTCCACCGTGAAGTCCCTGGGAGGAGGTTCTGGGACCAGGAAGTGGATCCGTGTTTATATTTAGAGAGTTGATGCCAGGTGGTGTCCGTGGAATAATGTGAGCGTCTGACGCCAGTGACTCGTGTTTAAATCTAACATGACGACAATATTGTTGATTATGGAAGTTAATGTGCGACGTCACACTTTAATATTCATTTTAAAAACGTCAAAAACAGACTTAAAACTTAAAAAACTCACATTGCTGTCTTTTATTTTTGCTTTTATATGCATGAAGTAACTCACTAGTAAAAACTGTAATGTGAAAACTATTTTTTTTTTATAAAAACAACTCAAAAGTTAAATTTCCAAATTAAATGTGAAATATTTCAATGAAAATTTGGTGTAAAATTTTTAAGTGTTAACATCAATCAAAATAACATTTGTTAACATTTGGTTTTTTTTAGATTAAATGTATTTTAAAAAAAAGTTTACATTCATTATTTTTACACAATCAATTTTACACTTCATTCATTCATGAATTGAAAAAAATACCAGCGCTATACATTTTTATTTTTTTTAGTAAAAATTCAGTATTAAAAATTCATGTTCAAGGTCCGATGACGCACGTTTACTTCCATATTTAATATTAATATTTAAACTGTAAATTTACCAAAAATATAGAATAAGTTTAAATCCAAATATTAAACTAATCAATAACACAAAATAAATGATCATTAAAAAAACCTCCAGATTATTGAATCTGAAATAACTTGTGTTTGTGTTCCAGACGTTAAGAGCTAATGCTAAGTGTAGCGATGGACACCAATGTAACGGCGCCGCGGAGCTTGTGGGTACGAACCTGACCTCGTGGTTCTTCAGCCACAAATACATTTGAAAAAAAGTATGTTTGGTTCTTTTAAACATACTTTGACCTTCAGGAACACGTCAGCTAACAAGCTTCATCCCTCATGGCGGCCATGTTTGTTCAGGCTTTTCCTTGATTTTCTGGAACTCCTGTTGTGTTATCAGTTTTATATTGATCTTTAAAAACTTTATTGAGTATTGTTTAGATTGTTTAAGCGCTTTGTGACCCTGGTCTGGAAAAGCACTATACAAATAAAAATTACTTACTTACTTGCTTACTGTTTTTGCTCGTCTGCGACGTAGCATTTAGCTTAGCAGAGGTTTAACGCAGAAAACAACTTATACGTAACATATACATTCATAAATATATGACTTACGGTGAGTAAATACAGGTTTTACTAAGTTTAATGTAAAAAGTTGAGTTTTTTAATGTCTTAAGATGCTCAATGTAATAGCAACATGCTAATGTGTTGATGCTAAAATAGATGTAAAATAAGGTAAAATCATTTCCTCCGTATTTTAAATTTGTTTTCATGTTGATATTTAAAGTTAGATTAAAAATATGGTAGTTACTTTAGAAACCCAGTATTATTTGACATAAACATACATTTCAACTGTAATAGTTGACAAATTAAAAAAGCTGTGATGCATTTTAATCACTCTGTTTTTTTTATATTATTGTTATATTTTTATTTATTATATTTTAACTTATTTGGACTTTTGTTCTTGTCTTGACCTATTTTTTAAAATAATTTAAATTTAAAAAACATAAAGCTTAGCAACATTTTGATAAGTTAACCTGCTAACTAGCTTAGCCTTGCTAAGCGTAGCCGCTGTGTCTATTGTTCTGTTGCTCGAACTTTAGGCCAAAATTAAAAAACTTATTTGGTGTGTTTGTACCTTCAAGCGAACCCTTAACCCTCCCGGCATCATCTTCATCATCTTCATCATCTTCATCTTCATCATCTTCATCATCATCATCATCTTCATCATCTTCATCATCTTCATCTTCATCTTCATCATCTTCATCATCATCATCTTCATCATCTTCATCTTCATCATCTTCATCATCTTCATCTTCATCTTCATCTTCATCATCTTCATCATCTTCATCATCTTCATCTTCATCACCTTCATCATCCTCATCTTCATCATCTTCATCATCTTCATCATCTTCATCATCTTCCCTTCACCGACTCACCTGGAAACACCAACAAACCCCTTCATCCGTCGCTCCAACACGACTCACAACAACGTGGTTCACGTGTCCAGGACAAGCTTCACGAGATGGACCCGACCTGGACCACCACCGTGCTCCTGGTCCCTTGCGTGGTGGTGTTGACGGCCGGATTCTTCTACGTCTACGGCCTGGTCGCCGGCTTCCTGTCCAAGACGTCCGTCCGCAACAAGGTGGTGGTTCTGTCCGACGCCACGTCCAAGCTCGGGAAAGGTGAGTTCGCAGGTCACGTCACGTGACCCGGGAGCGACGTGACCCACTTTGGACCTCGCTGCAGTGTGTGCGAGCGTGTTCCACAAAGGAGGCGCCAGGTTGATCCTCTGTGGCAAGAGTTGGGACCGACTGGAGGAGCTCGCCGAGGACTTGAGCGGCTCCGCGGACCCCAGCGTGGTGAGTCCGTCCGCGGTCCATGAGTCTTCAGTGCTCCTTCACCTTCCTGCGCCGCAGACGTTCCCGCCCAAGCTGGTGCTGCTGGATTTCGGAGACATGGCGAGTCTGCCCGAGGCCATCGTGGACGTGCTGGAGTGTTACGGGTGTCTGGACGTGATGATCCTCAACAACAGTCTGAAGGTCAAGGCTCCCGCCCAGAACCTGTCGCTGGAGATCGACAAGCTGCTGATGGACAACAACTACTTCGGACCTGCTACTCTGGTGAAAGGTACCGAGTCCGACCAGAACCCTGCGATGGATCTGGCCCTGAGGTGTTCCCACCATCTTCTTTTCTCAGGGGTGCTGCCGTCCATGATGTCCAGGAGGACTGGTCACCTGATCCTGGTCAACAGCATTCAAGGAAAACTTGCCGTGCCTTTCCGTTCCTCTTGTGAGCCCCCTAACGTTTGGACTTTTCCTGATGATTCAGTAGAACTCTTGAGCTTTTATACATTTAAAATCAACTTTGCGTGACAAACCTCACCGGGTTCAGGCCAGTCCCAACCGCTTCAGGGCAGTTGGTTGGGGGACGGCAGTTGCATTTATTTCCATCATAGAATTTTGAAGCTTCCAAAAAAAAGAGTGTAGCAACCAAACAAGAGCTTTTCTCTAGGATTATGGCATCGACTTGAGACTAGGGTGATGCATCTCAGGAAACGGGGCAACGATACGATATATTGCGATGTATTTCAATATATTGCGATACTGTACTATTTGTAGTATTGTCGAGTACTTGACTCTGCTTTTGCAGAATTTACAGACCACATGACTCTTGAAGAAGTCGTAACTACTTTCATTTGTTTTCGAACCGAAATATGTCCAAACATCAGCTTTAAAAGCTGCTGGAGTCACTGTATCCTCTCGTCCTCAGTCATCAATGTATCCTCTCGTCCTCAGTCATCACCAGGATCTCATTGTTCCGTAATGACATCTTCCATCTATTTGCTTAAATTCTAATTGTGATATTTTCTTACACCCTAACTTGGGAGCCTTCAGGGATAACTCTAAAATGTTGCAATTACACTTTTCTAACCCTGGGGGGAGCCAGAAACAAACATGCTCAATCTCCCGTAGCTTATCGTGTTTCTTGTCGTCCAGACGCAGCTTCCAAACACGCCGTCCAGGCTTTCTTCGACTGTCTGAGGGCAGAGGTGGAGGAGTTCAACATCTCGGTCAGCACCATCAACCACACCTTCATCAGCGCCTCGGACTCCACCAGGACCTCCACCCGCAAGTCGTTCTGGTCCCGTAAGGAAGTCCCTGATGATGACGCTTGAACAGATAAAAGGACGGTTGGTTGACGTCGCCCACTCTCGCCCGCAGTGTTCTACATCATGAAGCCTCTCGGCGTCTCTCCGGACGAGGCCGCCGCCGAGATCGCCAAGACCTTGAGCAACAAGAGGAAGGAGGTGGTGATCGCTCCGACGCTTCCCAAGGTGGCCATCTACGCTCGCTCCTTCTGCCCGGACTTCTTCTTCGCTCTCATGGCCGCCGGGGTCGACCACGGAAACGTGTCAGTGGCCTCGTGAGGTCACTTCCTGTCCGGTGTCCTTCGTCTGCTAGTGTGGGTTTCCTCCAGTTTCCTCCCAGAGTCCAAAGTGTTGTTCTAGAATGTTATGGACTAGAGATCTTTCCAGGGTGTCCCTTGCAACAATACTTTTAGATTTTAACTAACAAAGTAAAACATATTGTACATGTTTAGTTTGGATTTTAAGTAAGTTGTGACTATAGTAATAAAATGTATCTCAGAAAATAAAGAATACACGATGAATTAAATGTTGTTTTCATAGACTTGTTGTTCTTCAAGGTGGTATAAATCGCCTGCGTGTTTGGCTCCCTCTAGTGGGCGTCCCTGAAGTTCACGACGAGTCATGCTTGTTTGTCTTTTCCCAACAAATGGCTCTTAAAATACTCTCTCGACTGCCGGGGTTCGCGTTAAAGTCGAGGCTCTGTCCTGCCAGACTCATGGCGCGGAGCTGCAGCGGCCTGACGGTGGAGCACGACCGCCTGAACCATCGGTTCTCGGTCTCTCCGGGCAGCGGTGAAGGTGAGATCGGGGCAGCCGGGTGTCGAGCTCTGACGCGCGGATAAACGTTCACGCGAGGCCGAGGTCTCGTCGCGGCCTGTGGTGACCGTTCACCAGGGTTATGACACGTAACCTTGGCTGCGTTTTAATAATAACTTTTGACTCATAAAGGGTTATTTGGCATTTATGGTATTATTTTCGAATATTAACGTAAGAAAACACGTTTATACATTTTGGTAAATACTTCTAAATCAGTCTAGTATTAGTAAGTAAGTCATTTGTGTTTATATAGCGCTTTTCCAGACCAGGTAGTTATTGTCTTGTTATACTTTCTAATATATTTAGTTTAATTATATTTGTGATGTTTCATTTTACCTTATTTATATTGTATATTTTTTTTTTTTTTTATAGTTTATAATTATCTTTATTATTGTTCGTGTTATTGTTGTTTTGATCATGTTGTTTATAACTTATATAAACTGAATGGATATGTATTTTATTTCGAATTGTAAAAAATATAAAACAATCCAATGTTTTTTTCCCCTTTAGTATCGTTAAATGAAATTAATTTTACATTTAGATACAATAAAATAGAGCTTAAAGCTTTTTTTAATTTATTTTCCCATCATATTAAATTATTTCTTGTTCCTTTCTTCTTTTGGCTTTGATGCAGAAGACTCACAGTATACATAACTTATAGTAATAACTTACAATAAAACTGACTGTTAATATAAAAAGATCAACTTTTTTCACCTACAAATTCTATTTTCCTTCCTTTACTGCGGCCCCTGTCGTCCCTCCTCAGGGCCCCAGGACCAGGCCGTGCTGCTCTACAGGTTCACAGCAGACAAGCAGGTGGACCTCATGTCCACGTTCGTCCCGGAGACCTTCCGGGGTCAAGGTGTGGCGGCGCTGCTTTCAAAGGTCAACATTTTTATTCATCTTTGTGTGATGGTTTGAACCGATCATGAATGTATTCTGTCACCTGGTTCAGGCCGCCCTGGACTTCCTGGCCGAGGAGGACCTGAAGGCTCGCGTGTCCTGCTGGTACATCAAGAAGTTCATGGATGAGAATCCTCAACACGACTACAAAGATCTGCTGCTCCAGGACTGAGACTTGAGGCGTCGCCGTGGAAACCTACCTCCAGCTCTGCACACTCGACTCACACGGAAGCTGAAAGAACACTTTAATTCTTCAAGGACAGCGTTTCTTCTAAACAGGAAGTGAAGTCGTGAAGCCCAGAAGAAAACAAAAGGGATTTGAACACAATCACTGACTGAAATCAATGCCATGTTTTTTATAATCCACACAATTGTAACTAGTTTGAAAGATACTTTTGATTCTGTAAACATTCCATTTGTAATTAAAGTGTTTAAATGATAACTGTTGGTCTTCTGGGCGTCACGTGTTATTAACGATAACAGTCGTCAATAAGACACGTTTATTATCAAACATAACAGTCTGGAGAGAAACAAACGTCACGAGCCCTTGTCTGCGTCCGAGCAGGTCATGTGACCGTTATAGGCTCAGGTTTGAAATGTTGAAAAGTGGCCACCAGAGGGCGCCTCGTTCTCAGCAGTACGCCTCCCCCTGCGGGTCGGAGGGGTCGGTGGGGTCGGTGGGGTCCGTCACGTACGTGTCCCCCGTCGGGGGCTTGTGTCCGTTGGCGGGGGGCTCCGGGGGGCCCTCGGCGGTCATGTACAGGTCCCACATCTGCTCGGGCAGGTCCAGGTCCGCCATCTTCTGCTTGACCAGCAGGCTCTTCTCGATGTTCCGCCGCTTGTACTTGAACTCGATGATGGTCTTGGTGTAGCGGTTCAAGGCCGTCACCGCCGACGCCATGCAGGTGCCGAAGGAGCTCCACGCCAGCCTGTGATTGGATGAAACCCCGGGTAGGATCACAAGAGGTGTGGACTCTTAATGAGGAGGTACTGACCACTGCAGACGCATTTGTCGTAAACAGAAAAAGGATAATAAAAATGTTTTTGACTTCTTTAGAAAGATAGAACTTAATACAAGGATTTAAAATGTGTTTATTTCATGAAAATTGAATTTTAAATGTTGGAATTTTATTATTAAAATTTAAGCATTAAAGTATACTGTATCATTTGTATATTAAGAAGATTTAATAATATAATAATAAAGATTTAATTAGTTTTTTAAATAATTTAATTATATTATTTAAATATTTCAAAGGAATAATTTTCTTTTTACACATATTCCAATGATTCATAGTATTTATTTTCACTATTACTCCCGTGTTTTTATATTGAATTTAAAATACTATGAAGGAAGAAATATTGAATTTAAAAAATAGATATTCTTTTACAATTGGAATATCATACTCTTGTGTATAAATATAATTTATTTTGAACATATTCTAAATTCTTTATGTAATTATTACAAATAAACAACCTTTCAATTTACAAATGATTGAATTCTATTCTATTAAAATCTTAAAAAACCATTTATTTTAACGTTGAATATCCTCACGACACTGATATTCCTCCATATTTCTGCGCCTTAAAGAAGTTCTTCAGCTTCAGACCATCACTGAACATCTGCACAACAGTCTCTTACGCGTAGGACCAGCTGTAGTCCCAGGTCTTGGGTCTCCAGTCCTCGGGTCCCATGGCCACGCTCAGCTGGAAGATGGTGGTGAACATCATGTGGGCCACCATCCCACAGAGGCCTGCGGGACACAACGAGAAGAACCTGAATCAGAAACATTTCCATCAATATTTCCCCTCAATCTGATCCATCAGCTGACGGAGGTGATCTGCTCGGACCCCGCCCTCCTGTCTCCAGCTGCTCTTCTCGGGATTAACCGGGAACAACAGGGGGGTTGGGAAGCTCTGGAGTGAGGGGGGGGCTCCTCGCACGACCCAAAACCTCTGGACTCCAATCCGATTAGCGAGCGGCAAATCCTGCGAGGCAGCGAGTGGACGCGTCTCACCGCTGCCGTGTTCTGAGAGACTTTTCCTGCCAGGGTCGCCGTGACCCGCGACCTCGCACACAAGAACCCACGGAACCGTCTGCACGAGACGTCCTGCTGAGACTCACGTCCTCGTCATCTCTTTGTCTTGTCGATACAGATGCAGGCGGATTAACGACCTAATCGACTTAAGATCCTTCATCAAGACCAGGAACAGAAGAATAAGAAAAACAACTGATTCCATGTTTTTATTCCTGGATTCAAGGAAACCCTGTGATCCTGGGACACCAGTAGATGCTCAAGGAAACCCTGTGATCCTGGGACACCAGTACCAAGGAAACCCTGTCCTGGGACACCAGTAGATGCTCAAGGAAACCCTGTGATCCTGGGACACCAGTAGATGCTCAAGGAAACCCTGTGATCCTGGGACACCAGTAGATGCTCAAGGAAACCCTGTGATCCTGGGACACCAGTAGATGCTCAAGGAAACCCTGTGATCCTGGGACACCAGTAGATGCTCAAGGAAACCCTGTGATCCTGGGACACCAGTAGATGCTCAAAAAACCCTGTGATCCTGGGACACCAGTAGATCTCAAGGAAACCCTGTGATCCTGGGACACCAGTAGATGCTCAAGGAAACCCTGTGATCCTGGGACACCAGTAGATGCTCAAGGAGTCCTGGAAACCCTGTGATCCTGGGACACCAGTAGATGCTCAAGGAAACCCTGTGATCCTGGGACACCAGTAGATGCTCAAGGAAACCCTGTGATCCTGGGACACCAGTAGATGCTCAAGGAAACCCTGTGATCCTGGGACACCAGTAGATGCTCAAGGAAACCCTGTGATCCTGGGACACCAGTAGATGCTCAAGGAAACCCTGTGATCCTGGGACACCAGTAGATGCTCAAGGAAACCCTGTGATCCTGGGACACCAGTAGATGCTCAAGGAAACCCTGTGATCCTGGGACACCAGTCCTGGACAAGTAGATGCTCAAGGAAACCCTGGGACACCAGTAATCTCAAGGAAAACCTGTGATCCTGGGACACCAGTAGATGCTCAAGGAAACCCTGTGATCCTGGGACACCAGTAGATGCTCAAGGAAACCCTGTGATCCTGGGACACCAGTAGATGCTCAAGGAAACCCTGTGATCCTGGGACACCAGTAGATGCTCAAGGAAACCCTGTGATCCTGGGACACCAGTAGATTCTCAGTCTAACAAAGTCTGTCCTCGACTTGACGACTCAGGATAAGACGTATTAACCGCGATATATATATATTTTTTTCTTTAAAAAAAGTGCTTGTTCTTCTCCACGACGTGGCTGCACAGAAGGTCTGGTTCTGAAGAGGATTCAGCCCTAAAGGTCGACCTTAGGGCTGAATATGCATCGTTTTGGATTCAACTCAATGATGGAACTTTTTTTTTAAAGCATTTTGCTTTGCTTGTCTCGCCTGCAGTTCATACGAAACTCAGAATTCTGAGCCGCTCTAGTAGAAGAACTCACATTTTTCTCCGATCCTTCAAACTCTTCACTGGCTGCCAGTTTCTTACAGGATCATTTTAAAATTCTGGTTCTTACTTTCAGATCTATTCATGGTCAGACCTTCCATCAGTGATCTGATCCAGACTTACACCCCAGCTCGGGCTCTGAGGTCTGTGGATCAGAATCTACTCATGGTTCCTGAACACAAACCGTCGATTTTAGACTCGTTTTTAAACAGACTTGGATCCTTGTTGTTGTTTTACTGCCGCGTTCTCCATCTTCAGGAACCTCAATATTTCTCCTTCGAACCTTCTATCCATTATTAATCTGCCGCTCGCTCCCTTTATTCCCAGCTTGTTCGAGTGGGAAACCCTGAACAGTCTGTCACAGGAAACACAAAGACACACCATTCACACACACATTTCCCCAAATTCCCGATCAACCTCTGTGTGTGTTTGGGGTGCCTGTCGCGCACACACACATGTTGAAACATTTATAAACAAAGCAACTATGTCAACAGAAATGCTCGACTTCATCTCCTGCGAGAGGATTATTTCCGTCTCCTCCTCGTCTTCCCCGAGACACGTCTGTTCCATAAATGCCAAAAAAAACGAAACAGCATCTTTGAGACGACAGCGGGGGGTTAGGGTACGTCAGTGGATCAGAGCCAGCAGGCGTAACCATGCCAACCGAGGGTCCCGGGCGAGAGTGGAGGATGTTTACCTGACAGGGCCGTGCACAGGGCGGCGAAGGCACTGAGCTTCAGCTTGTTCATGATGCTGAAGCAGGGACTCTGCTCCAGGATCATCAGGGCGCCGCCCGTGAAGAGCAGCGACAGGTACAGCGTCTCCGCCACGATGCACAGCCACAGCACACCTGGACGGAGAGACCAGCGTTAGTTCGGTCGTCACACGGAGGACGAGGTCTGCAGGTGGTCGTCGGGTTCGGGAAAAACTAAAAGCTGTGGCGAAGATCAAAGATCAGATTTGGTTTGTCGCCACAGTTTTACTTGTATGAGGAGAGATTAATACAGAACCTTCTTATAAAGGTTTCAGTCTGGAGTATGAACCGTTTCGGTCGCATCTTTATACTGCATCGTAAGTTATTGTTTGTCTGAGAGACAAGAACAAAGTTCACAACCAGGAGAACACAGACCAGAATGGCCTTGAATGCACTTTTTCATTATTTGAACTTTGTTTTTTATATTTGCACTTTGTCATCTTTTGCACTTTTGATTTGATTTTTGCACAATATCTATCCATCCATCCATCCATCTATCATCCATCCGTCAGTCCGTCCGTTCATCCATCCATCCATCCATCCATCCATCCATCTATGGATCCATCCATCCATCCATCTATCTATTTATCTATCTATCTATGGATCCATCCATCCATCCATCCATCCATCCATCCATCTATCCATCCATCCATCCATCCATCTATCCATCCATCCATCCATCCATCCATCCATCCATCCATCTATCCATCCATCCATCCATCTATCCATCCATCCATCTATCTATCTATCTATCTATCTATCTATCCATCCATCTATCCATCCATCCATCTATCCATCCATCCATCTATTCATCCATCAGTCCATCTATTGTATCCATCCATCCATCCATCCATCTATCCATCCATCCATCCATCCATCCATCCATCCATCTATCTATCCATCCATCCATCTATCTATCTATGGATCCATCCATCTCATCCATCCATCCATCCATCCATCCATCCATCCATCCATCCATCCATCCATCCATCCATCCATCCATCCATCCATCCATCTATCTATCCATCCATCCATCCATCCATCCATCCATCCATCTATGGATCCATCCATCCATCCATCCATCCATCTATCTATCTATGGATCCATCCATCCATCCATCCATCCATCCATCCATCCATCCATCCATCCATCCATCCATCCATCTATCTATGATCCATCCATCCGTCCGTCCATCCATCCATCCATCCATCTATCTATCCATCCATCCATCCATCCATCCATCCATCCATCCATCCATCCATCTATCCAGTAAAGACGTGAGTAAACACGGGTATGTGACCAACTAAAACAAGCGATGACTAACATGTTAACTTGTGGTTGATCAAACACCAGCTCAGTAATTGTCCATCAGTGGTAAAAACTCCAACATCTACAAACTTAAAAAAGGAAGGTGAAGAGAAGAGTGAAGTCAAGGTAGAAAAGGTGGACTGAATCAAAAACAAGAGATGTGTAGTTGTGTGTTTTTTTACAACCAATTTTTGTTTTATCTAAATATTTATGATGTCATAGTGACTTCAACAAGGTGGTAAGAGGTTCAACTGTACCCCAGACCCCTCATTACTTCAGGGTCAAAGTGACCCGATGGCCATGGAACAAATGTCTTTGAGGTATCCCTTGTGTATTCAGACGAAAGCCTTCACCCTTAATATCAACTTATAAGTCTTTGGTTTGACCTTCTATTGTAAGTAAGTAAGTAAGTAATATTTATTTATATAGCGCTTTTCCAGACCAGGGTCACAAAGCGCTTAAACAATCAAAACAATATTCAATAAAGTACATACTTTAAAGATCAAGATAATACTGAGAACAACACAGGAGTTCGAGAAATTCAAGGAAAAGCCTGAACAAATAGAAACGTCTTAAGATGTTTCTTAAAGGAGTCAGTAGATCCATCAAGAGCAAACTACTGTAGCTAGTTAGCAGGTGTTACTGGTGTGAACATGTGACGATGACAGGGGTCATGAACTCGTACCTCGCTCGTGCTCCGGCGCGATTTCAAAAAAGTCCCGGCAGTTGAAACCTGTAATCAAAAGAGCAGGAAGATTAGATTCCACCTCCGGTCGACCCACGAGCGATTATGGAGATGAAGCCGCTCGGCTGCTCAGAGAATCCTCGTCGCTGGGCGTTAATGGAGAGTTTCAGGCTCTTCTCCGCAGAAGAAGCGACGTCAACGTGAGCGAGAGTGTTTGGATGAAGTATTAAAGTACTTCACCAGGTGGAGGCAGTGGAGCACGAGCTAGCAGCTCCAGTGTTTAAGTGATGATAGCACTGACACTAGACACCTGGTACCGGAGAAAGTGTTTCAGGATTCTTGGTAAAATAACTCCAGAAAGATCTTCTGGTTTAAGAAACTGTGCACGGCTTGAGCTTGAATGACAGTCGTTTAAATACAATTATGGCCCAGCAGTGAGTTCACAGAGGGGGAGTGAGACAAAGAGAGAGAAGTTTTTCAATTGAAACTCATCAATTGCATTTTAAAAAACTCACACTGATGTTGAATAAAATATTTTAAAAAAAGGTAGAATTGGGTCCATTTTCAACGACACTATTTCAAATAAATGTGTGGATTCATGTTCTTTGGGGAGTTAGAAGCAGTGGATTATAAATACTGAGAGGAAGAAAGAAAACAAGAGTCATCACAGGTAACTGTGCATCAGCTCATGAAACACTGAACAAAAGAAGCGAAATAAATAAAAAAAATAGACAGAAAAGAAGAGCAGACAAAAATTAAAGCCAACAGAGAGACAGTTAAAAAGTAACAAAGATAAGAGCTAGAAAATAATTGCGAATAAAAGGCAGAATGACAAACAAAAAGAAGGCGCTTTACAAATATACTGTATATTACTTACTAACATAAAGACATTTAACAGAACAAACAGCTAAGAAGACGAACAACTAACAAAAAACAACTAACAAAATGTAAAAACAGCTACAAAGGAAAGGAAGGACTGACTTTCTGAACACTTAAGAAAAATAGCAGCTTACAAAAAGGAACAACTAACGGAAAAAAAGTAACGAAAAACAACCAACAAAGAGAAAAACACCTAATAAAATGAAATAACAAAAAAAGCTAAAATTAAAGAACAGCAAACAAAGAAAAAAGTTAACAAAAACAGCTTATAACAAGAAAAACAGCTACAAAGGAAAGGAAGTACTGACTTGGAGACAAGAACAGTTAACAAAAAGAACAGTTAACAAAAAGAACAGTTAACAAAAAGAACAGTTAACAAAAAGAACAGTTAACAAAAAGAACAGTTAACAAAAAGAACAGGAACAGTTAACAAAAAGAACAGTTAACAAAAAGAACAGTTAACAAAAAGAACAGTTAACAAAAAGAACAGTTAACAAAAAGAACAGTTAACAAAAAGAACAGTTAACAAAAAGAAAAGAACAGTTAACAAAAAGAACAGTTAACAAAAAGAACAGTTAACAAAAAGAACAGTTAACAAAAAGAACAGTTAACAAAAAACAGTTAACAAAAAAACAGTTAACAAAAAGAACAGTTAACAAAAAGAACAGTTAACAAAAAAGAACAGTTAACAAAAAGAACAGTTAACAAAAAAGTTAACAAAAACAGTTAACAAAAAGAACAGTTAACAAAAAGAACAGTTAACAAAAAGAACAGTTAACAAAAAGAACAGTTAACAAAAAGAACAGTTAACAAAAAGAACAGTTAACAAAAAGAACAGTTAACAAAAAACAGTTAACAAAAAGAACAGTTAACAAAAAGAACAGTTAACAAAAAGAACAGTTAACAAAAAGAACAGTTAACAAAATGAACAGTTAACAAAAAGAACAGTTAACAAAAAGAACAGTTAACAA
>JACEEU010000695.1:19655181-19672681 GCA_016630915.1 Callionymus lyra | reverse complement strand
GATAGTGTAGTAACAAGTAAATATGTGTAGTATTGTCCAGTACTTGACTCTGGTGTTGTAGTATTTACAGACCACATGACTCTTGACGATATATACATAACTGCTTTCATTTGTTTTCAAACCAAAATATGTCCAAACATCAGTTTTAAAAGTTTTTAAAAGATTCACTGTATCCTCTCGTCCTCAGTCGTAACTGCTTTCATTTGTTTTCCAACCAAAATATATAAATCATGGATACAGAATCGCTAACGTAACATCGCGATACATGGCTGTATCTGTACTTTCTGACACGAGTATCAAGTGGTTGTTGTTGAGAAGCGAGCAGCGAGTCGACCCACATGACAAACACAAAAGATTAGCGCCAACATTAGCCGCGATGACGCAACAAGATGTGAACGAGCGTCGCTGCTGATCAAACTATTGTTGTCAGTGCCTGGTTTTCGGGAGTTAGTTGGGGCAGATGGAGCGTCCTCGGGAGAGACGCTCCTGATGCTGCGTGATTATGAAACCAAACAACCATGACAATCTGAAGACCACAGAATGAGTCGGGGGGGATTAATCAGAATATTTTAGTGGACAAGGTGGATCTGCTGCAGGCAGGACTGGGATTACCATAATCTCCCCAAACCACAAACTTGTCTTTTCAACTCTTTTGGATCCAAGAACAAAAGTGTCAGATGTTGAACCGACCAGAAGATCATTTAAGATCAAAACTTTTATGTCGATCAGTTGATTTGAAGGTGAATCATGTTTGTTGATTTTTACTGTGAAACTCACTTTGTCAACGACTGCATCTGTGGATTTGTGTTCCTGATCCTGGTCCTGATCCTGGTCCTGATCCTGGTCCTGGTCCTGATGCTGGTCCTGAACCTGGTCCTGATCCTGGTCCTGATCCTGATCCTGGTCCTGATCCTGGTCCTGGTCCTGGTCCTGGTCCTGATCCTGATCCTGGTCCTGGTCCTGATCCTGGTCCTGATTCTGGTCCTGATCCTGGTCCTGGTCCTGATCCTGGTCCTGATCCTGGTCCTGGTCCTGGTCCTGATCCTGGTCCTGCAACAACCAATAAAAAGAAGGTCTTTCTGTCTCTCACTTTCACTCTTCCTTCGTTCAGCCGTTCTTGTTACGCAACAGAAACAAACATTTTTCTTTATTTTAATTATATTATTTCAAAAGGTTTATTGTTATTTTTTAATGAATTAATTTCCTTTTTTTATTTTATTATTTTTCCAATTTATTATTTTTCTAGTTCCATATATAAATATTTTAAACGTAAATACACATTATATTAGGACAAACATTACACGTATAAAAAATAATAACGAAAACGATTTACTAGTACTTCTACTACACAGTACTCTAAACACAGTCCTGTGTAGTATACACGTATTTTAGTATAGCCAGATGAATATGAAGTACACACATACTTTGTCTAATAGACACAATCTTGTTTAATATATAATCATATTTATGTAGTACACACAAAGTATTGTGTAGTATATACACATTGTTGTATATACACACAGAATTGTAAAGTATACACAAACTATTGTGTAGTACACATGATATAATAGTTTTAACACAATATTGCGTAGTATACACATTTTTTTGTTTAGTATACCAACAATATTGTGTAGAAAAAATTATGATAAAAACAAAAATTAAATAATAATACAATTAATTTTGTTTTAATTGAAAGAATGTTTTAATAGAAACAACTATTTTTTCATTAAATGGTAAAGAAAACAAAAGTACTTTCATCATGTAACACCATAAGTCTATGTATATAGTTTAGTATTATTAGTAGTATTTATTTTCATTAGAAGTCTTTTAGTTTAATATTTTTCATTTAAATCGATCGAATTTATAATTATTAAATAAGTTTGATCATAAAAGTTTATGATCATAATCTTGTTTAAATGGTTATTTAAATAATTAAATAAAGTAATTTAAGCAATTATTTTATTTTGGGTTTTAATAATTCAAAAATAAACAAGACAATCATGTGACAGATCGTCTGCATGTGATTGGCTGACATTTTTATATTGAATTTAAAAGACTACAGATTGAAAACTATTGAATGAAGGACATTTATTTGTGATATTATAGAATTAGAATATACAACTCCATGTGTAAAATAAATACTTGTTCATTTTTGAAAATATTAAGCCTTTGAATATCCAAACAAACCGTGAATTGTATTATTTAATAATAAGGAATTCAATATGTCAAGATATAAATGATGGAATTCACTCATTAAACAGGGATTTCAATTCAAATTGTGTAGTTTTCAAGTGTTAATGCCTTCAATGAGGATGAACCAGATGTTAGGATCCAGCTCCAGATGTTAGGATCCAGCTCCAGATGTTAGGATCCAGCTCCAGATGTTAGGATCCAGCTCCAGATGTTAGGATCCAGCTCCAGATGTTAGGATCCAGCTCCAGATGTTAGGATCCAGCTCTGCTCACCTGTCGCGTCTTAATCCATCTTTAAAAACGTTGTCATGCGTGGCTTCATCCTCTTAATCAGCAGCTGCTTGGATTTAAACACGACTTTAATCCCATTTGACACTTTCCCGGGCGTTGCCACGGCGATGAGGAGGCTGATAAACGCGCCTCGGAGGTCTTAGCTCCCCCCAGAACCCGACTCCCTCGGCAGGATGGGGAACACCAGAAGCAGCGCTCTCTCCAAGGAGCTCCTGGAGGAGCTGAAGTCCAACACCAAGTACTCGGAGGCGGAACTGTGCTCCTGGTACACCTCCTTCCTGAAGGAGTGTCCGAGCGGGAAGATCAGCCGGCAGCAGTTCCAGAGCATCTACGCCAGCTTCTTCCCGGACGCCGACCCCACCGCCTACGCTCGCCACGTGTTCCGCAGCTTCGACACCAACGCCGACGGCACGCTGGACTTCAAGGAGTACATGGTGGCGCTGCACCTGACCTCGGGCGGCAGGACCGTGCAGAAGCTGGAGTGGGCCTTCGCGCTCTACGACGTGGACGGGAACGGAACCATCAGCAAGAACGAGATCCAGGAGATCGTCAGGGTACTTGTACTAGTACTATTCAGAAGAAAGTACTGTTCTTATTTAGTATGCTGACAATAATGATTAGTACACACACATGATTGTATCGGTTAAACACAGTACTGTGTAGTATACACACATTTGTGTTTAGTATACCAACAATATTGTGTAGTACACACACATGATTGTATAGTTTGAACACAGTCATTTGTAGTATACACTTGTTTTTATTTAGTATACTGACAATAATGAGTAGAACACACACACAATGTATTGTTTAAACGCATTACTGTTTAGTATACTAACAATATTGTGTAGTACACACACATGATTGTATAGTTTGAACACAGTCATTTGTAGTATACACTTGATTTTATTTAGTATACTGACAATAATGAGTAGTCAACACACACAATGTATTGTTTAAACGCATTACTGTTTAGTATACACACATTTGTGTTTAGTATACCAACAATATTGTGTAGTACACACACATGATTGTATAGTTTGAACACAGTCATTTGTAGTATACACTTGTTTTTATTTAGTATACTGACAATAATGAGTAGAACACACACACAATGTATTGTTTAAACGCATTACTGTTTAGTATACACACATTTGTGTTTAGTATACCAACAATATTGTGTAGTACACACACATGATTGTATAGTTTGAACACAGTCATTTGTAGTATACACTTGTTTTTATTTAGTATACTGACAATAATGAGTAGTACACACACACAATGTATTGTTTAAACGCATTACTGTTTAGTATACACACATTTGTGTTTAGTATACCAACAATATTGTGTAGTACACACACATGGTTGTATAGTTTGAACACAGTCATTTGTAGTATACACTTGTTTTTATTTAGTATACTGACAATAATGAGTAGTACACACACACAATGTATTGTTTAAACGCATTACTGTTTAGTATACACACATTTGTGTTTAGTATACCAACAATATTGTGTAGTACACACACATGGTTGTATAGTTTGAACACAGTCATTTGTAGTATACACTTGTTTTTATTTAGTATACTGACAATAAGAGTAAACACACACACAAGAGTTTAAACGCGTTAAACACACATAATACCAACAAAGTGTAGTAAAAAGGTGTAAGTTTGAACACAGTATTTGTAGTATACACTTGTTTTTATTTAGTATACTGACAATAATGAGTAGTACACACACACAATGTATTGTTTAAACGCATTTACTGTTTAGTATACACACTTTTTGTTTAGTAACCAACAATATTGTTGTAACACAATATTATAGAAAAGTCATTTGTATATACATTATATATAAAAAATGAAAAAAAATATGTAAAAACATTGTGTTTAGTATACCAACAATATTGTAGTACACACACATGATTGTATAGTTTGAACACAGTCATTTGTAGTATACACTTGTTTTTATTTAGTATACTGACAATAATGAGTAGAACACACACACAATGTATTGTTTAAACGCATTACTGTTTAGTATACACACATTTGTGTTTAGTATACCAACAATATTGTGTAGTACACACACATGATTGTATAGTTTGAACACAGTCATTTGTAGTATACACTTGTTTTTATTTAGTATACTGACAATAATGAGTAGTACACACACACAATGTATTGTTTAAACGCATTACTGTTTAGTATACACACATTTGTGTTTAGTATACCAACAATATTGTGTAGTACACACACATGATTGTATAGTTTGAACACAGTCATTTGTAGTATACACTTGTTTTTATTTAGTATACTGACAATAATGAGTAGTACACACACACAATGTATTGTTTAAACGCATTACTGTTTAGTATACACACATTTGTGTTTAGTATACCAACAATATTGTGTAGTACACACACATGGTTGTATAGTTTGAACACAGTCATTTGTAGTATACACTTGTTTTTATTTAGTATACTGACAATAATGAGTAGTACACACACACAATGTATTGTTTAAACGCATTACTGTTTAGTATACACACATTTGTGTTTAGTATACCAACAATATTGTGTAGTACACACACATGATTGTATAGTTTGAACACAGTCATTTGTAGTATACACTTATTTTTATTTAGTATACTGACAATAATGAGTAGAACACACACACAATGTATTGTTTAAACGCATTACTGTTTAGTATACACACATTTGTGTTTAGTATACCAACAATATTGTGTAGTACACACACATGGTTGTATAGTTTGAACACAGTCATTTGTAGTATACACTTGTTTTTATTTAGTATACTGACAATAATGAGTAGAACACACACACAATGTATTGTTTAAACGCATTACTGTTTAGTATACACACATTTGTGTTTAGTATACTAACAATATTGTGTAGTACACACACATGATTGTATAGTTTGAACACAGTCATTTGTAGTATACACTTGTTTTTATTTAGTATACTGACAATAATGAGTAGTACACACACACAATGTATTGTTTAAACGCATTACTGTTTAGTATACACACATTTGTGTTTAGTATACCAACAATATTGTGTAGTACACACACATGGTTGTATAGTTTGAACAGTCATTTGTAGTATACACTTATTTTTATTTAGTATACTGACAATAATGAGTAGAACACACACACAATGTATTGTTTAAACGCATTACTGTTTAGTATACACACATTTGTGTTTAGTATACCAACAATATTGTGTAGTACACACACATGATTGTATAGTTTGAACACAGTCATTTGTAGTATACACTTATTTTTATTTAGTATACTGACAATAATGAGTAGAACACACACACAATGTATTGTTTTAACGCATTACTGTTTAGTATACACACATTTGTGTTTAGTATACCAACAATATTGTGTAGTACACACACATGGTTGTATAGTTTGAACACAGTCATTTGTAGTATACACTTGTTTTTATTTAGTATACTGACAATAATGAGTAGAACACACACACAATGTATTGTTTAAACGCATTACTGTTTAGTATACACACATTTGTGTTTAGTATACCAACAATATTGTGTAGTACACACACATGGTTGTATGGTTTGAACACAGTCATTTGTAGTATACACTTATTTTTATTTAGTATACTGACAATAATGAGTAGTACACACACACGATTGTATAGTTTAAAAACAGTACTGTGTAGTATACTACTTACAATATTGAGTAGTACACATAAATGATTGTATCGTTTAAATGCATTACTGTGTAGCATACACATTTTTATTTGGTATACCAACAGTATTGTGTAGTATACACACATTTCTGTGAAGTATGGCAACAATATTTTGTAGTATACACATATTTTTGTTTATTATACCAACAACATTGTGTAGTATACACACATTTCTGTGTAGTATTCTGTACACACTGTGTGTTATTCTTTAGTATATTCAGGTCAATGTAGCACAAACAATATTGTGTAGTACACTCACATAATTCTATAGTTAGGTAGAACTGTATTGTTTAAACACAGTACTGTTTAGTATACAATCATTTCTGTGTAGTATACACACACTTCACATAACCATATGCAAGTGTGTAGTACAGATAGTTAATTTTGAAGTATACACTAGTTTGGTTTAATATACCAACAACATCATGTAGTATACACACATTTCTTTATACACATACATATATCTGTTTAGTATACCAAAAATATTGTGTAGTAAACACACATTTCTGTGTAGTATATACACACTTCACACAACCATACAAAAGTGTTTAGTACAGACACGTAATTGTGTAGTATACACACATTTCACATACACGAGTGTGTAGTTGCTCATAATAATATTACGATGAAAACTAATACACAGAGAACGTATAGTAAGAATAAATGTTGAATAAATCCATCAAAATAAGTAATATTTGATGATATTTTCAACAATAATGCAACACGTTATTTTAGTTTATTTGTGATAAAGAGTTAAAAAGGATTTTAATTTGACAATAGATAATTATTCTTATTATTTTAAATATTAATAATAATAATTATTACACACGTCAAAGCAATAGAAGTCATTTATGAATATAATATTCATTATCATTTTGTAAAATATATAATAGCATCAATTATTTGACATTTAAATGAAAACATCAGTCAAAAGTTATTATTTGTCATAAATACTTTTACTTTGTTCTCATCCTGACAGGATTGAATAATGAAGTTAATTCGGTTGTTTTAAGTGATATATTTAAATCAACGAGTTTAAATCTTGAGAAAAGTATTTGTTGTTACTAACCAAGTGTTTCCGCTGCAGTCGATATTCAACATGATTCCAGCCGTGGATCAGCAGAACCTCCCGGAGGACGAAGACTCCCCGGAGAAGAGGGCGGAGAAAGTCTGGAGCTTCTTTGGAAAGAAGGAAAACGGTGAGTCTTTAGTTTAACATTCACACAAACACTCGTCACTTTATTTGGTCCCTGAACGTCTCGTAGGAACTTGTTTTTCTATGTGTGTAGCAGCTGTACAACTACACAATTAAGTGTCTGTACTACACACTTGCATGTATATGTAAAGTGTGTATATACTAAACAGAAATGTGTGTATACTACACAATATTGTTGGTATACTAAACAAAAATATGTGTTTACCACACAGTACTGCGTTGAAACTATACAATCAAGTGTCTGTACTACATACAATTGTGAGTATACTAAATAGAAATATTTGTATACTACACAATGAAGTGTTTGTACTACACACTCGCATGTATATGTGAAGTGTGTGTATAATGCACCAGAATGTGTGTATACTACACAGGAATGTGTGTATACTACACAATATTGTTGGTATACTAAACCAAAATATGTGTTTACCACACAGTACTGCGTTGAAACTATACAATCAAGTGTCTGTACTACATAATATTGTAATTATACTAAATAAAAATATTTGTATACTACACAATTAAGTGTTTGTACTACACACTCGAATGTATATGTGAAGTGTGTGTATACTGAACCAGAATTTGTGTATACTACAGAGGAATGTGCGTATACTACACAATATTGTTGGTATACTAAACCAAAATATGTTTTTACAACACAGTACTGCGTTTAAACTAAAAAATCAAGTGTATGTACTACATACAATTGTGAGTATACTAAATAGAAATATTTGTATACTACACAATTAAGTGTTTGTACTACACACTCGCATGTATATGTGAAGTGTGTGTATACTGCACCAGAATGTGTGTATACTACACAGGAATGTGTGTATACTACACAATATTGTTGGTATACTAAACCAAAATATGTGTTTACACACAGTACTGCATTGAAACTATACAATCAAGTGTCTGTATTACATACAATTGTGAGTATACTAAATATAAATATTTGTATACTACACAACTAAGTGTTTGTACTACACACTCGCATGTATATGTGAAGTGTGTGTATACTGCACCAGAATGTGTGTATACTACACAGGAATGTGTGTATACTACACAATATTGTTGGTATACTAAACCAAAATATGTGTTTACGACACAGTACTGCGTTGAAACTATACAATCAAGTGTCTGTACTACATACAATTGTGAGTATACTAAATATAAATATTTGTATACTACACAATTAAGTGTTTGTACCACACACTGCCTTATGTATGTGACATTTGTGTACACTATGAGTGTTATACTGAAGTATAGCCAGATGAATATGTAGTACACACATACTTTGTCTAGTATAGATATATGAGACATCTTTAATATACACACATGTAGTATATGCACAGTATTGTGTAGTATAAACATATTTTTGTGTTTAGACAAAATATTGTTAAGTTTACGCAAACTATTATGTAGTAACATTATTTAATGGTTTTAACAAAATATACATACCGACTGTGTAGTGCAGACACATAATTGTGTAGTATACACTTAATTGTGTAGTATATACATATTTCTATTTAGTATACAATAATATTGTGCAGTATAAACACATTTCTTTGTAGTATATTGTACACACTTAAGTGTTATTATGTAGTATAGCCAGATGAATATGTAGTACACAATCTTGTTTAATATACAAACATATTTATGTAGTATACGCACAGTATTGTGTAGTATACACACATTTTTGTGTATACACACAATATTGTAAAGTATACACAAAATATTGTGTAGTAAACATAGTTTTAACGCAATATTGTGTAGTATACACATATTCTAGTTTAGTATACTTACAATATTGTGTAGTACACACACATTTATGTGTAGTATACACACACTTCACATATAAATACACAAGTATTTAGTACAGACACTTAATTGTGTAGTATACACACATTTCACATACACGAGTGTGTAGTACAGACACATATTTCTATTTAGTATACTTACAATATTATGTAGTACACACACATGATTGTATCGTTTAAACGCAGTACTGGGTAGTATCACATATTTTTGTTTAGTATGCCAACAATATTGTATAGTACACAAATACATGATTGTATCGTTTTAAACGCAGTACTGTGTAGTATACACATGTTTTTGTTTAGTATGCCAACAATATTGTGTAGTCCACACACACACGATTGTATCATTTAAATGCAGTACTGTGTAGTATACACATATTTTTGTTTAGTATGCCAACAATATTATGTAGTACACACACATGATTGTATCGTTTAAACGCAGTACTGTGTAGTATACACATATTTTTGTGTATTATGCCAACAATATTTTGTAGTACACACACACACGATTGTATCGTTAAACGCAGTACTGTGTAGTATCACATATTTTTGTTTAGTATGCCAAAAAATATTGTGTAGTACACACACAATTGTATAGTTTAAACGCAGTACTGTGTAGTATACACATATTTTTGTGTAGTATATTAAAACACGATGACAAAAGCGTCACTACCTTCAAGCGTCTCGTCTCCTCCAGACAAGATCTCCGAGGGCGAGTTCATTCAGGGCGTGATGGACAACAAGGACATCCTGCGTCTGATCCAGTACGACGAGCCGCAGAAGATCCAGGAGAAGCTCAGGGAGAAGAAGCAGTGAAGAGACCTTTGGCTTGAAGATGTTCTTCACCTGTAGATGTTCTGACTTGTTGTTGTGTCTCTGGTTGTGTTGAAAACAAGTTCAAATAAAGAAACATAAATAACGTGTGTTTTTAACTACAAATTCAAATGTATAAACTGTGTTATAGATCATTCTAGCAATACCGTGTACATATCTTTGTAGTTAGTAAGTATTTCATGTACTTCAACCCCTGTGAAGACTCACCACACATCGAATACAAATACATCAAATAAGAATAAAAACACTTACCTGACCAACAAAAAGCGACGAGTCATTCTCTTCATACACGAATGCTAATGCTAACACACGAGCTAAGCTAACTAGCTACTAGTTCCTTGCGCGTGAAAACATCAAAGACGTCACACAAAAGTTAAAAGTTGTTCCCGAAACACAAAAACACACAAACAACACAAACCATAGTTATATATATTTTTAAAGTAACTAAAAATGTAAATATTTGAAACGCAGCTAAAGCTAACAAGCTAACATAGCTTAGCTCACCCGTGATTCGACGGTGCGTTCAAGTTCGAGAATAAAAAACACGTAAATGTCACGAATGATCTAAAGCGAATTTTTATCAAAAAGTTAAGATTAAAATTGTTAATCTAGTAGAAAATATTTCTCAAGAAAGTGTACAAATCAAACAGAGATAAAAAGTAATAACAATATTAATGATAAATAAACTATAAACAGGATAATAATAATAATAATAAATGTTATAGCATGTTATTGTTTAATGCATGTTTAAATGAAGATGGTTCTAATCAGTGAAATAATAATAATAGTAATAATAAACAACTATAAACATGATAATAATAATAAATAGTATTAAATAATTAAACAACATTATAACTATAATCATGATAATAATAACAAATATTATAGTATGTTATTGTTTAATGTAGGTTTAAATTAAGATGGTTCTAATCAGTGTAATAATAATAATAATAGTAATAACAAACAACTGATAATAATAATAAATAGTATTGTTATTTTTTAATGTATGTTTAAATGAAGATGGTTTTAATCAGTGAAATAATAATAATAGTAATAATAAACAACTATAAACATGATAATAATAATAAATAGTATTAAATAATTAAAAAACATTATAACTACAATCATGATAATAATAACAAATATTATAGTATGTTATTGTTTAAAGTATGTTTAAATGAAGATGTTCTCATCAGAGTAAGAGCAGCTTTAAGAGAATTAGGATCAAGTTACCGTCCACCTGTCAATCACATGATCCTATTAAAGACTGAGGTCGACAGAGACGAACGACTTCATACTTTAGTATCGACTCAACTGGAGCTGGAACATTTACACACATATTCTTGTATACCAACAATATTGTGTAGTATACACATATATTTGTTTAGTATAGCAACAATATTGTGTAGTATAGACATATTTTTGTTTAGTATAGCAACAATAATGTGTAGTATAGACATATTTTTGTTTAGTATAGCAACAATATTGTGTAGTATACACATACTTTTGTTTAGTATACCAACAATATTGTGTAGTATAGACATATTTTTGTTTAGTATAAAAAAAAAAAAAAAAAAAAAAAAAAAAAAATTTTGTGAAATAAAAAAATATTTTTGTGTTAGTATACCAACAATATTGTGTAGTATACACATATTTTTGTTTAGTATACCGACACTATTGTGTAGTATACACATATTTTTGTTTAGTATACCGACAATATTGTGTAGTATACACATATTTTTGTTTAGTATAGCAACAATATTGTGTAGTATACACATATTTTTGTTTAGTATAGCGCATAACAATTATGCTTTTTTTGTTTAGTATACAAAAATATTGTGTAGTATACACATATTTTGTTTAGTATACACAATATTCCCGTGTTAAGTATAAAATTTTTTGTTTAGTATAGCAACAATATTGTGTAGTATACACATATTTTTGTTTAGTATAGCAACAATATTGTGTAGTATACACATATTTTTGTTTAGTAATAGCAACAATATTGTGTAGTATACACATATTTGTTTAGTATAAAAAAAAAAAAAAAAAAAGAAAAAAAAACACATATTTTTGTTTAGTATAGCAACAATATTGTGTAGTATACACATATTTTTGTTTAGTATAGCAACAATATTGTGTAGTATACACATATTTTTGTTTAGTATAGCAACAATATTGTGTAGTATACACATATTTTGTAGTAAAAAAATTTGTTTAGTATACCAACAATATTGTGTGTAGTATACACATATTTGTGTTTAGTATACCAACAATATTGTGTAGTATACACATATTTTTGTTTAGTATACCAACAATATTGTGTAGTATACACATATTTTTGTTTAGTATAGCAACACTATTTTAAACTGTACACATATTTTTGTTTATTATACCAACAATATTGTGTAGTATACACATATTTTTGTTCAGTATAGCAACAATATTTTGTAGTATACACATATTTTTGTTTATTATACCAACAACATTGTGTAGTATACACACATTTCTGTGTAGTATTCTGTACACACTGTGTGTTATTCTTTAGTATATTCAGGTCAATGTAGCACAAACATTATTGTGTAATATACACACAATCTAGTTTAATATACACACATAATTGTTTGGTATTGTGTATTATACACACATTGTTATGTAGTATTAGCACAATCTTGTGTGGTATACAGATATTGTATTCGTATACACACCATATTGTAAAGTACTGTATACACAAACTATTGTGTAGTACACGTTAATGAATAGTTTTAACGCAATGTTGTACAGTATACACACATTTCTTTGTAGTATACATACACTAGTGTGTAGTACAGACACTTAATTGTGTAGTACACATAGTATGTTTGTGTTACATAAACACAGTAAAACAATGAGCAGGAACTTCAAGTTGACAAACGTACAGATTTTGAACGTAGTCATTAGCGCAACGAACAAAGGAACAAAGGAGCATCAATGCGATGGTTCTGATCCGTTTGGATCATATATTTGTTTGTGCTGTTGTTCAGATC
Source organism: Callionymus lyra (assembly GCA_016630915.1). Taxonomy (NCBI): domain Eukaryota; kingdom Metazoa; phylum Chordata; class Actinopteri; order Syngnathiformes; family Callionymidae; genus Callionymus; species Callionymus lyra. The sequence goes on along the minus strand of JACEEU010000695.1, from coordinate 19,659,564 downwards.
AGGAGGTCAAGAGGTCAAACATGTGCTGTTCACCTGACTATGGCGCCCCCTGCTGGCCCCCCCACCACACACACACACACACACACACACACTGAGTTTGATGTTTAATAGAATCACACGCTTAGAGAACACGTGAACACGTGAACACGCCTGACGACCGTGACACTGAAGGACATCGACACGACCTTTGAACCCACGAAGACGAACACGAGGACATGAAGACATGAAGACATGCAGGACCTTCTTCTTCTTCTTCTTCTTCTTCTTCTTCTTCTTCTTCTTCTTCTTCTTCTTCTTCTTCTTCTTCTTACAGAAATATATTTAACCAGAAAAATACTTTGTCAATGGATCCGATGAGAGCGAGGTGTCGGTTCTATTCCCGAGTCAAGGAGCCGTCGAGCAATCGTTAGTGATAATTAATAATAATAATTAAATAATGAAACACTGGAAGAAAAAGAGTAAATTACACTAAGATTAAAGTTTAAATTATTTATATTTAATCACATTTAATTATGATTCAAAGATAAAGAATACAAATATTTTTTAATAGAAATCAATTAATAAAAAAGTAAAGGAAATAAAATTTAACTTTCCTGAACATTTTTGAATAAAAATAAACAAAGTTTAAATAAAAATAAAAAGTCTTAAATCTGTCTCAACATAAATTACATTTTTTATGTTTTTTTTCTCACTAATAAACAAAAATGTGTTAAAAAAAATATTAATACAAATTCTTAAATCAGTCTAAATAAACATAATATTAAATAATATTAAATATAAACAGAGATTTAATTAAGAGTTAATTATCGTTTTAATAAATGTTTTAATCCACTAATAATAATAAATAAAACAACATTATTACTAAAAACCATTGATTAGTGAAAAGTAAATGTAAAAAAACACAAATAATAAAATATTATAACTAAACATATGTAAAACAATAATCATAAAACTTTATAATAATAAAGAAATTTGTCTCAATCAAAGTAATATATGATTTAAAGCGTTAATAAAAATAATAAAAATACAAACATTACTACTTAAAGTACAAAATAATATTGACTAGTGAAAACAAAAATACTGAACTAAAACTAAACATAAGCAGAAAAATATTTATAAAAATAAATAAATAAATCTTTCTCAGTTAAAATAATATTAAATAATATAATTTTTAAACAGAGATTTAATTAAGGTTTAATTCATTAATAATAGTAATAAAAATAACATTATTACTAGTTAAAGTACAACAAATGATTTATAAGTGAAAAATACAAATAATAATAAATAATAACTAAACATTTGCAGGAAAATAATCCATAAAAAACATGAATATTTTTCACATTCACTTGTTATTTAAGGAATAAGGATTAAATCTCTAAACTGGACTGAACTGGATGGAAGAGACTCCACACTCTGGTCTGGGAACATCTCGCAGCAGAAGGTTCTCCATCGACACACACACACCTGTACAAACGTCCAGCAGAACATTCCCGGGTTTAGGCACTAGAGGGCGCGTCAGTGATCCGGGCAGCACCTGTGGTGTGTAGCTGTCGCACAACTGGACTCACAACACGACAACAACCCGCGGCGGGCCAACAACAACACACCCACGAACATGCACGGGTCCAGGAGGTTCTGAGGTCCGCTTTGAGATGGAGAGGTCAGAGGTCGTCCTCGGCCCGACCTCTTCACGCGACGACAACGAGACAGACGTCCACTCGGGTGAATGCGGGTCATGACGGGGGTCGGGGTCAGGGGGGGAGGAACATGCTGGTTCTGATCCGGTTCTCCGGTGCTCTGGATCCAGCTGGTCCTGAACATGCACCGTCCCTGGATCCACGGAAACACCCGACGACGGGTCCAGAGCCTCTAGATGTCCAGGTCCACGGGCCGGACCTCGCCCGTCTTGTGCTCCTTCACCCAGAGTTCTCGGTCCTGGGCCGGGTCCACGGCCTGCAGCAGCTGGTCCACCAGCTCCACCGTCTGCAGGGGTCAAGAGGTCGAGAGGTCAGGAGGTCAGGAGGTCACGCCAGGGAGACAAGATGATGAACGTCACACAACACTGTCAGAGAATCTAAAGTGATCGCACAAAAATATACACACATATTTGTGTAGTATACGCACATATTTGTGTAGTTTACGCACATTGTCGTGTAGTATACAAGTATTGTATAGTATACACATAATATTGTAAAGTATACACAAACTATTGTGTGGTAAAAATGATTTAATAGTTTTAACGCAATAATGTGTATAATACACATTTTTAATTAGTATACTCACAATAGTTAGTAGTATAAACACATTTCCGTATAGTATACACACACGATTGTGTAGTACAGACACTTAATTGTGGAGTATACACAGGTTTCTGTGTAGTATACATACATGAGTGTGTAGAACAGTCACTTAAAAATGGTGTAGAATGCACACATTTCTGTGTAGTATACATACAAGAGTGTGTAGTACAGACACATAATTGTGTAGTATACAAACATTTCTTTGTAGTATAGATACGCGACTGTCTAGTACAGACACTTAAAAAAGGTGTAGTATACACACATTTCTGTGTAGTATATATACAAGAGTGTGTAGTACAGACACTTAACTGTTTAGTACACACACATTTCTGTGTAGCATACATACAAGAGTGTGTAGTACGGACACTTAACTGTTTAGTACACACACATTTCTGTGTAGCATACATACAAGAGTGTGTAGTACGGACACTTAACTGTTTAGTACACACACATTTCTGTGTAGCATACATACAAGAGTGTGTAGTACGGACACTTAACTGTTTAGTACACACACATTTCTGTGTAGCATACATACAAGAGTGTGTAGTACAGACACTTAACTGTTTAGTACACACACATTTCTGTGTAGCATACATACAAGAGTGTGTAGTACAGACACTTAACTGTTTAGTACACACACATTTCTGTGTAGCATACATACAAGAGTGTGTAGTACAGACACTTAACTGTTTAGTACACACACATTTCTGTGTAGTATATATACAAGAGTGTGTAGTACAGACACTTAATTGTTTAGTACACACACATTTCTGTGTAGTATATATACAAGAGTGTGTAGTACAGACACTTAACTGTTTAGTACACACACATTTCTGTGTAGCATGCATACGCAAGCGTGCAGTACAGACACTTAATTGTATAGTATACACATATTATGGTGTAGTATACACACATTGTGTAGTACACACATGTAGTACACACATATGTTTGTGTTATATAAGTACAGCCATTTCAAAGTTAACTAACAGATCATGAGTGTGTGACGTTGACCAAACGACTCAAAGAAAGAGAAGAGAAAGAAGACAGAGAAGAAAAGGAAGAAAAAGAAGAAAGAGAAGAGAGAGAGAAGAGAGAGAAGAGAGAGAAGAGAAGAAGATCTAAAACTCACGCTCTGGTTGAACATGTCCGTCTCGTGCCTCAGGGTGGTGTACTGACGCAGGTGCTGCTGGATCCACTCGATACGTTCCACCTCCAGCTTCTCCAGCTCCTGTCATGTCACACGTCAGACACAGAAACTCATCCGACACCAGAGCTTCTCACCATCGTGCTGGTCACCATCTCCTCGAACCACTTGCACTGAGTCTGGTTGTACAGGTCCACACATCGCATCAGGTCGTCTCCTGAGGACCAGGAACATCATCAGAACCATCAGGAACATCATCATATCCACCAGGAACATCATCAGATCCACCAGGAACATCATCAGAACCATCAGGAACATCATCATATCCACCAGGAACATCATCAGAACCATCAGGAACATCATCAGAACCATCAGGAACATCATCATATCCACCAGGAACATCATCAGAACCATCAGGAACATCATCAGATCCACCAGGAACATCATCAGATCCACCAGGAACATCATCAGATCCACCAGGAACATCATCAGAACCACCAGGAACATCATCAGGTCCACCAGGAACATCATCAGAACCACCAGGAACATCATCAGATCCACCAGGAACATCATCAGAACCATCAGGAACATCATCAGAACCACCAGGAACATCATCAGATCCACCAGGAACATCATCAGAACCACCAGGAACATCATCAGATCCACCAGGAACATCATCAGAACCATCAGGAACATCATCAGATCCACCAGGAACATCATCAGAACCACCAGGAACATCATCATATCCACCAGGAACATCATCATATCCACCAGGAACATCATCAGAACCACCAGGAACATCATCAGATCCACCAGGAACATCATCAGATCCACCAGGAACATCATCAGAACCATCAGGAACATCATCATATCCACCAGGAACATCATCAGAACCATCAGAAACATCATCAGAACCACCAGGAACATCATCAGATCCAC
>JACEEU010000695.1:19630181-19650181 GCA_016630915.1 Callionymus lyra | reverse complement strand
TTATACATAACATATTTTTACATTTCACGATAACAACTTAAGACACGTAAATACATGAATTAATTTATTATATATGATGTATAATAATTAAAAAAAAAGGTTATTATTATAATATTAATTACTGTTTTTATTGTCATTATTGTAGTCATGATGAAGACATGTTTCTGTTATACTGTGTGTGTGTGGGTGGGTGAGTGTCCGCCCCCGGCTGGCTGGGACAGGCTACCTCTCATGGATGAACTCGGCCATCTCCTTCTGCATCTGTTTGCCCTTGAGCTGCTTCTGCAGGATGACCTCCACGCCGGCCACCGACGCCGTGCCCTGAGGGTCCTTCTTGTCCGTCTGCGGAGACACCAGGAGTCACGTCTGTGCGTCAATCACCCGGGGTTACCGAGGGCAACGGAGGTGTCAGCGCCACTCGTCACAACAGGTCGACCCCGGTGGACGAAGATACCGAGGAAGAAGTTTCTTCCAAGACGAACGAAGATTTATTTAAACATTTATCTATGTTTAATTAACATTTAAACTTTGATTTATTTGATTTAAATGTTTTTGTTTTAAGCAAGTAATCATTTTTATATTTTTGAATAGTTTAATTCAATAATTTCTTTATTGTAGGGTAGATTTTCCTTTAATAATTACATTTTAAAATGAATTATTATTATCAATTATTTGGTTGGTTAAAAGGTTTATTTCTTTCTCTTTTTTAAAAAAGAAAATATGTCTTTTACACGTAGAGTTTGATATTCTAGTTCCAATAATTAAAAAATATATGTTTTTAGTCGTTAGCTCTTTAAATTCAATATAACATTTTTAATACAGAAAACAGATTCACCAAACATTACCAACAGAGCACCGAACTACCGGATCAAACTTTCAGCCAATCACGCGCCAGGCAGACGATCATGTGACGACAAAGAGGCTATAGTGTGTCGATTTATTACAGTGGACAACAAAGTATTGCTGTTGTCACTACATTAGATATGACTACTAATAAAAAAAATATTGAATTTGAAATTATTATTTTTAATTGTTCATATAGAAAATATTCAAATTTTGCATTAAATTATTTGAAAAAAGGCAACTAATTCAAAAGACAAATTAATGAATTCAGTTATTTGAAAAGATGTCAATAAAATTTAAATATTATACTATTTGTAAAAGAAAATCTTCTAAAAGTATTTTTTAAAAATACATTTTAATTAAGTAAGTAAGTAAAGTAATTAAATAATGAAATTTAAAAAAAATAATGAAATGCTTAAAACAATTAAAATAGTATCAACATTTTAAATATACTGTGTTGACACTGAGGTACTTGAACGCACCACGAGGCTCACAGGAACCAGGTGTGGATCAGGAGAGAAACCCTGAGCAGCCATTGGTGGATCTGTGGTCCACTCACCCAGAAGTAGTCGCAGTAGCTCCATTCGTTGGGCTTCAGCAGCTGCTGCTCCGGACCTTCTCCTGGCAGAGGGAACGTCACGCAGTTGATCTGAGGAGGACACGTGTCAACATCACACCAAGAGCATCCTGCAGAACTTCAAAATAAAAGCTCCTCCATCTTGACCCAGTTCAACACCAAGTTGAAAAAAAACCTCCTTCATGGAAAGAGTTTTTAGTGCTTTTGTGCCGAATTGAATCCGATAAAGGGCCGGAAATCTACGTGCAATTTGTATATTATTGTTTATTAAGGAGTGACTGAGCTTTTTTTGTTTGTTTTTCAACAGTGTGACTAATAAAAAAAAACACAACAAACAAAACATTTAATGTGTTGTTTTTTCCAAATGTAGAACAAAACGATACGAAGAAATAAAGGAAAAATTAGGATAAATGAATATATATATATTTTTAAATAAATAAACTAGATTAAATTTCGTAAAAATAAATAAATTAAAATTTTTATAAAATATAATCAGATTTTTTTGTGTAAAACATGTATTGATTCGAGTGTCACATGACAAGTCAATCCCTTGATCTATTGTGAGACCAATAACACGTTTAAATCCATTTCTTTAGCTCCATCTGGATCCAGGATCCACTTGTATGGCCTCTCAGCGCTGCTGCTGCTGCTGGTTGAGACGAGCTACTTGTCACCGGCGGTAAAATGGTTACTGTCCCTTTAAGACGTGTTTCCTCGAGTCACGGAAGAACATTTATGGATTATTTTAGGGGTCATGTGACATGAGCTCCTTGGCAGAGGTATGTCTGCTCTAAGTGTTTCTCTGAGCTGAGCCAGAAGGCATTATGACGTGTCTGTGTCCGGGATGAGATTCTCCAGGAGCTTCTCGTCACATGTTTGGTTAAGAGATACAAAATAAAAGCGCTGACCTGGAGCGCGTTACTAGAAACCGCGGCGTCCACGTGAGTCATGTGACCACAGAGGTCACACATGAGTGAACCCACGGGAGGAAACACTGACCCAGATGCAAAAACCACAAACACCGGATCCAAACAGCACAATTAGAGGCTGTTATGTAAGGATTGGCACCGGCGTGGCGCCCCCTGCTGGCTCAGAGCGAGACTGCGGTCGAGTGAAGCATCTGGACGAACACGTGGACGACACTCAACTATTGAAGGTCAACACACACGTGTGTGAACATCGTTGTTTACAGTAAATACTTTTAAATACAACTGTATTACTTATAAATCGAAGAGAGGAAAAGACTAGAATAAAAGAGAAATATACGGTAAAAACCTCTGTTACTAATATTTAACTGTTGATAATATGTACATATTAAATCGTTTATAGATATAAACTATATTTCATAGAGCAGTGTATGTATATACAAAAACTATCCTAGCAGAAGTTTTTACTTAAAAATAACAAAAGATTTTATCGCAGATATTATAAATGAATGTCTTTATATAAAAAAAAGTATTTCAGCTGTTTTGAATAATTCAGTATTTGCTTAATTAACATTGTAACATATATTCATATATTATGTTGTTTAATATTTTGTTTAATTAATGTGGCTTTAATACTTTTTGTGTGATTATATACTTTAAAATATTCTTAGTTATTTGAAATATCTTGGTGTTTTGTCTTGAAAAGTAAATCTTTTTTAAATATATTCTTTTTATAGATGATCTTTTGTTTTGTTGATATGGTTGTAGTGTTTTTTTGTGTGTGAATATAGTTTAGGGATCAGACTAAACGCTTTTACTTAAACAAAAGAATAGAAATCAGATCTGGTTTAAAGTCACAGGTTTTACTTGTACGAGTGAGAGTAGAACAGAGTTTACATGTATGTCATAAATCACTGAGCTGTTAGTTCGCTGTTGTATCTCTGTTGCCGTTTCACCAGCTGTTCATTATATTACAATACAATCAGAATATTATTATACCTGGTTGATAGACATACTTCAGCTCAGGACTTTCCCATCAAAAGCTAAACGTAAAAATATTTTTAAATAGGTTTGTTTTTTTCATTGCTAAGATAATATGTTCTTAAATTTTTATTTTATTTTGTTGTTTAATCCATTAATAAGTTAACGTGTTTTAAATGTGTATATATATCTTTATGTAAAATCATTTAAGTTATTTTAAAAACTTTTGAGTTTGATTTGTCAAGATTATATTTTTTAATATATTCCTTTATTTTATTGTTTAATCCGTTATTTTGGTTTTACTGCTTTTTATGTGAAAATAACTTTATGTGAAAATGCTTATTATGAATATTGTAGTGATTATTTTTGAAAAATATTCCTTTATGTTGTCGTTTAAATACTTGTTAACGTGGTTTTACTGCTTTTGGTGTAAATATGTACATTTTACTATGAAAATATTGCAGATCTGTGTTAAATTACAGTCAATTTTGTCCATTTATTCAGGAATATATTAAGAAACTGTATTTTAATTTAATTATTTTGCAAAAACATGTTTGATTTTTATGTTATTTGTCAAAATATATGGTTTTATTTTATTCACAACTACACTAAGAGTTTCCGGGATTTATTTTTCCGTCTTTGATGGAAACAAACAAGTGTGGAGGAAATAAAGGAGCTGCTGGAAAGGCAGGCGGTGAATCACGCTGGGGGAACAACATCATCATCGTAAACATCGCCGAGGCTCTCACGGACGCCGCGGCGTGACCTCGTGACCTCGCGGGGCTCCTGCACGTCCAGCGCTGTCGTCGCACAACTGGTTACATAATAACACAACACACAACACAACACAACCTCACGAGAAGAAACGCCGCGACACGATGGATTCGCTTCATTTTCCGGCTCACGGATGGTCGTGATCCTCCGCCGGAGCGACGCCGCATCCATCACGGCGCTCAGCGGCGCCTCGCTTCTTTAATGGCCGTTACTTTTATGTGCGAGATAAATCTGACGCAGGGTCGTGTGTGTGTGTGTGTGTGTAGATGTGTGTGTGTGTGTAGGAGTCAGTCGAGGTTGTTTCCAGAAGAACCAGGAGGAACTAAAAGACCAAAACGAGCAGCAAAACGACTCGTTCTTCAACATCGACTTCCCTTCAGAAGGTTCCACGCTGTTGCCTAGCAACTGATTACCGCGCCGCCTGGTGTCCGTGTCACGTATCGATCGGCGCCGCGACCCTCGTAACTCGCTGCTCGACGTTCTCACGCTCGTAACTTTTTTTCTTCAAAGATGGAAACAGAACGTCATACATTGCATTGTGGCGCTGATGGCTACGCTCGAGAAAGCTAACACTGAATTAAATCAGCTGATCGGAAAACTCGTTTCACACTCGTCGAAAAAACACACAAAAATCTAAAATCCTTCCTCGTTTTCTCGAGGGTAACAAAATGCTTGAGTTGGAGCACAATTTTCGTATTTACTGAATCCATTTTTATTGAAGTAATTCACGAATAAATGGTTAAATTAATTAATTAATTAAATTAAGTTCGGGGGCAGGAGTGGAGTGAAAGTATCATGATGTTCTATGTTAGTCTTTGTATCCTTTGTTGTTGTTTTCCTTTGATCTATGTTCTTTATCTTTATCTTCAGACTTAGATTGTGTCATCTTGTTCTTTATCTTTATCTTCAGACTTAGATTGTATCATCTTGTTCTTTATCTTTATCTTCAGACTTAGATTGTGTCATCTTGTTCTTTATCTTTATCTTCAGACTTAGATTGTGTCATCTTGTTCTTTATCTTTATCTTCAGACTTAGATTGTGTCATCTTGTTCTTTATCTTTATCTTCAGACTTAGATTGTGTCATCTTGTTCTTTATCTTTATCTTCAGACTTAGATTGTGTCATCTTGTTCTTTATCTTTATCTTCAGACTTAGATTGTGTCATCTTGTTCTTTATCTTTATCTTCAGACTTAGATTGTATCATCTTGTTCTTTATCTTTATCTTCAGACTTAGATTGTGTCATCTTGTTCTTTATCTTTATCTTCAGACTTAGATTGTGTCATCTTGTTCTTTATCTTTATCTTCAGACTTAGATTGTGTCATCTTGTTCTTTCTCTTTATGTTCTTCTTCTTATTTAATTTGATTTATTTTTTATTTTTAATGAAGAATTGCTGTATTTTCTGTGGCTATTGGAAAAAAAAAAATTCCCGAGGAGACCTACTGAGGATCAATAAAGTTCTACCTTACCTTACCTTACCTTAAATAAAATGAATAAATGTTTTTTTTAATGTTATAGCTAAACGTCAACAAGATCTAATCAAAATCATAAAAATGACAGAAATGTTTTTTTTGTAATGGAAAATATTTTGGATATAAAATCTAAGAAAATTGTATAGAAGTAGCGCATACCTCTGCCAAGGAGCTCATTTTACGAGACAAATAAATCAATAAGTTTTAAAATGATCTAAATATATAAGAAACAAAGAGTAATTATATAGTTTGACCCACAACAAGACCAACGCTAATGTTAGCTTAGCCGTAGCCACCAGATGCATGTTTTGTCACCGCAGTACTAGTTACAAATTAACCCAATAATCCTGCTAATCCAGATTTTTTTCTTAAAAATAAGATCCATTTTTTTAAAGGTTTTTTCAGGAACTGATAATTGCAGACAAAAACAAAAAAGGTAATAATGAACATTTATGTTTTTTTTGTGTGATCAGACTAAACGCTTTTACTTAAACAAAAGAATATAAATCAGATCTGGTTTAAAGTCACAGGATTTTAGTCGTTATACTTGTACAAGTGAGAGTAGAACAGAGTTTACATGTATGTCTGAATCACTGAGCTGTTAGTTCGCTGTTATATCTTCCTCTTCATTTATGAAAAGCTGGTTTCATGATAAATTGAGATGAGTTTGTGTCTTTTTTAAGGTGTTTTTTATTCAGTTTCTTATCGAACTGCACGTCCAAGAGTGATGGACAGATACTGGGAATAAAAAACAACAACATTGCCTTAAAGCAAGACCATGATTGATGTTAGCTTAGCCGCGTCCACCAGTTGCTTTAGCAGCCCTAAAACAATACAGAATAAGAACATGTTTTTTCAACACAGTACTAGTGAAAGATGAATCCATTAATCTTGTTCAATTATATCAACGTATTTTTAAAGGTATTTGAAGATTATCGAAGACAAAAAACACAAAGCTTATGATGAACATTTATCAAAAGATGGTTTAATGTTGAATTTTATCCTCATTTGTTCTTGATTGTGTCTATTTTAAGGTGTTTTAATTCAGTTTCTTATCGAAAAAAAACACTGATTTTAAGATTAAAAAGAATAAATTAGATTTAAAAAAATGAAGTAGAAAATCCAAAAATGTGTCAAAACACGCACGAAGCCTGGAAACACCTCCGGCGCCGCCATAGCAACAAGTCACCACCGCAGTGACTTGTTGAAGGTGACGAGAAGGTTGAGTCGAGGGTCCGACGGACCGCTTCACTGTCGCCATGACAACTGTTGCGTAACACCAGGAGGAGGAGAAGAAGAAAAACAACACCTTTTCCTCATCCTGACGTCAGGATTGATTCACCTGAAGGCGATCACACACGTACACACACACACTCACACACACACACACACACACACACACACACACATGCACACACACACTCACACCAGACGTTTTTTTCTGTTGTCGCCATGGAAACTGCTCTGGCTGCATCTCTCGGGTCTTTTTCACAATCTGCTGCAGGTCGGAACCCCCTTTACCCCCCCCCCCCCTCTGGTTCTGGTCCTCACCTCGGGGTTACATAATCAGTGTGGACCGGGTCCAGGTGCGAGTCCCTAACCTGACTCTCCTCAGACGAGGGACCCTCGGATTCAGAGGAACCCCCCCCCCATCCTCGTCGTGACGGCGAGAAGTTGAGGTACTCACCGTGGTCCTGGTCTCCTTCACCTCCCTGATCTGCCTCTTGGCCGGAGACACGGATCCAGGAGCCTGTGGAGCGAGACACGAGGGGTCGTCAAAACTCTCCTCGGTGTCGAAGCTGGCTTCCATCATGGTCTCCTCGCGCCTCCTCCTGCTCGCTGCTCTGGGAGGGAGGAGAAGAAAGAAAGAAACACTCCTGGTTCTGTCCAAACACACCGATCCAGAGGCGAGCGGAGGGAGAAGGAGGAGGAGGAGGAGGAGGAGGAGGAGGTTCTAGAGGAGGAGGTGTGAGCGTGACGAGTCCAGCCTCCAGTGCTGTCAGAGCCGCTTTAAGGTCTGCGAGTGAAAAGGATGTCGTTCCTGAAGCCAACAAAAAAAGGAGAGACAGGCGGCAGGAGGAGATCCGTTCACATGCACCTCCTTCTTCCCCCCGGAGAGAGCGCGGTCGAGGGAGGAGGAGACGCAGGAGCGTTCAGAGCAGAGGAGGCAATTAACGTCCTCGGAGGCCCCCGGCGGAGCAGAGGAGGAGAGAGGAGCAAATTAATCTGACAAACAGTTGCAGAGGAAAAAAAGATGAACCAGATGTTTACTAACGTGGCTTCATCGTATTTCATGGTAATATGTATGTTTAGGGTAATATTTCACGTGTACATCCACCAGCTGGGGAAAAGCACTCAGAGAGCGCAGACCTCCGAAATAAAAATGACTTTTTACCGTATCAATGGTTTAGAATGCGCATTTTATTTCTACTGTGAGATTAAAAAGATCCTACTATGGAGACTTGAGTTGCAAGTTCCCAGATACCGACGTTATACTTTCTACATTTTGAGAAATATTTGTACCACATAAAGTCAGCTGGAGGTCAGTAAGTACAAGGAGTAGATATGGACAAGTAACAAGTATATATGTGTAGTATTGTCCAGTACTTGACTCTGGTGTTGTGATAGTGTAGTAACAAGTATATATGTGTAGTATTGTCCAGTACTTGACTCTGGTGTTGTGATAGTGTAGTAACAAGTATATATGTGTAGTATTGTCCAGTACTTGACTCTGGTGTTGTGATAGTGTAGTAACAAGTATATATGTGTAGTATTGTCCAGTACTTGACTCTGGTGTTGTGATAGTGTAGTAACAAGTATATATGTGTAGTATTGTCCAGTACTTGACTCTGGTGTTGTGATAGTGTAGTAACAAGTATATATGTGTAGTATTGTCCAGTACTTGACTCTGGTGTTGTGATAGTGTAGTAACAAGTATATATGTGTAGTATTGTCCAGTACTTGACTCTGGTGTTGTGATAGTGTAGTAACAAGTATATATGTGTAGTATTGTCCAGTACTTGACTCTGGTGTTGTGATAGTGTAGTAACAAGTATATATGTGTAGTATTGTCCAGTACTTGACTCTGGTGTTGTGATAGTGTAGTAACAAGTATATATGTGTAGTATTGTCCAGTACTTGACTCTGGGGTTGTGATAGTGTAGTAACAAGTATATATGTGTAGTATTGTCCAGTACTTGACTCTGGTGTTGTGATAGTGTAGTAACAAGTATATATGTGTAGTATTGTCCAGTACTTGACTCTGGTGTTGTGATAGTGTAGTAACAAGTATATATGTGTAGTATTGTCCAGTACTTGACTCTGGTGTTGTGATAGTGTAGTAACAAGTATATATGTGTAGTATTGTCCAGTACTTGACTCTGGTGTTGTGATAGTGTAGTAACAAATATATATGCATATTTAAGCTTGTCCCAGCTACTTGGGGTGGGACGTAGAAGACACCCTGGAAAGGTCTTCATGCACAGACACACAAACACACCAAAGACAACCTGAAGTCACTGATCAAACTATGAATATTTGTTGGACGTTGAGAGGAAACTAGAGTTCCCGGAGGAAACCTATGAAAGTACAAACTCTCAGTAAGTAGTCCTTGGGCTGGAATCGAACCAACAACCTGATTGCTGTGGGATTTTGGCAACACACGGAACAATACGAGGCAATTATTCCTTTGTATTCTAGACTTTGTTCTTCTACAGAGACACAATATTCACTCACTTCATCAGGCGAACTAACAAAAACCATGAAAGTTCAGTTTCTAAAAACATACGTCCACCAGCTCGTGCCTACAGGAGGCGCTCTCAGACTCACCTTTCCTGCCATGACCTGAACGATCCCGGTCCAGATGCTTTCAAAACCAAGTCCAGTAGTGTCAGAATCACAAAGTCCGGACCCACAATCCCCCGAATGTCCTGCGATCAGAGCCGGTCCTGCCCTGGTCTGTAATTGGTCACGTGGGTTTGGCAGGACCACAAAGTTGGCGCCGGTTCATCCGAGCGCAGGAAGCGACCCTGCTGAGCCGGTCCACGGATACACTTATGCTGAGCCGGTCCACGGATACACTTATGCTGAGCCGGTCCACGGACACACTTATTAACCAGCTGCCAGTTTCTGCTACACAAACATATCTTGGTCAAACTATTATTTCATGAAGCTCGTCTGGAATGAGGATCTGAACGTTACAAACATTTAATATGTTAGCATCGAGCTAATAAAGGGGTTGATGAAATTATTTTGTTCTTTGATAATAAATAAAGCTAACTAGCTTGTTAGCTTGATAAGTATGTTAGCTTGCTATGTATATAGCTGAAAAATGTTATAAACATCTTAATATGTTAGCATCGAGCTAATAAAGATGATGATGCAACAATTTGGTTCATATATAATTAGCTTGTTAGCTAGATTAGTATGTTGGCTTGCTATGTATATAGCTGAAAAATGTTGGAAACATCATAATATGTTAGCATCGAGCTAATAAAGGGGTTGATGAAATGATTTTGTTCTTTGATAATAAATAAAGCTTATTAGCTTGTTAGCTTGAATATTACGTAAGCTTGCTACGTATATAGCTGAAAAATATTGTAAACATCATAATATGTTAGCATCGAGCTAATAAAGGGGTTGATGAAATGATTTTGTTCTTTGATAATAAATACATTTTATTAGCTTGTTAGCTTAATTAGTATGTTAGCTTGCTATGTATATAGCTGAAAAATGTTGTAAACATCTGAATGTGTTAGCATCAAGCTAATAAAGGTGACGATTAAATAATTTTGTTTTTTAAGAATAAATAAAGCTAATTAGCTTGTTAGGTTGATTAGTACGTTAGCTTGCTATGTATAAAGCTGATAATAAAGCATGTTGTAAACATCTGAATATGTTAGCATCGAGCTAATAAAGATGAAGATTAAATAATTTTGTTATTTAAAAATAAATAAAGCTAATTAACTTGTTAGCTTGAATACTACGTAAGCTTGCTAATATATAGCTGAAGAATGTTGTAAACTTTTAAATATATGTTAGCATCGAGCTAATAAAGATGACGATTAAATGATTTTTTTCTTTGACAATAAATAAAGCTAATTAGCTTGGTAGCTTGATTAGTATGTTAGCTTGCTACGTATATAGCTGAAAAATGTTGTAAACATCTGAATATGTTAGCATCAAGCTAATAAAGGTGACGATTTAATTATTATTCTTTAAGAATAAATAAACGTAATTAGCTTGTTAGCTTGATTAGTACGTTAGCTTGCTATGTATATAGCTGATGATAAAGCATGTTGTAAACATCTCAATATGTTAGCATCTAGCTAATAATGATGATGATGAAATTACTTTGTTCTTAAAAACTTTTTTAAGGCTACTTAGCTTGATAGCTTGATTAGTACGTTAGCTTACTACTTATACAGCTGAGGAATGTTGTAAACATTTTAATATGTTAGCATCAAGCCAATAAAGATGAAGATTAAATGATTGTGTTCTTTGATAAAAAAAATAAAGCTAATTAGCTTGTTAGCTTGATTAGTATGTTAGCTTGCTAAGTATAAAGCTGAAAAATGTTGTAAACATCTGAATATGTTAGCATCGAGCTAATAAAGATGATGATGCAATGGTTTTGTTCTTTGATAATGAATATAGCTAATTAGCTTGTTAGCTTAATTAGTAAGTTAGCTTGCTACGTATATAGCAGAAGATGAAGCATATTGTTAACAACTTAATATGTTGGCATCAAGCTATAAAGATGATGATGAAATGATTTTGTTCTTTGATAATAAATAAAGCTAATTAGCTTGTTAGCTTAATTAGTATGTTGGCTTGCTACGTATATAGCTGAAGAATGTTGTACACATTTTAATATGTTAGCATCGAGCTAATAAAGATGATGATGAAATTATTTTTGTTCTTTTATAATAAATAAAGCTAACTAGCTTGTTAATCTTGATTAGTATGTTAGCTTGCTAAGTAGATAGCTGAATATGAAGCATGTTTTGCACATCCTAGTACGTTAGCATGATGCTCGCTAAAAATGCTAAATGTTGGCTAAAGATATTCAAGATGGTCAGATTGACACGTGAAGAGAAAAGCGAAGGTTGTTCAGAGTCAAGTTATCTGTAGCTCAGCTCGTAAAACTCCAGAACCGTGTTCCTGCAGAACCATGGACCCGATGACGGGTCGCAGGAACCATGGACCCGATGACGGGTCGCAGGAACCATGGACCCGATGACGGGTCGCAGGAACCATGGACCCGATGACGGGTCGCAGGAACCATGGACCCGATGACGGGTCGCAGGAACCATGGACCCGATGACGGGTCGCAGGAACCATGGACCCGATCTCCGGGATTCTGGCAGGTTAACGCCACATATTGTCGCCAACAGTAATGGACCCGATGCACGTCTTGGAACATGGACCCGATGACGGGTCGCAGGACCTCCCGTACCTCGCTGGACCTGGCCCTTTGCTCCTCCTCGCTCCTTCTCTCTCTCCTCCTCGACTACTTCTTCGGCAACCTTGGACGCTCTGGGGGGTCGCATGGGGAGCCATCTGCCGGTCTGGCCGGGTCCCTGGAACCTGGCCCCTTCGCTGGACGGCGGACCTCTCTTGAACCATGGACCCTATGACCGCTCCTGGACCTCCTCCTCTGGTCTCGTACCTGCCTCGTGGATCGGTCGGGAACAGGAACCATGGACCCGTACCGTCTTCAGGAACCATGGACCGTACGGGTCGGAGGGAGGGACGAAAGGGGGGGGGGGGGGAACCAGGGACGGGGGAGGGGGGCGGAGGAAGCATTAGACCTGGACTCCTTCTCGGCTCCTCCTCTCTTAACCCCACTCGCTCTTCTTGCCTCCTCGGGGCTCATGGTTTAGCACGCTCTTCTTCTCTCTCTGGCTCCTTCTTGGCTCCTCTCTCTTCGCTCTTCTTCTACTCCTCCTCGCTCCTTCTTCTCTCCTCTCGCTCTTCTTCTCTCCTCCTCGCTCTTCTTCGCTCCTTCTCGCTCTTCCTCTCTCCTCTCCTCCTCGCTCTTCTTCGCTCCTTCTCGCTCCTCCTCTCTCCTCTCCTCCTCGCTCTTCTTCGCTCCTCTTTGCTCCTCTTTCTCTCCTCTCCTCATCTCTCGCTCTTCTTCTCTCCTCCTCGCTCTTCTTCGCTCCTCCTCGCTCTTCTTCGCTCTTCTTCTCTCCTCCTCGCTCTTCTTCTCTCCTCCTCGCTCTTCTTCTCTCCTCCTCGCTCTTCTTCTCTCCTCCTTCGCTCTTCTTCTCTCTCCTCGCTCTCTTCTTCTCTCCCTCCTCGCTCTTCTTCTCTCCTCCTCGCTCTTCTTCTCTCCTCCTCGCTCTTCTTCTCTCCTCCTCGCTCTTCTTCTCTCCTCCTCGCTCTTCTTCTCTCCTCCTCGCTCTTCTTCTCTCCTCCTCGCTCTTCTTCTCTCCTCCTCGCTCTTCTTCTCTCCTCCTCGCTCTTCTTCTCTCCTCCTCGCTCTTCTTCTCTCCTCCTCGCTCTTCTTCTCTCCTCCTCGCTCTTCTTCTCTCCTCCTCGCTCTTCTTCTCTCCTCCTCGCTCTTCTTCTCTCCTCCTCGCTCTTCTTCTCTCCTCCTCGCTCTTCTTCTCTCCTCCTCGCTCTTCTTCTCTCCTCCTCGCTCTTCTTCGCTCCTCTTCTCTCCTCCTCGCTCTTCTTCTCTCCTCCTCGCTCTTCTTCTCTCCTCCTCGCTCTTCTTCTCTCCTCCTCGCTCTTCTTCTCTCCTCCTCGCTCTTCTTCTCTTCCTCCTCGCTCTTCTTCTCCTCCTCCTCTTCTTCGCTCCTCCTCGCTCTTCTTCTCTCCTCCTCGCTCTTTCTTCTCTCCTCCTCGCTCTTCTTCTCCTCCTCCTCGTCTTCTTCTCTCCTCCTCGCTCTTCTTCTCTCCTCCTCGCTCTTCTTCTCTCCTCCTCGCTCTTCTTCGCTCCTCCTCGCTCTTCTTCTCTCCTCCTCGCTCTTCTTCTCTCCTCCTCGCTCTTCTTCTCTCCTCCTCGCTCTTCTTTGCTCCTCCTCGCTCTTCTTCGCTCCTCCTCGCTCTTCTTCTCTCCTCTCCTCTTCTTTGCTCCTCCTCGCTCTTCTTCTCTTTCCTCGCTCTTCTTCTCTCCTCCTCGCTCTTCTTCTCTCTTCTTCTCTCTCTCCTCTTCTTTTCTCCTTCGCTCTTCTTCTCTCTCCTCGCTCTTCTTCTCTCCTCCTCGCTCTTCTTCTCTCCTCCTCGCTCTTCTTCTCTCCTCCTCCTCTTCTTCTTCTCTCCTCCTCGCTCTTCTTCTCTCCTCCTCCTCGCTCTTCTTCTCTCCTCCTCGCTCTTTTCCTCCTCGCTCTTCTTCTCTCCTCCTCTTCTCTTTTCTCTCCTCTCCTCGCTCTTCTTCTCTCCTCCTCCTCGCTCTTCTTCTCTCCTCCTCTCTTCTCTCTTCTCTCCTCCTCGCTCTTCTTCTTCTTCTCTCCTCCTCGCTCTTCTTCGCTCCTCCTCGCTCTTCTTCTCTCCTCCTCGCTCTTCTTCGCTCCTCCTCGCTCTTCTTCTCTCCTCCTCGCTCTTCTTCTCTCCTCCTCGCTCTTCTTCCTCCTCTCTTCTTCTCCTCTCCTCCTCCTCGCTCTTCTTCTCTCCTCCTCGCTCTTCTTCTCTCCTCCTCGCTCTTCTTTGCTCCTCCTCGCTCGAAAATTGTTTGATTCTAGTTGAAAATTGTGAGTCAATCGTGAGTGAATAATGACGATCAGCTCGACTCATCAGCCCAACAACCTCGGAACCTCGTGAGCCCGTCGAGTGCACAGGACGGCCATGTTGTTTGTTCCTCTAAAACAACACGGTTAACCTGCCTTGATCGTAATCATGACCTCTGAGGTCGACAGGTCACTCAATCATCATCGTGTGATTGGTCGAGAAGCGGACATGTGTGTCTCTTCAGGGAGTCTTAGAGCTTCGTGCACACATTTGTTGGCTTCAATATTCATTCGCCATCATTACATTCCACTGTCAGGAGCTTCTGGACTGAACCAGCTGGGTGGAGAGTTCATTAAGCTTTCCCCTTGGCTCGGACAAAATTAATTTTCAAAAAAAAAAAAAAAAAAAAAGGGGGGGGGGGGGGGGGGGGGCAAAAAAAAAAAAAAAACCCCAAGAAATTGACCCAAGAAAAAAAATTAATTTTCTTTTCACCAAATAAACATAAAAAACATAATTAAATATAAATATAAATAAACATAAATAAATACAAATAAACGTAAACATCAATAAACATCAATAAATAAAAATAAACATAAATAAACACAAATAAACATAAATTAACATCAATAAATAAAAAATAAACATAAATAAATATAAATAAACATGAATAAAATAAAATTAAAATATAACAAATATTGAATAATTGAAAGGAAAATAAAACAAATATTGAGTAATTGTAATTAAAATATAACAAATATTTAATAATTTAAATGAAAATATAACAAATATTTAATAATTAAAATAAAAATATAACAAGTATTTAATAATTGAAATGAGAATATAACAAATATTAAGTAAATTAAATGAAAATACAACAAATATTGAATAATTGAAATGAAAATATAACAAATATTGAGTAATTGAAATAAAAATATAACAAATATTGAATAATTGAAATGAAAATATTAAAAAATATTGAATAATTAAAATAAAAATATAACAAATATTGAATAGTAAAAATAAAAATATAAAAAATATTGAATAATTGTAATTAAAAACATATATAAATACAAATGAACATAAATAAACACAAATAACTAAAAATAAATATAAATAAACATAAATAAACTAAGATAAACATAAATAACTTTATTTTCAATTATTTATTCACAAGATGGAGCTGAACATGTATTTATGTATGTATTATACTTATACTACTACTACTAATAAACTAAATACTGAAATACTAAAATATTGAATAATTGAAATTAAAATAGAAAAAATATTGAATAATTGAAATTAAAATGGAAAAAATATTGTATAATTGTAATTTAAATATAACAAATATTGAATAAATGAAATGAAAATATAAAAGAAATATTGAAAAATTGAAATAAAAATAGAAAGAATATTGAATAATTATAATAGAAATATAACAAATATTGAATAATTGAAATGAAAATATAACAAATATTGAATAATTGAATTTAAAATATAATAAATATTGAATAAATGAAAGAAAATATAAAACATATTGAATAATTAAAATAAAAATAGAAAGAATATTGAATAATTATAATAGAAATATTACAAATATTGAATAATTAAAATAAAAATATAACAAATATTGAATAATTATAATAGAAATATAACAAATATTGAATAATTAAAGTAAAAATATAACAAATATTGAATAATTGTAATTAAAATATAACAAATATTGAATAATTGAAAGGAAAATAAAACAAATATTGAATAATTGTAATTAAAATAGAACAAATATTGAATAATTGAAAGGAAAATAAAACAAATATTGAGTAATTGTAATTAAAATATAACAAATATTGAATAATTGAAATTAAAATATAACAAGTATTGAATAATTAAAATAAAAATATAACAAACATTAAATATTGAAATAAATTCAATCACACAATATTCTGATGACATTGATTTACTTCCTGCACTGTAGTGTTTTTATTTGCCACTGATTTAACAAACTTAGCAAACTTTTCACTGATGTTTCCTGACTCAGCAGAACTTGATTTTGAAGAGAATAAACAACAACAAAGGTAAAGATGTTACAAACATTCATTAAAGAACTGCTTTATTCTCCTTATCAAGCGTCGACACTGGATTCTCTGGAACATCTTCGTTCTCAAGAGTTTCTGCTCGTGAACGAAACCTTTTCTGCTGTTGACTCTCGAAACGAGTTCAACTTCCTGTCAAAGGTTTTCAAAATAACAGAACACGTGACAAAATAAAAGCCTTTAAAATCCTTGCATTTACAAGAGTAGAAATGTCTGAACGATGAGAGACATTTAGAAACGTTCTACACAAAGAAAACTGGAGTCTTTTATTGGAGGTCAAAGGTTAAACTTTATTGACACTGAAGCGGAAACAAGAGTCACAATGATTACAGACAGTTAAAGAAAGATTCATCCAAACACTCGTGGATCGTGTTGACGCTCAGAGAGTCTCTGGCTGAACATCTGCTGGAGACACTTCCAACATCTCCAACATCTCCACCTCCTCCACAGGTGCTGGCAGCTGCTCTCTCCTCCTGCTCCTCTGGACCACAACAACAACAACAACAACAACAACAACAACAACAACAACACACATCATGAAGGTCACGACACTGAGCATCACAGACCGCACTAGATGGTGATCAACCTCTGGCTCTCCGAACACCACAAGGGTCTTAGATGTGAAGACACAACGATTGTCTTTCCAAACCACACACCAGAACTCTCCGCTGTGTTCCAGAGAGATGTTAGTGATCTCCAGGCTCGTGTCGGAGAGAAAGATTCCGTCTTTTTGTCCTCCATATACAAGTGATGTTCTTCCTTCAGTTCTGTTTGTCTTCATGAACCAGTACATGTCACCAGTCTGTTTCCAGTCACATCGTAGAGTCACGTTCTCTCCTCCAGTGAGAAACACCTCAGCAGGTGGGTCAGACTCAGGACACACAAACAGGTAGTAATAATCATCATACTGACCACTGCGAGCACAGATGTATTGGCCTGTGTGGTCCAAGGTCAGTGATGGAAACATCAGAGTGTAGTTGTTAATCACTTCATGTTTCATCACTGATCTAATCCTTGACTCGTGTGGTTTGTTTCCAGTGATGTCAGAGCAGTTCAGCTCCAGACTCTCTCCCACCGACCTGTGAATGTGATTAAGTTGTACATCAACATTAAACTGTTCCAGTCCTTCACAGCTCTGATGGTTCTTCTGCAGACAGAAATAATTGAACCAACCAGAACTTCTGTCAAACGTTACCAGAAGAGATGTTTTGTTCTTCACTTGCTGTAGTTTGTACATTGAAGATGTTTCATCATCGATTAAAGTTAATTCAAAGTTTCTTGTTCTGTGGTTATATTGACTTAAAGCCCACTGGACCCTCTGGTTTGGTCCCACACCGTCACAGTTCAGCTCCAGTGTCTGTCCAACATAAGGGAACAAGACCTGACGTCTTTCTTTTTCTTTCCTCGTCATCTTTTGTGTGTCACAAACCAGGAGAGTGAAGTTCTTCTCGTGCGTCACGTTGTTCTGGGTCCAGCACTGTTCTTGGTACTGACCCGAGTCTGAGACCTTCAGAGGGTCTATTCTATAAGAAGCTTCTGTCTCCAGTCTGGAGTCATGATGCGAAGAGTTCCACAGAAGTTCCTTCTCTTCACCGATCCATCTGGAGATCAAGCAGACGTCATCAGTTGGTTTGTTCAGGAAGAAGCGATGAGAGTCTCCTTCCATCTTGAGGATCTCAGCGAGGATGTTGTTGGAGAAGAAGGTCACCAGCAGCAGGATCAGTGCAGCCATGTCTGCGTCTGTGAGCGAGAGTCGCCTCTGCAGCGACTTCATGATGTCAATCTCTTCACCATCAGCAGCTTCTCTACGATTGTTGAAATAAACAAATATTGAATAATTGAAATATAACAAATATTGAATAATTGAAATATAACAAATATTGAATAATTAAAATATAACAAATATTGAATAATTGAAATATAACAAATATTGAATAATTAAAATATAACAAATATTGAATAATTAAAATATAACAAATATTGAATAATTAAAATATAACAAATATTGAATAATTAAAATATAACAAATATTGAATAATTAAAATATAACAAATATTGAATAATTGAAATATAACAAATATTGAATAATTGAAATATAACAAATATTGAATAATTGAAATATAACAAATATTGAATAATTAAAATATAACAAATATTGAATAATTGAAATATAACAAATATTGAATAATTAAAATATAACAAATATTGAATAATTAAAATATAACAAATATTGAATAATTGAAATATAACAAATATTGAATAATTAAAATATAACAAATATTGAATAATTAAAATATAACAAATATTGAATAATTGAAAATATAACAAATATTGAATAATTGAAATATAAAAAATATTGAATAATTGAAATATAACAAATATTGAATAATTAAAATATAACAAATATTGAATAATTGAAATATAACAAATATTGAATAATTAAAATATAACAAATATTGAATAATTAGAAATATAACAAATATTGAATAATTAAAATATAACAAATATTGAATAATTAAAATATAACAAATATTGAATAATTGAAATATAACAAATATTGAATAATTAAAATATAACAAATATTGAATAATTAAAATATAACAAATATTGAATAATTGAAATATAACAAATATTGAATAATTAAAATATAACAAATATTGAATAATTAAAATATAACAAATATTGAATAATTGAAATATAACAAATATTGAATAATTAAAATATAACAAATATTGAATAATTAAAATATAACAAATATTGAATAATTAAAATATAACAAATATTGAATAATTAAAATATAACAAATATTGAATAATTGAAATATAACAAATATTGAATAATTAAAATATAACAAATATTGAATAATTAAAATATAACAAATATTGAATAATTGAAATATAACAAATATTGAATAATTAAAATATAACAAATATTGAATAATTAAAATATAACAAATATTGAATAATTAAAATATAACAAATATTGAATAATTAAAATATAACAAATATTGAATAATTGAAATATAACAAATATTGAATAATTAAAATATAACAAATATTGAATAATTGAAATATAACAAATATTGAATAATTGAAATATAACAAATATTGAATAATTGAAATATAACAAATATTGAATAATATGAAATATAACAAATATTGAATAATTAAAATATAACAAATATTGAATAATTGAAATATAACAAATATTGAATAATTAAAATATAACAAATATTGAATAATTGAAATATAACAAATATTGAATAATTGAAATATAACAAATATTGAATAATTAAAATATAACAAATATTGAATAATTGAAATATAACAAATATTGAATAATTAAATATAACAAAATATTGAATAATTGAAATATAACAAATATTGAATAATTAAAATATAACAAATATTGAATAATTGAAATATAACAAATATTGAATAATTAAAATATAACAAATATTGAATAATTGAAATATAACAAATATTGAATAATTAAAATATAACAAATATTGAATAATTGAAATATAACAAATATTGAATAATTAAAATATAACAAATATTGAATAATTGAAATATAACAAATATTGAATAATTAAAATATAACAAATATTGAATAATTGAAATATAACAAATATTGAATAATTAAAATATAACAAATAT